>VXAX01002814.1:449919-559156 GCA_013399835.1 Leptocoma aspasia
TATATGCAGTGTATTTATAATACACTCCAACCTGGTTCAAAGGGAAAGGGCTCCGGATTACCTTTATGAAATTGTCTTTCAAGAGTAAGAGAAAAAAGTTGAAATAACTTCCAAATCTACTAATACTCCAAGTTATGCTGCTGACAATACCGCAGTGAACCATGAAGACATTTATATTATTATAATATTTGTGAAGGGATTTCAATCTGCAAAATGTGAAATTAGAAAGTTGCTGTTCTATCCAAAAGCAGACAACTGCCTTGCAAATGTTTATATATGATCTGACAAAATATTAAAATGAACTTTTGCAATGAATCCTCAACTACTATCAGGAATCTTCAGTTAAGAGGCTGTGAGCTAGCAAAGGACAGGAAAAGACATGGCCACTGTGCTTTTCCCAAATTATTAAAAATAAATATCTAAAGAAAGAAACCCAAGACTGTCACTGAAAGAGTTCACTTGAAATAAGAAACCACTGAAGAAATATTCAAGGAAGCAAAAGTGTTTAAGTCAAAGAAATCTGTAGACAAATAACATAACAATCATGGTCACATAAAATTTGTTACATAGCTTTAGGTAAACATAGATATCCTAAGAGGTTTATTGCAATTCATACTTGCAGAAAGGCAAGCGAATGAGAATAGATATCTGTTCAAAATATTTCAGGACTGATCCTGAATAAAAGGTGCAGCTGGCTAACCAATGTAATGGCCATCCAGCCAAGAAAACAAACAAACAAACGAACAAAACTAAACCAGAACTCTCTGAAGTTTGTGCAAAAGCATTTAATTTGGACCTGACTTAGTAAATCACTCCCTTAGGTTTGGTTTCCTTCATCCTAATGTTGCAGATTTAAACTCCTCTATCACATTTTGATAGCCTGAAGACTTTCAGTTGTCACTTATGCAGTGTGGTATTGTTGATGTTCGAGTGGTGAATCAGGACTCTTTGACTCCATATCAGAAGGCTTAAATATGATTTACGAAGATGACTCAGTTGTTCAGAAGGCTTGGGCTATTTCTGCCCAGTACAGAGCTTAGCTGTTTGCTTCTTGCTGCCCTGCACATGAATAATGCTGTGGTACTAAAGGTGAGAACACTGATAACTAGGACCAGCTTCTCTCCCATATCGTGGGAACAGAATAGAAAACACGAGTTATGTCTTTGAGCAGAATACAGCTCAGAGATTGTTTACCCAAATCTCTCTTCTTTTCCCTTGGGAATGAATCTTAGCAAACTCTCTGCTAGAAGATTCATAAAACCCAAAATCATGTTTCCACAGTGTGGTGTAGCCACTTTCACAGATTGTTTATATCAGAAGTTAATTAGTTAATTTTCCACTGACAGAAAAATGGAGCAACTGGAATGATCTCTCAGGAGTTAGAAAGACTAGGCACTGCTGTCACAGGCAGATGTCTTATGCAGGATCTTCACTGAAGACAACTTTTCTGTTCATGCGTAAAAGATTCCTGAAAGTCAGTAGACATGTTTATTTTATTAATCAGTGAGTCATCAACTCAGAGCAGCCACAAGGTGTCATTGTGGGCCTACTAAGATAAGCACTGTTGAGGTTGAAAGAATATAAACAGTATAAATTAGAACCACACCTAAAACCACAAAGAATTATTTTATCATATGTTAAAAAATATTTTGGAACGTTTTCCATAGTTTTTATGTCATTACTTCGGAATACAGAAAACTTGAGTATTTGGGTTCTTCACATCAGCACTTTAACACTGTCAGGCTTCTGGAAGGCATTTGCTGCTGGGGCAAAAACTATTTTAGCTGAGATGAAGCATATGCTTACATGAGGTTAAACCAACACAGAAATAAAATACTAGAAAATAAAAATAAAAAAAATTACAGAAATACTATGAATGCTTAGGAGTTTTTAAACTTTCTTTTCATGCAGTCTTGAATTTGCATTATTCCTTTGGGAGCATTTATCACACATAGAAAATTAAGATTTTATATAGTTTATAAAGTTCTTGAAAGCAGAGATTTTCATTCTTTGTGAGTTCAACATGAATGTGAGGATGTAATAAAGACAAGTTTTTTATGGTGGACTATGATATTCTCCCAAAATATGAACATTAAAAAATGTAATGAAGATTACTTTTGGTACAATTAGATAAAAAATTCAGACCTGATTACTTTTAGTTGAACTCTCAAGATCAATTTAATTATGAGACAAAAGTCTGGAGGGCAGTTTAGACTCTTTAATCAATGTTGAACATGCTACAATATAATTTAGGTGTTATGATATTTAACATTTAGATGTCTCACCAGTTATAGAATTTCGAAGTGACACAGAGATTGGAAATGGGGGGTATGTAGGAATTCAGGGATTCACACTGAATGATAAATCACTGAAACACCTATAAAATGCCAGTAAAAGTTTGACTTGCATCACGCAGAGAGAGAAGTGCCCAGCTCTGTGACTCAGAAACGTAGCTTCACTCTTGAACCTCAGCATTACTGTGGGTCAGCATTCTTCAAAGTACAATAAAGAAGTTCACTATTGAGAAATGCAGTGCAATTAATGCTGGAAGAAGAAAAAGCAAACCAACAAAACCAAACAAAACTTACCAGATGTACATTTCATATATTTATTTAGAAAAGGAACCTGGACAAACACACTGATGTGTAGTGAGTTGTGCTCAAAGTCCACAACTGGAATGCATAAGAGAATAGACAATTCTTTATGATGTTGCAATATTACTCTTCCAACAATTTTGATTCCATAAAAATTTGTGAAATTTCAGAACTTTCTACTCAAAAATAAAAAATACAAGTTTTCTTATTCAAAAATGTATACAGTGTAAAGTTATATTTTTGTTCTGGTATTACAGACATTTCTGATCTAATTACTGTACATGACCTGGGTCACTGTATCTTCACAGAATCTTCAGTGTTTTTCCCTGAGTTAACCCATGTTCTGTTAATTATTGAACCAGGCTTCAATTACATCTTAGAGAAATTTGCAGTAACTGAATGATCTTCAGAGTCTGTGGTCTGACTCCCAGGACAATAATTAGGAGAAATTTCAAAAGGACCCATATTTCTAAATATAACCCTCTTTTTTCTGATTAAATAATTGCACATTTGTTCAGCACCTATCACACACTTTATGAACTTCAAACATAATTAGTTTGGCTATGTGGAGAAAGGGAAAAAGCAAAAAAAAAAAAAAGTTACTTGCAGTAACACAATTTCCTTGGCACTGATATCATTTTGATATGGTTACTGTTATTCCTTCTTGCACATAGAAGTGCTGCCTAGACAGTGACAAATGGTTTTAGCATTATAACAAGGAGTATCTCTTCTTTCACTATATGGAAGCATATGCTTTATGCTTTTTGAACAAACATTTTGCAGCTAAAAATCCTTGAGATCTCACTTTTCTTGTGTAATATCCTTATAATCTGGTAATAAGACAAAAAAATAGAAAGCATGCTGATCAAAGCTGTAGCTGTAAGGCACTTAATAAAAACTTGCAGTTAGAATTATAAGTACCAGAACATTTTTTCTGTGATATGTGAAACAGAAATTAGCCATTGGATGTTTATAGTAAATTTTCCCTATACATATTTTAGAGTCTAGAGAAAAAAATCCATTCTTATTTATTTTATTATTTTCTCTTTTTTTGCTGCACCCATGTCTAAATTCATCAACAGAAAGGTTTTACCTCAGTGGGACCACAGCAGGGGTCTTACAGAAAAATTCTGTTTATATTTTGGGCTAGATGATAAGGATCTGTAAATATATATAAATAATACATATGTAAATATATATATCTGTAAACTGATATATATATTTGTATATATAAAAATATATATTACAGCATATTCAGAATGTAACCGAATCAAAATGAAGTCATCAGCAGACAGTAATGATTTTATGGAAAGTTATTCAGTAAAAATATCTGAGAAAAGGAGGAGGAACGTTTAAATAACAGCCTCAAAGGGACTATTGTTGTGGTAGGAATTCTTGTTAGTAGGATGATGAGACGTGGGTGTGGGATGGTGGCAAACACCTATGCTGAGATGTTTTAAGTAGTGGCATTGAGAGAATTGTCTGACAGACTGTCTCAACGTAATTATCTCCACTAGAAAAACACACAAGGCATGAAAAATGAAGGTAGCGGCTTTGAACTATTTTCAGTGGGAAGAAAATATGTATAAGACCAGTGATTGCTTGTTAATAATTTCTATGAAGGCAGTGGGAAAGGGAATTACCAAAAAGAAGGCTTTCTGAGAATCTGAGTCCCTGATAAAGCAAGGAAAGTAAGTAATGGAAATGGGGTTTATCTGTATTTTTTGATGAGGTGATGTCAAATGAAAATCTGTTCATCAGGTAACATGAAGATTAATATAGGAAGAAATAAAATGAAATTTTTGGGGAAAAATTTGTCTAATGATTATGACTAGTCATTCATCACATAGGAATCTTAATGGTTGAGAAGGTTTGATAATGAGCTAAATAAAATAAATAAAATAAGAATATTCTTTTGAATGCTGAATAAGGTAAGTCTTGGTAGGCCAGGAAATAAATGATGTGTTGGGTTATTTCAATTGTGGAAAGAATGAAATCTTTTGGTTGAGATACCTGGATTATTCTGAAAAATGAAGTACATTATTTGGACAAGTCTTCATGAAATAATAAATAAAAATAGAGACAGGGAAGCTGGAGGGTATGAAACACTAGACTGACATCATATGACTGAGACTGACATCATATTACTGACGTTAGACTGACATTGTGTTACCGAGCTCATGATAATACACAAAACATTGATTCAATGCAAATGTTTATTGTCTGATGAAAACAAAATGCTTTTATTCCTTGACAGGGATTTCCATGATGTACACTTGCATCCACTACCTGGATTAGTCACATTCCCCATACTACCTGTTGCAGAGATGAGGGCTGGAAAGTCTGTCTGCTGGTCTTCTGGGTCCTCATCAATCTGCTAAGGGTATGTAAGGAACAAGGAACCCAGGTATACCAAAGCTCAATTTTATTTGAAAACTTTGTAAATGAAGCTAAGTTATATAAAATGAAATTCTTGGTTGTTAGAAAATTTCCAATGGATTTTTTCTGCTACAAAACTGAATATTCCTGCCCTGCCCTTCCCATCAAGTTCCCGCAGAATGGAAATTCTGATATCTTGTCGGCTCTAATCACAAATTTCTACTTGAGCAAGGAAGACCAGTTTGGCAATATTATGCTGCTGTAGCCTTGCAAAACAATTTATGTTGCAAAATCTGCATCCCTGAATTGTTAATGGAATTTGAGGGCATGATTTAAAAAATTGTTTCAGTTCACCCTCTTTCTGATTTGATTTGATTTGACACAGAAGCATGTGTAGGTCAGCGAGCAGGATGGGACCTATATATTGAATCAATGAATTTTATTTTGTCACTAAGTGTTGTTTTGTCATGGGTATTCCTGATATCTAACTTACCATGTTTTAAACTTCTCTGTTTAATAAACTATGATAATTAGTATTACATTTATCTAAAACAGATTTCAACACAGTACATTTCCTCTTCTTTCCTCTTGTGAGAAAGTGTTCTTTTAACTTCTTGTTCTCCAAGTATAAGCTAATAACTTTATTTGAAGTATATATCTCTAGTTCTATCTATATGTATTATGTATCCAAGGTTAAAATTATAGTTGTCACTATTTTTACCACTGTTCTCCATTCTGCTTCAACTGTGAGAGTACAGAGCAGTATATAGACACTACGTTTTTCTCCATATGATTTAGAAAAACAAAATCCAGTCAGATAAAATTTAACTCAAAAAATTTGACTCAGAGATCAAACAGGATTTTCACTTCAGAGACACTTTTTAAAGACTGATCTATTTCTGCCTTGGCTCCTTGTCTTGCTTTGTTGCTTTTGGGTTCCCTCCTGTATTGAACTGATTAATCTTGACCTTTCTCACTCAGGTTAATGTGCTTTTATAATATGATGATTGACTCAAACCAAAATTTTCAGCCTGGTAGCATTATTTAAAAACACACAAGCAATACCAGGTCTTCTCTGTGAAAAGATCTTTCCAACTCAAAGCCCATTGCTTACAAAGGGAAAAATTTCACTGTTCTCTTCAGGGAGAGAACATCAGGGTGATCCTTTTGTGATCCATTGTGTGTATTAATCTACATTGTTCATATATCATTTGTATGTTTAGGTAAAGAGCAGGCATACCCCATGTTAAACCTCTCTATGTGGAAACACCATATTTATAACATCTGTGGGAAATTAGAAAATTAAATTATTAGTGTAGCATTTAAGCAAGTATTTTTTCTGCTAATTGCTTAGTTGCAGTAGCAATAGCAAATAGTAATAACATAAAATGATGGACTTATTATTTTTAATTTACATTGCATTGAAAGAGGTATATCTGACATAAACAAGGGCTATTTTTACAATCAAGAGTTGAGGCAAAAGTTTCAGTTTTCCTTGATTCCATGATAAAATTATAGTTTTTCATATTTTATTTGGTGGAGTCTGGAGTGAGCAGCATGATGCAGAAAAGGAGAAATTACTGAAATACACAGAAGAGAGGTCAATCAGTTATGTAAGGACAGAGAATTTTTATGGGAGGTCCAGTCAAGGCTAAATAATTGCCTGTGGAAATGGTCACTCTCCTTCCTTAACCCATAATGGAAACACTTCAGCTCATTTTCACCCTTCCAGTACTTTGCTCTTGACTCCAGAGTGTTGCTCAGTTAGATAAGCTAGCGTCACTAATAGAAATATTATGCTAATCCCTAGTGACATTCAGTATACATGAGTGTCTGTATATTTAATGTGAAAATTTATCTTCTGCAAAATATGAATACTAATCATTTGCCTCAGTTCAAGACCTTACCTTCCAGTCCCATACTCAGAGCTGTAGATAATCCTCCATCTCTCAGAAAATATGGGTAAAATGAAGGCCTTATATTCTTGTTTTATATTCTCATACTACTTAGAATCTGAATTCTCTAAATTAAAAAACAAAACTAAACTAAAACCACTGTACTAATATTTTGAAAATTTTTCTACATGATCTTACATTTATATAATTCAAGACACTTTTTGTCATGTCAAATGATGAAATGTCTTTGGTCAGTATTGCACCAACATTAATGTGGTTGATGAAAATTATAATGTTGGCATTTTAATACACAACTGAGGAAAACTGCATTTTAAACCTCTCAATTCTGTAATATGAATTTAAATTTTTGATTTCATGTGTTTAGGTGTGTATTTATATTGATGGGATTTTTTATGTAAGTATTATAAAAATCTTTGTTATGGACTACTTAGATAATGGAGTACAAAATTATTTCAGAGGCAAGTGGCTAGAATCTGCTGAACAACTGCTCAGTATATAAGATTTGAATTTATATGCCTTAGTTTGTATAGAGGTAATTTAGAGCACAACTCCTTCTTCTGCTCTTTCAGATTTGCTTTCAGGCTAGAAAGAGTAATTTGTATTTTGCCGGTTTTAATTTCTTTACATATGTTGTGATCACCTCATGCTTGTTTCAAAATTGGGGGAAAAATCTCCCACTAACAACCATCACCACTTCTTTTGAGGGGAGGGGTAATACCATATTTTCTTCTAGTTATTATAGCACAACTGTCTCATTGCACTATTTTCCCTCTCTGGATTTTTCTGTATTTATAGGCTTATAGAACTCTACAATTTGTTTCAATATCTTTTGCAGGGTATCACTTGCTTTGTCTTTAAGCTGCTCACATGGCGTCAAAGATACCCTCTTGTTTTTCGAAGTTTTTATTTATTCAGAGATCATAAAGGAGCAATAAGAATACTATCAGAAATTTTTAAAAACAGCATTAAGTAAAAGACTGTTAAAATCTGCATCTCATGACTTAAGCAAAAACTAGTCTTGACTAAAGAGGTACTTAGGGATTTGGAACATCTGTGTTAACTAACATAGCCAGCCTCAGAAGTGGCAGGAAGAATGCACTATACCCTGCCAGCAGTTAAGGTAACACATACACAATCATTTTAAAAGTGGCAAAGGGTTGAATCAGCAGATTTTGTACTGTGCTTTAGAAGGAGCCATGAGTCCCTTCTAATTCTTCCCAAAGGTTTTGCACTTAAAAGAAGCTGAACTGAGAGTTGTCAGAAAAGACAGTGACAGGCAAAGTGAGAGAAAATCAAAGAAGAAGTTGATATGAGGTGACTAACATGAGGTAAAAATCAGCAACTTGTGATTTTTAAAATTTGGGGTTTTCACAGACTGAAGTTTCCCTGGTGAGGGTTTTGCTAGTGTTTGAATGTGTGCATAGCAAATGACAGCTCTGGTGTTCTTAGTTGTGTGCTAAGCAGAAATGACATGTGTAAGTCCTGGGTGGAGGGAAAAAACCAGAAAATAGAAGGAGCCTGTGGAAGGTCAACGGCCCAGAAATGAACAGGAGGAAGGTCTGTACCTTTCCATGCAGTGGCCTTTCTGCTGAAATTCATGGTTTGCCTAATCTTGTATTATATTGTCTGGAAGAGATATCTAGAGGATAGAGAGAGAAAACAGCACACATAAGAAATCTAGTTGAATTATTTTATCAGCTCACCTCCAACACCCCTTTTGAATACACCTTGAAAAGCTGGCATCATCTGACACATATGAAAGAAGGATTGACTGGTTTTCCCCATAAAGTGTAACATAGCAGCTGGCAGGAAACTGTGAGGGAAGCACACAGAAATAGTCTTAATGAGTACAGAATGTTATTAAGGTACACATAAAGTAGACTCCTGGAAAAAATAAACTCCAGGAGGTAAGCAGGGGAGAGCATCAGTGAAAGACTCTCTTTAGAGACATCCACTGCATAAGGATGTGTACAAATATGCACCAACAAAAACAAACAAAAAAAAAACAAAACCAAAAAAATACGAAGGTGTCAAAATATCATACACAGATTGAACTACACGTATTTGATAAATAAAAGTGAGATTATTTTATCCAGCACTAATAAAGAATGTGTTTTCTTCAGCTTTGCAATATCTGAATTGACCAGAGATATTGCATTATACACGGAGATTAGACCAGAACTGAATTCAGCAGAAACGGAGAAAGAAGACGTAGAATTTTAAGTAGTTCTGTGATACTGCAGCCTGTGTGACTGCTCTGAAGATTTGCTGCCCCTAATGAATAATGCACAGAGTGTGATTTCTTTCAAGGGAATAATAGGCTGTCTAATGAAACCTTTGAAAGGGGTTGCAATTTACCTGCCTGAAGTGAACTAAAAAAAAAAAAATCTAGATATCTCATTATCAAACAAAATAATATCAACCCTAGGAAAAAACAGCTTGTTCTCTTAGTTTCCAGTTATTCTCTCACTATTTTTTTTTTGTCTGAATATGCTGTGTTAAACATGTTTCCCCTGTAAAAACAGAAGTTTTCAACTCACTAAATAAATATGCTTTTTATTTCTATATTGAAGTAAAACGATGAATGAGATGTTGTAGTACACCCCTAAAAGCTAATTTCAATATGCTGCCCATCAATGTTATAAGGACATATAATATTTATTTTGTACATATTTTTCCTTTGCCTTTTCTTCTTCCTTAATTTTCAAATCGGGGTGAGTTTATTTGAACGTGTTTATTGTTGCATATTACACTTGACACTTTTAATTTTGTCTGAATGTATGGATGGTAAAATAACAAAGTGTCAGGGCAGTAAAATTAAGAAGAATCAATATGTCTACTGTGTTTAATGTGAAGACTTTTATTCATCTGTAAAGAGCTGGAGGCTCTTCAGTGACTTCATTGCATTTGTGTGTCATAGAGCAGTAGAGAAGGGAATGCAATCTATAACATCAACCGTTCTGGAAAAATTCCTGAGAGGATTAATGTAATTACTGAACCATCTAGAAGGCTGAAAAGAATATGCTTGTGCGGGATGGGCACAGCTACTGATTCTGAGTGCATTGGATGCCAGGTTCTTTAATATAACAATTATGGCTTGTTTTGGTTTTGTAATTACTGTGGTAAGAAGAAAGGATTTAAAAGACATCAGAAATCTACACTAAATGAGTGTCAAAACAGAACATATTATTTCATATAAAAGCGCCCTTGCAGTGCTGAAGGGTACAAAGAAAACCCTGCTTTGTAATCTAGTCTCTATGCTCTGCCTCTGCACATTCTAAAAGGTCAACTTTGTACTGCAATTGATTGCAAGATATTTGGTGATTACTTGGTTTGTCAACACACAGAATATTTTGCCCACAGGAATGGTTTTGCTAAAGGGCCTACAAAGAACTCCAGTTCTTGCACAATTTCAACTGCTTTTGTCAGCTCTGTAATAATATAAAATCTGGAGTTATGAAAACCTCATTGCAGAGCCTTGTGTCCAAGCGGTGGCTAAGTTTCCTGCTCTGGAAGGAAGCAGTTCCTGGACCATCATTTCTATGTGAAATTTAGTAAAACTAGCTGTGCAAAAATCAACCACAGCATTCTTCCTTATTTGCATTTACTCAAGTATAGAAAAGTAATAATAAGTGGCCAAAATCCATTTTACAAATTAATACTAAAAAGCACCCATATTATTTTTTAATGCAACACAGACATTCATTTCAAGATTGAAAAAACCAAACATGATCTGCATGCAGCTAATAGAAAAATACAATTTTTATAATTGATTGTAAGATTCTGTGACAATGACATTAAAGAACTGTTAAAATATTTTTTTTGTAATAGCTTCAGGTAGAAACAGTTGTTCCAACTGTTGCTGAGCTGCTCAAATATTTTTTTTTTAATTTGAAAGTTACCCCTTTGCTCTTTATTAATCATTAACTACTCTGTGACTAATTTTCTTCGTGTAATATATACAGTATATTTTCCTACTCTCTGGATAGAACAAGGTATAAAGAACACAGAAAATGATGATCAAATGATAAGCAGGACTTAGAAATTATAGTAATTTGTCTTCAGCTCTACACTTCTATGCTGCAGAGAAATATGGTTTCTGCAGAAAAAAGGACAAGGGACACACCAAGATGAAGTAATCAGGCACTGGGTTCTATATATGCTAGAAGTGCTCCAGGTTGTTCCAGAACCATTCAGGGCCTTATAAGTGACTTTAAAAAAATGACTAGTTTAACTAAATTTAATCTGTCTTTTATCATATTTACTACATTTATGTATATATGAGAAAAGAGAGGATTAAAATAGAATGTATTTTTTCTACATTTACTAAAAAAAAAAAAAGAAGAAAATTTCAGCTAACATTGGGAAGACAAATATATTATTCTCTATAGCTGAATAACCTATTTGGTATTTAGAATTTTATATATGGGAAGTTCTGCTCCATGAGAAGTAAAACTGGAAAGGAACATGTCTGAGGACAAAGCAGAGCACTATGTAATATGTGGACTCTATGTAATCCCTCTTGACATAATGAAATTGATTAAGCAAGATTTTCATAAATAACATTTAAACTACAATTTGTAAAATAATGTAATGAGCTAGTGTTCGTCATGAAAAGCTAAGTGTGTGATCAATTATCAACAAAAGAAAATATGAGAAAATTTCATTAGTAGCTTAGAGTTGGTGTAAGATTGTTGCTTATATCTAGCAATGCAAATTTTATATATAATCTTACTATCTCTACATAAATTGATACAAATTCTAAAGTTTTATGTAGTTAAAAGCATAATTAAATTTATATAGCAATTCTGAAATAAACTGATAATATCATTAGCCCTGAAGTGAATGAGCTTTCTTCTTTTTTCTAGATCTCCTGGTATATCAGACAGTGGATTACTCACAAGATTAAAGCTATTTGATAGGAACGATTCAGAAAAAAGTAGCTGATAGAGTTGCTTATTTTTAATACAGATATATGTATTACTATTTACTCTCAACTCAAGCCTTTTAATTTGATATATTTTCTTAAAAGATAGGCTACTATACAGATGTTGAAGTTGTTCGCTGTCATGGTAACACATTTAATATAGAGATATTTTAGGAGGCCTGCTGTTATACTCTTTTCTCTGTGTGTTAATTACTGCACATAGGCCTTTTCATGTAAGTATAGCTTAGTCATCTCTAAAGTGGGTATATGAGTTGAAACCCCAGAGCTGCAGTTTCAGGTTGAATCACTGAATGTGGTGATGCAGTACATAACACAGGCCGACAACTAGGAATTTGCTGTTGTACTTGCTGTCAAGCCATGCAAAACAAAAGAGAAGGAAAGGTGTTGTTTTGAAAGTATTCACTTGCCAGGCAAGAGCAGTGGGTTTCTCACAGAAGTGTTCAGTTCTGATCTCAACAGCCACTGAAACCAATGGTAGAATTTATGAACTTCAAATGAATTCCTTCTAAAATGAGAGGCGCAAAACCACCAGTGTTATCAGTGCTGCAATGTCAGACAGCTTGGTGTTTGCCAGACAATGGCAATAACTGCAGCTATGGAGCATAATCACAGTGCTGCTTCATGGCAGACCTGAGATTTATGCTCTTCATGTCTCTAGAAGGCTTCCTTTGATAAGGTGTTAAAGCATGTACTTCTAACAAGGCACTGTCACGAAATCATGTCCCATGGGGTAAATATAAAACTTTTATTATTTCTGTCTCAGCTTCTAAGTAGGGATCAAAACCAATAATATAGCAAGTTGCATTTGTATACCAGCTTTGATGTTGACATTTCATTCCTGTCACAGTGAGCTGGGCTGCCTTGGAGTAAATGAACATTTCTTTCTTGTGTCTGCAGGACTGCCCATCCTGAACCATCCTCCTGACTCTGTTAGTCTAGTCCCCTGTAGATCATTCTTTCTGTAGGAACTGATATGATAGATATTTTAACATTTATTTTGAGGATATATCCAGTAATCAGTGTCATAGAAAGATCTCTTACTTTCCCCCCACCTTTTCAGAGGAAATGATCCACTTACTGTCCTATTAGATAGTCATGAAGTACAGAAGCAAGATAAATCAATGAACCAGAGCTTGTTTTACAGCCGTCTTTAATGTATATAGACACTAAAGGCTGTTTTATTGGTCTACACTTTTGCTCATATGATGTGTAGGCTGCTGTTATGCAATTAATTTGTTCTGAATATCTTGCGTGGGAATACTACTGTTTGCATTTAACGGATTTATAAAGATTGTTAATAGAGATTTACAAGAACCCCTCACATCTTTAACAATTAGCTCCCTTTCCAGTAATATAAATCCTTGTCCAGAGTTTTTTTCAGAATGTTTTGTTCTGGAGTGTCCTAGAATGGTTTAAGTTGGAAAGGATCATAAAGATCATGTAGTTGCAACCTCCCCAGCCTCAACCGTTCCTGGGCAGGGACAACTTTATTAAACCAGGCTGTTCAGAGCTCTGTCCAGCCTGGCTTTGAACACCTCCAGGGATGGGACAGCCACAACTTCTTTGGGCAACCTTAGAAGTTTACAGTGCCTCTTCACCCTCACAGTATAGAATTTCTTCTAATTTCTAATCTAAACCTACTCTACAATGGTTTGAAACCACTCCCTTGTCCTGTCACTAACTGCCCTTGTAGAAATTGTCTCTCTGTCTTTATTGTAGGCTCCCTTCAGGTATACTGGAAGGCCTCAAGTCAGTAACTCTGGAGCCTTTTCTTCTGCAGGCTGAACAACCCCAATTCTCAGCCTTTCCTTGTAGGAGAGGTTCTCCATCCCTCTAATCATGGTGGCTTCCTCTGGACTTGCTCTAACAGGTCAATGTCCTTCCTGTGCCCTTTGTTATGTCATTTTTTTCTTTTGATACTAAAGAATAAGTGGGAAGTAGGTTCCATATGCCTTTTTTTTTGTCTAAGCTATAATTTATTAATATT
Source organism: Leptocoma aspasia (assembly GCA_013399835.1). NCBI lineage: Eukaryota > Metazoa > Chordata > Aves > Passeriformes > Nectariniidae > Leptocoma > Leptocoma aspasia. Next base: position 463,744 of record VXAX01002814.1, read on the forward strand.
TTGTTCTTTCAGATTACATCTAGTCCTTTAAACAGAATATTAGTAAATGTATATTACAGAAACTTGTATATTGGAATGAAGGCTATTTGGCTGCTTTCTAAGTAATTCAAAATGGTTACTTCAGGATTTGTAGTGCATAATTAATGCACAACAATAAATCTGAAAATGTGTAACAGTTTAACCCTGGTCTTGAATAGTCAGTCTTCTTCTGCAGGTCTAAATGGAGTGTCAAATTGCTGTTCTCACAGCGGTTTTTAGACATGTACAAGTGCATGTCTTCAGAAATATTTTTTCAACTACAATATAGCAAAGATTTGCAAGAGTTTATGAGTGGAGACAACTATTTAGTTCTGATTAGCTGAGCTGCAAACAGCATTCACATCATGTCCTTTTGAGTCTAAAATTCTATTTAGCAAGCATAACTAAAGCACAGGTCTTCAGAGACAGCAACATTGTTGAGATATAGTATTCTGTAAAAATATTAAGGGTTGGTGCTCTTCAAAAATATATTGAAAAACAGTGCAATACAGTGTTTTCAACAACGAAATTGCAAATATAAAATACACATAACAGCACACATTAGGGATATAATTCTAGATCACTAGTCCCTTGCTTCCAGAATGTCATAATATATCTTACCTGTCCCTGTCTTGCACTGATTTTATTCAGGTAATAGCTCAGACACAGACTGAGTCTCAAGTCTCTCAACCTATGGTCTGTAAAATGAGGATTTAAGCATTCTCTGTGTTTGCTATTTACTTTTATTTTTTCTTGTTTATGTGTGCTGCACCTGACTTAACCAGGATCCATTTTTTCATAGATACATATGTGTGCAGCAATGAGAAAGGAAAATTGTCTCAGCTTCCTAAGGAATGGCTGTATTTTCTTATTTAATGAAAACAACATCACATTATTAAAGCTAATTGAGTAACTATGAACTATGATGCTCAAATCTTTGCTGCAGATACAGGAAAAATTACCAGCTATATAATCAACATAGTCTAAGTATTTGCTACTGTGATGATACCCAATGCCATGTGGAAGCTTTTTGTTCATAACCTTAGCCAATAACTGTGTTTTCATGTCTAGCAGTATTTGCAAATTTGAGTAAAAGTTGTTGGACATTTCGTTCCTTCCTTCCTTCCATTCTATTTACACATACTGAAAATGCAAGATATAAGTTTTGCAGTATGAATTTTTTAAAAGAAAAAAGAAATCTACATTCAATTTAAAGACATTTGAAAAAAATCAAAAATAAAATTAAACATTGTTTGGAGGAGCAACAACTTCACCCCAAACAGTTTTTATGGGTTTTTTAGTTGTTTATTTATTTTGTTTGCTTGTTTTAAGAAGTTTATAGAGGCAATTGTCTTCATTTTGAGCCAGTTTTCTACATGACCAGTGAAACAGTCAGCTTTTCACATAGCACCTTCCTATGCCAGTTGTCAATCTGCCAGTATGGTACTAACGCTGTTTAAACAAAGCTGGTTCTGTTTCATTGCTGGCAGCTGAGCCAGTGAGCTGTAATGATGGGAACTGGAATCGGCTGTTCCGTGGAAAATGAAGCAGTGATTCTGAATAGGAACTTGGCTAACTACATAAATGTGCCATATTTGCATAATGAATTTTTAATGTAAGCATTTCAGATAAAAATTCATTATTTCTATGAATCATAAATATAAAATATATGGCCAATTTAAATGTGGTCAGCAAGAAACTGTTCTTGCCTGTATAATAAATGGTAAGAAGTGTGAATACATAATTAAAGGCAGCTTAGAGTACCATGATTTTTAGAAAAGCAGCCAGACTGATATAGCTGCCAGTGGCAAACCCACTTTATTTCATTTAATAAGCTTTTATTTGTTGGATCTAACCCAGTCTCACAGAACACTGGACTTTGCCAAACACATTTCTTATTCATAAAATAAAGGCAAAAACTCTGGGACCTCCTTCCCATTAACAGTTTTCTAATTAGATAGTGAGCACAACAGCAGAAGTGATCCATAAACTGACTGCAAAGTATTTTGAGTGCTGAATCAGGGGAATTAAAACTCCATTAAGTTATATACAGAACTATAGCAGCAATTTAGGGAAACATAAGCATAAAAGCAATTCCTCTCATTGTGGAAATGGCTAAACATCATATGCTCTACAATTTCTTCCTCTTTGAGCTTCAGATTTGGTGTTTCATTCAGCTACAACCAGGTGGTAAATATTTACTTCTGGCAGTGCTTATTTGGGTTAAATGACTTAATAACTGACAACAGCTAATTGAAAACAGCTTGGGATCACCCAATGCACTCTAAACTAATCTAACTTAGATTGTAAAAGTCTGTAATACTCTGCTGTCTGACATACAGTCCAATTGTAGAGGAAGTCAAGCAAGATTAACAGATGGCTCAGAGATTGCAGGGAAGAAGGGTCTCAGATGCTCATATCTTATAAGGTGAGCAGAGAATTCTCCTGGTAGATGGATTTCACCTGAGTACCCAGGAGAGCCTTCCAATCTTCAAGCTGGCATGAATGATAAGAGCTGTGAAGGATGCTCCTGTAACTGCCAGTTTTAACATGAGGGATGAGCTGGCCTTTACAACATGTTATGGAAAATGCACAGCCTTTTGTTTCCTTACAGAATTCACTAAGTGGTGTGTGCTGGAAGATGAGTCTTACTTGCCTTCCATGTGAAAACCATTTGATAGTCTTGATTATCTTGTCTATTTTTAGAATAGATCTTAGGAAAAAATCCTTCCTTGAAAGGAAGAAAATCATTGGAGCAGTGTGCCCATGAAAGTGATAAAGTCACCAAACCTTGAGGTAAAAGATCTGTAGACCTGGCCCTTAGGTCCATGGTTTAGTGATGGTCTTGACAGTGTCAGGCTTATGGCTGGACTGGATGATCTCTTCAAACCCCAATCCTTCAAACAAAATCCTTCTGTGATTCTGTGTGAGTGCAGTAACATCTTCTCTAGTAATGGGGAACCAAACCTTCACATTCAACATACAATTATATATATATATATTCATAGATTTATACCTTTCTATGCTTTGTTTATTTTCTGGTCTCTGATTCTTTCTCCATGATTGCTAAGATTTTTTTTCTAGCTCTTTTGATGCTGAAGAAGTGAAACATCTTTTGTAGCTTCTTCTGTTGTAATATCAAAAGGTTTGTCTAATTTATAACTTACTTGAATTTTGATTAGTTGTTCTGCAGTTCCAGGTACTAATAAGTTTGTGTTTTGAAACTGAATTTAGTAGGTTTGTAGGAGGGGGTATAGTACACTGTATGATTAAATTAAATTATATGTGCTGAAGGTGTGCTAGGTGTTTGCTATAAAGTTTTGAAATTTCTTGGTTTTTTGCAAGTACCTAAGCTCCTTTAACACCATCCTTTGCAATGCCTCTGCTGCTAAAAAGCAGACAAAAACTTGTCCTTGTTTAAACATATGAATATGGTGTGAGTACTTTTATTCCTATATCAGTAAACAGACAAAGCCTTGAAAAAATCGAGAAGACTGTCCTCAGAGACCAATACTGCAAATCCTGTTGCTAGGAAACCATTTTTATTTGTTTTCCTTCAAAATGACTAAATCATTTTATGCCTGGTTTCAAAGACAGCTGGGAAGATGGGAGAGGAAGGAAATGCATTTCAGAAGTCTTACCTCTTCTCCCCTTTTCTTTCCAATATGAGGAGAGCAGTGAATTACTACGATGTGGTGGGACTCAGGGGAACATATGATTAAACTAAACCCCCACAAGCTGTGGGGTCTGTGTGTGGCTGCATTGTGTGAAGCAGGGTGAATATCTGGGTGAGCTTCCCTGGCTCCTCATGGCTTCTTCTCTCAGCATCTCTTCTACCCCCTCCTGTCACATGCTCCTTTCCCTGGGAATACCCCAGCTATTCCCAGTGGCTCCTTTCCATCCATTTTTTGGGGCTCTCTGCGTCTTTCTTATTCCTTTCATCCTGCTCTGTCTCTTCAGCCCAGGTTCCCTAGTGGGGCTGGATGGGTGGCAGCTGTGGTGGCTGTCTGGCCCTTGCAGAAGGTGAGATTGCCAGAGCCAAGGTCTGGGCTCGCTTTCAGGTGAGCTCCAGCAGCCTGGTGAAGGGGAGTGTGGGCTACACCAGGTCATGGTTTAGGTCAGAGGGAAAGCAGGGAAAGATGGGTCCCCATGGGGCAGCTATGGGGTAATGGGAGGAGGGAAAAAGCCCTGGCTCACTCACTTGTTCATGTACCTTCTGCCCACTGATCTCCCATGGCTCCAGTCCTTCTTTGATTTCCTTGCTTCTGTCTTTCTCTTCTCCCACATTTCCTTCTCTGTCTTGCCACATCCTGCATTTCTTCTGGTGTGCTCCAGCTGGGGTTGGACCTTGAACCAGAGATGGTAAAGGGGATTCTCTGTAAGTGAGAAGCTGGGTCCCAGCTGGGCACCTGAACTGGAAAGAAAAGAGAAAATTGCCTATTACCTCTTAGTTATTTCATGGAACTTGACTCCAGTAGCTGTTCTTGTCCACTGAGGAAAAGCTGCAATATGAGCCTGCAGAGGAGTAAAAGGTTTGGCACACCAACCCCCATGCCCCCCTGCTGCCCACAAGTAATTTATACAGAATGGCTACTCTGCACATTCTCTCCTGTCAAAACAGATGGGATTTGGGTGGATGGTGAAACTTCATGGAAGAAAAGGCTTTTAAATTTCTTTGTCCCACCCATCCAGAGAAGGGACCCTTTATTTCTGTTTTGATCCAGACAATCCCTTGAATTTAAAGACACCCTGGTGGTAGCTGCAGATCAGCTCAGGAGGCTCTCCTGTCTGTGCCAAAATGAAATAGTGCATTGAGATGTAGCAGAACTGAGGGATATTTTGGTTCACATCATGCACTGGATAGGCAAAATTTTCAAGTTACCATATTATTCATAGCCTGCCACAGTTTTGAGCAGCGCTACATAGTGGTGGTTAACCCAGAGTTGGGGAGTTTTCAATTGGGGAGACTCTGGGTATGATCCTGAATAGGTCTTTATCTGGTGAGAGGAGGAGCTGCTACTTCTGCAACCCATATAGATTTTGAAAAAAGCAGTGCTGTAAATCAAACATTCTCAGGGATAAGCTAATTAATAAAATGCAATGGTATGTGTTTCATAATGCACTTCCAGAATAATTGTGTGCCAGTGAGATCTTTTCCAAATAATCATGTATCAGGTTGTTAATATCAGCCTTCCTAAGTGGACACCCCAGGACAGAATCTGACTTTAATTCCGTTATTTGCAGCTGTACTGTTTGCTGTTGCAGTTTATACAACAGGTTCCTTTGCACTGTGTTGCTATGGGTTTTTCCTTGTATTTACTGAGAAGACATAGATGATTTATTTGTCTAGTTTCTCAGCAAATTCCTTCCTGCTCTGTTTTGGAGACGGTTGAATCTGAGCTCTTTCAAATTATGAGGAATGGTTTTCTTGGTTTCTAAAGCATTAAAGATCTTTGTGCTTGTTTATGTATAAACAGAAGTAGGTTATCTCTTAGCTCTTTTTAAACCGACTTTGTTTAGATCAGCTCAGGAGGTTCTCTTCTGTGTGTGCCAAATCGAAATAGTGCATTGAGATGCAGCAGAACTGAGGGATATTTTGGTTCACTTCATGCAGTAGACAGACAAAATTTTCAATTTATCTTATTCATAGCCTGCCACAATTCTAAAATCACTCACTGAAAATTTAGAAACAGTTGATAAGACAAAGTTCTGTAAAAAGTGAAAAGTGTAATAGTTATTGGTGTACACATTGAGCAATTACTTAACTGCTGTTTCTTGTTGATAAGACACCAGTGTAGCTCCAAAAAGGGGAGGAAGAGGCAGGAAGGAGAGCCCACAAAGGAAAACCAACAAACTTTAAATACGAAGTCTAAGCAGAATTTCTCTCATTTCCATTAAAACTCTTTCCCAAACAGAAAAGGCCAGACATGAAAACAACTGCGTCAGAACATCTGTTGACAAATTGTTTATGTGGCTACTAGTAACATCTTCTGTCAGTGTTCAGTAAGACTGAAGAATTACATCCTAACACCTGTAACATCAACGTCTCTCTTGCAGCTTTCTGGCAAAATACAGTTTCTGTAACATAAATCATGGGAAGTTTTCAGAGAAAGATGGAACACAGAAAGAAGATGTAGGACGTAGTTGGATATGAGCTTTATTATGAAGTAGAGGTAAAAGGAAAATAGTGTTTCTATGGTATGTTTGAATATAAACTTGCCATTCCACATAATTGAGATACACTTTTAACTACACTTTTTCATTAATCCTGCCAGAAAGTAAGTATTTTCCATTAAAATGTCTTCTACATAAATTCTTATTCTGGGCTGCTCTTTCTTTTCTTTGACTTCTTATATATGTCATCTCACTTTTCTGCTATTAGAGACTGGATGGTGAGCTTAATTTTTTCTTCAGATATGCAAACAATTTCCAAAGGATATAGACGTAAAAATTAAGGATTTATAGAGCTGTATTCTGTCTAAAGAAACCTTAGTCCAATAAACTAGCAAGTTATTTGTATTCTGTCAAGTAGACAGTACAGCAACTGCACTGTTCTCTGTCTTGGGTTTCTGTGAAGGTGAAAAAAATGACAGGATAATTGCTTATCACGGCAGTTTGGAGCCTTTTAAAACAAGCAGTCTTCCTGAGTACATATAAAGTGATGGTGGCAGCAGCTTTTGATTACAAAATGTCAAGGGACAAGTTTTGGCCAAGGTTTTCAAACTAATTTGGTCAAGCTAGAGGCAGCAGGAGAATACAGGCTCTGGATTCATGTAGGTTGATGTGTTTAAGACTTCACTGAATCTGACACAGAATGACGTTACAGAAATGCGTAGTAAGCAAGCTTTAAAAAGCTTAGTGGTGTTCTTATATCATCAGATGCATTATCTAATAAAAATATTTCAGCTTGCCAGTAGAACGCCTTGTGTAATTGTGTGCTGTAGATTAATTAGAATAGAATGTGCAGTATTGTGAGTCCATTTGCTGTTTCATTTTTTTCCAGAGAAATTTCTTAATGATTGAAGTTGTCTCTGCTTATTTCCCAAGAAGCAGGGAACAAATGGTCTGTGATACATTTAGTTTGTGAAATCAATTCAGTATGAAAAATTTTTACCTTGGGGTATATTTAAATATTCTGAAGATTCTAGATGCCTCACAGACTAACTAGGGATGATGAAAGCTTTTTTTTTTTTTTTAATCAAGATTCATTCCTAAAGAAGAAGGGTTTTCAGCAGTAACAAAATCAAGTGGCTTTTCAATAGTCTGTGAATTAGTGTCAGGCACTAACTTTGGGGTTAGGATTCAAAAACTAAAAAGAAACAAATTAAAAAGAGTAAAAACATGTTGGTAGCTTCTAAATAAATCTTTCTATGTCTTTCATGTTTTGAAATTACTTTTCCATTTGGATTCTTTTAAAAATTATTTTAAGAGGGGCAAAATTCAATAGCTATATTCTCTAAAATCTAGAAAATTTTCAACTTCAGAAAATTACTGTTGAAGTTAAATAAGAATTGAGTTCTATAGTCTACACTAACATACTCATCTTAGACTTCTACTGATTCCTTGTATTTTACTTCTTTTTTCTTGCCAATCATTTTCATTTCAGCATGAATTAGTCCTTAATTTTCTGTTCCAAGCTAAATCAGTCAAATTCAGAAAGAAAAAAGTATAGCCCTCTGCTTTTCTTTCCTGTTGGTAGTCAAAAATCAGAGTTACAGTCTCATACTTTGAAACAGGCAGTCTATTGAAAGCAATGCTCTGCAAATTTTTGAGCAAATTGGTATGAGATCTGTAGTAAAAGTGAAATGAAAACTCTGGAATTCAGTTATAAAGTCACACTGCAAACTACATAATAAACAAGACTACAAGCAGTGTGAAGGACAGTTTTGTTAGACAACTGTTTCCAGAATCCATGTTCTGCCAATAGAATTCAAAGTGGTCCTCTGAATTGTGGTTTTGAAAGAATACTTAAATTTTTGTTTCCTAGTCCACCAGATGTTGGTATTCTTACTGATATAAAAGGAAGAAAATAAAATGTTAATATTCTTTCATCATCTTTACTGCCTTTCTAGCATCTGGAATTTTGAATTATATTTGGAGGAATAGAAGGGTAATGATGAAATGCTTTTGAAAGTTGTAGAGTTAGATCAGTGCCTCAATACCTGCTAAAATCCTATAACAGTAGCATGATAACCAAGTTGGTTTAAAATGACAACAAAAAGAAACACTTAAAGGTGTCTTTTAATCATTCTGTTGAAATGCTAATTCTACCTCAAGAATACCAGATCTTTTGGGTATCTTGGACAATTTACATACACACTGTTATTATCAACCCATTTAGGCATTTTTACTCTATAACTGAATATTTTATTAATGGTATATTTTAAAGTAATTATTGCAACAGAGAAATGATGACTCATATCCATATCTGTCTTTGTGAGCCTATAAAGTATGTAATTTTAAGGGCTTTAAGATATCTGGGTCCAGTCATGCAAAGTCCTGCAGTCACAAGTCTAACTGATTTGTGTGTTAGAGATGGCTGCTATTCTATGAAGAAATTTCATAACTTTGCCACTGAAAATTTGGCTTTTGTTACATAAACACATTTGAAAACAAAACACTTGGTGGAAGAAGTATAATAAAGATAGTTCAAGCAGAAACAAAAGAATTTATCGTTGGAAAGGACATGTCAGAACTCAGCTGGAGAACCAGAAGCCGAACTCAGCAAATACGAGAACAATTGGCATGAAAAAGAGAAAGTAGGCTTTGAACTTCACAATATTATTTTAATTTTAAAAACTATTTCTCTTCCTATCCTATGTCTCATTCTATTTCTGTATAGCAAGTAATCTTCTCTGCTCCAGGAAAATTTTGTGGGGTGAGAGGACCTGTCACTGGTACAAATTCAGCATAGTGACCTCCCTGTCTGTTTTCATTTGTGCTGTAGAAAACAGGCATTTTTAAAAAGCATCTGATTCTTAAGCATTCATCAAAAAAATATGTTTGTAAAGAGAACATCTCAACAGATCTGGAGAAAGTATATAGAATCTGAGAACTTGTATGCTTTTTCATCTATACTCACTACCAAAGATGTGTTGCCTAGCCTTGAAAATCCTGTTCCTGTTTTGTATCCAGACCTCATAGGTAATGCCAGCAGTATGCAAAACTGTCTTCATAATTTCTGGGAACTGAAGCCAGTTCCATCACTGAAATGGCAATGAGCATTCTAGTGCATCAAATGATGCTCAGAACAGTTTAACTTCTGTATTTTTGCAGTCATATGTAATTGTCATTAAAAGAAGTCTTCACTCAGGAAAAAGATTAATTTGCTCCAAGGCTCTCATCTTTGAAAATATTTTCATTTCCTCCTAATACTTCACCCATGCACCACAACAGAACTGTTCTGTCTGTTTTTAAAGGCATTCACCCTACAGCAACCGGTGCCAGGGAAATTACACCTACGCTTTCCTGTCCTGTACTTTTTCTCTTCCCATTTTTTTGGTATGTATTCAGTTCTTTCCCTTCTAATCTACAGAAGGGAAATATATTTTTGTTTTACACATGTCCCTGAAATAATTTCCAGTATTGGTGTGGTATTCCACCATACTAAGATTCAAACTGGAAATTCAGTTTAGAGACTGGATAACTGCAAGATAATAGGTGAAGGATGAAGAGTCCTCTTCCTCCCTTATTTTAATGTCCAATTCCATTCCAATGCCAAAGAAAAACACATTTTCTGGTTATTAACTTGTCAATGAATCCTACCTGTTGGTTGGCATAGGATTGCTAAGAAAACTAAAAATGTATGTTTATATTTAGAGTCACTTAAGAGCAGTATTGGAAAGCATTGCTTTTAATATTTTTTTCAGGGAAAAAAACACCAGATAAAAACCTTCTGCAAAGCTTGTGATTTCCTCTGTGCTAGCAGAGTAATGTTTAACTTCCAGTCCTTGTAGACCAGTCATGCAGTGTTTAATTAACTCCTTTATGATGGAAAACCTTAGCAGAGATTCTAACACTACACTGTAGGAGTAGCCTAACTAATAGTAAGTGCTTAACTTCACAGCAGTACAGACATAAAAATTAGCTCATTTGGTTAAAGCATGATGTTAAAATGCTAATATTGTGGGTTTGATCCCCATATGAGCCACTGACTTAAGTGCTGGACTAGACTCTTGTGAGTTCCTTCCAACTCAGAATAGATGTAAGAGAGTAATAGGGAAAAAATGGAAAGAAACAAGAATTAAATATTTTAGCTCTGGGGTAGAAGTGTGAGAAGCAATTTAGCCCTTGAACAACATGTGTATATAAATGATGCATAAATTCATACTGATTTGCATATTATTTGTCATATATATTTGCGTGTTTAAGTGGTTTTCAAAGTCTGGATTCTGCATTAATGAAAAACACTTGTTTCTTTCCAGCTGCCTCTAATGTGATTCAGAATAATGCTTTAAAGAAAATAAAAAAATTACCTTTTGCCTGAAAATCAGACAATAGGAAGAACAGTGTCTCTCAAGTTCCTAATGCTCCTCCAGCAAAACAAAAAGATGCCTACAGATTGAATAATAACAAGATTGTTGGGGTTTGGGGTTTTTTAGGGAACAAAGAACTACACTGACCTCCTATAAAAATATTTCAGCCTTTCTTAATGTTAGGCTGCTAAGTATTGTATCCAAGGACTGTTGACACATTCTGTAGCTAGGCAGAGATGAATAATTTGTTCAATAACTGTACTCCCACTTCTCACCATCTGGAAGTTTTCTGAAATACAACAACATTAAACTTATTAACTAATAAAAATTCATTGGTTTCTCCAGCAAACAGTTCTCGAACTGAAGATTAATTTTGTAAATTTACTGGGATTTCTGTCTGATTTGACTGGTTAATTAAGCAAATCACTTGATGTTTCTGTTTCTGTCTGAAATTGAAATCTGTACAGAGAGGTAAAGCTGCACATTTTCTGCCTGGTGGCTGTAGGGAAGGAGATTAAAACCTTCCAGAACTGTTGCTACATTTGTAGAACCGGGCTCATTCATGTCTTTAATGCTGCCGTTTTTTAGACTAAATGGAATGCTTCAAAGGATCTTGCTGTCATGGTCTATTTTCTCTCTTTTATCCATCCTGGAGAAAGGAGATAGAGAAAGAAGCTGGAAGACTCCAGATTTACTATTTTTCTTTAAAAGCTAATGCTGCTACTAGTGACCTACCTCTTAACCCTCAGTCTTGTACCATTATTAGACACGAATAAACTTTGAATGTCCTTGTGAGGATTTTTGCTTGTACCTAAGTGAGGTAGTTTTTCAAGATTAATATGGAGCTATAGCCTAACTAAAGGTCTCCCTGGAAAGTTACCATACTACTGGAGAAAATGGGGGAAGCATACTGTTAACCTTCACCCCCTTTCATTTTGGCTATGCAGATGAAGCTGTTGGAGACAAATAAACAAGTTTGGCCCACTTCCTTAAATTTCATGGTGAATGACCTTCCTTTTTGCATTGCTAAATTTTCTTTTCTCTTTCATCAGTGATGATGCAATTAGTATTTCTTTTTTGTATAATATAACTGTGTTTAAATACTTCTTTTTAAAACATAATTGCTTTGTTTCTCCCTTCTGTTTATTCTGTTTTCCTCCTGTCATTTATACTTCAGTGAGAGAAATAGACAGGTGCTCATTAGTGCAAAATTAGTGTCTATGGCAGAGAAGATTTCACAGGATATTAGGATGCTGAGCAATTGATATTCATGATGGCCAAGACCTTCACATCACAGTGTTTTGCTTTTTTAACTGCCTTCTAGGATTGCAATCCAAAAAGCAATGTCCCTCTAAAACTCTAAATCAATGCATTGATTTATCTACTGATAAAACAAAAGGTTTGATAAAACAAAATATAATATATGGGTAAATATACTGTTTCACTAAGAAGCACCAATAAACTGACATTTTTACATACCACAGAGAAGGTAAACAAGATTTCAAGGTGATTAATCTTACTGTAGCTGATACAAATAATCACAGGGCAAGCTCCATGAAAACAGTGTAAATCACATTTATTGTCCTTGAGTTAAATCTAAACGTCCCATTGCTGTTTGGGACATTCATCTTGCTTGTCTTTCTTAAGGTCTCTGTGTAACTCTTTAGAATTTTGACTGGATTTTCACAAGCTCCCAGTTTTATTTTAATAAGGGAAATGAAGTTGAATATATCTTGCATATTATTTATGTGGGTAAAATCAATTTAAAAACACAAATAATTTTCCTTTTTGTATACGCTAAGAACAAATTCTCAAACATTTGTTTAAGTTTCTTTGCAGATTGCCATTTAAATGGTGAACTTTTAGAAACTGTAGCTAGCCTGAAATTCTGAGTTCCAAATCTGTCAACAATGGCTGGAGGAATAGTTATATATATTAGACCAATGTTGTTTGAGTTTTTAATTATCACTTTTTATTCAACTGTTGTAGCACAAATAGTTCACATAAAAAATATTTAAAATAGTTTTATGCTCAGGCACAAATATCAGTAATCTATTTCAATAAAGTGCATCAGTAGTATTTTCATAATTAAGAGGTTTAATTAGTCTACCTTCAACTTATTTTAATGGAATATGTGTACTTTTTTGTTGTTTTTATGATGAGCTGGATGTGGAAAGAGCTCTACTTTCTGCCCTGTAGATTTTGTAAAAGTAGAGTTTTGTAACATAGTCTGATCCTGCACATTTTACACATGAGGTGTTTTTATATCAGTAAACTTGTAGCTAAATGGTTTATATGTGTGTTCAATAGGTGATCCTGTCATCAATAAATCCCTGAAGGCTCTATGCAGTCCATTCAGTTATACAGGTACAGCATACTAATAAGCCATAACAAACCTTCCCACTCAAGATACTAAGAGTGGATTCCAGCTGTTTTTGAAAGAAATTATATCAATGTTAGTTTTAATGATTTGTGTGTCTTGACTGGAAAACAGCATGATCAAAACTTTATTTACGCAGAATATCAAAGGAAGACAGAAGAGCATCAGACTTTTTTGGAATTATAAGATGCAACTTTTAATTGTGCTTATCCTGACAGGAATGAGCAGTAACATTTAGTTAGGCATGGCCTTAAGTGTTTGCTTTCCATGCAGACTTGAACTACAGCAAATACCAGGGAAAAAGTTATTGCTGGTTGTAAATAAATGCTGACAATACTATATAAGCTTGTAAATAAACCCTTATTTTTGTGTACTCTTAGTACACATTTCAGCTTATAACATCAAGGATATGTGAAGTATGAAAGGAAAATGTATTTTTATTAGATCTGCATGGTGGTTGTTTGAGTTATATGAATAACTCATATTGTTTAACATTTCAGCTGCAGAACTTGCCACTCATCTCAATTATAACAACAACAAATGCCTTGTGTGTTTAATTAATGTAGAACTGTACTGAAAATGCAAATGCAAATAATTTTTGATGTGCATTGCTATTTTTGAGGTTTGTCACCTTATTTATAAATATCAGACTTATCCTCCAGAAAAATTTAAAAAATTATGAAAAGCTAAATGTTTTTCTCAAGCTGATAGATGGCACTTTACATTAAAACATTGCATGCCTGATGATGACCATACTTCCTTGTATGGCTTTACCTGCAGGGGAGCCCTTTATGCTGAGAAAAGGAAACAAAAAATTGTCTTGAATTAACAAATCTAAGGTGTGCCAAATCAAATACTGTGGAAAGATTATTTTGTTCTGAGTTAAGAGAGGCTTAGGGGACACAGTGACAACATTGTTGTTTGAATCAGTAACAAAACCCACTCCTTTTAGTAGTGTGTTTGTTTCAGCAGGAGCATTCTCCTGAAAAGAGAGGACATTGAACTGGACTAATAGTAGTGCTAAATATTTAGTACCTTCTGGTCATGCAATTCTTAGTCATGCATTTTTATTGCCCACAAAACACCTGAAGAACTGTGTGGAAACTTCTGAATAGACAGTGTCTTTAAGGACCACTCATGCTGTAGATTGGACTATCTCACCTTGTTTCTCAGACCTGAATCACAAAGTGATGAGCTGAAGAGACCAGGAAGAAAGGGTGCCCATATAAATGTAATTATTTAGAAGAAAGTATAGCAGAGTGCAAAGTTCTGGTTTGTTTCTTCCCTCTGTTTTGGGATTATTTAAATGCAGTTTACCTTTCGCTAATGTCAAAGCTGTTGTGCTATCTTGCTTGATCCATGGGAATCTAAGTATCTGTCATTGTTGCTGAACATATTCTCCTTTGTGCAACAAAAAAGAGACAAACACTCTTGGTCCAAGTGAATGCTTTTTTCACATCAAACTAAATCTGTTTTAAACTTGTTTCTTTTGAACTTGCAGCTCTGAGCATTGCAATGTCTGTACAGACTAGCTGATTACAACAGAGTGTGCTGGTTTCAGCTGGGGTAAAGCTAATTCTCTTCCCAGTGGCTGGTATGGGGCTGTGTTTTGGATTTGTGCTGGACACAGGGTTGATAATATGAAGATCTTTTTGTTATTGCTGAGCAGGAGTTGCACAGAGCCAAGGCCTTTCCTGTTTTTCAGGGGGAGGAGGCTGGGGGTGCATGGGAGGTTGGGAGGGGACACAGCCAGGACAGGTGACCCAAACTGATCACAGGGATATTCCAGACCATATGGCATCATACGCAATATGTAAAGTGGAGGGAAGAAGGAGGAAGGGAGGAACATTTAGAGCGATGGCTTTTGTCTTCCCAAGTAAACATTACCCATGATGGCACCCTGCTCCCCTGGGAATGGCTGAACACCTGCCTGCCCAAGGAAGCATGGAATTAATTCTTTGTTTTGTTTTGCTTGTGTGTGCAGATTTTGATTTCCCTATTGAACCACGTTTATCTCAGCCCATGATTTCTCTGTCTTGTATTGTTTCAGCTCTCTCTCTGGTGAGGGAGTGACTGCATGGGGCTTGGCTGCTGGCTGGGGGTAAGCCATGACACAGCTTCTAACTAGCCTGTGAGGAGTGTGGTTCTAAGATGCTTGCTGCTTATGAGAGTAGACCTTGCTTGGGTATCACTGCAAGGCACTCTTTTATTCCCCAAAGCACAACCTATCATGAGTCTGTATTTGACAAGGTTGGTTTGAATACGTTGCTGTGCCTGCTATAGTTGTTACTGTTTGAAGTGTCAGATATCATGTTGAAAGGAAGGTTTTGACTAAACAATTTTTCTTTCTAAATTTTAACTAAAATAATTGTTATTATCTTAATGTATCAAAAGCAAAAAAAAAAGGTTTATTTCATAAGTAGAGTGAAATATTTTTACACTTTTTTTGTTTCATACACATGTATGTAACACAGATTTTCCTACTTGCCTTTTTGTTAGTCTTGCTCCTCAGACTGGCATGCTTGATAAAGTCTTCAGCAAAAAAACAAAAAATCTGGTTAAAAGTGTTTAGAGTATTCCAGAATGTGTGGTAAAACACCGATATTAAATTATTAATCCCTGTCTGTTTTAATTTGAAATCAGGGGTGGCTTTTTTCCTCCTTTTTTCTTGAGTAGGCAAGTACATCAATTTCTGACTGAATGCATGTAAACTCTTTGTTCAGTGTGCAGGCCCCATGGCCACATCTCATTACATGTACTTCACTTTTGGATTAAAATGAGTCCTATCCCCTGGTTAGTGCAGTAATCTGCATTATAGAGTATGTAGCTGAAATGACCTTTGAATAGTTCCAAGAGGCTCAGGGTCTGCCTGTAGCTTAAGGATATTTTCAAAATTTTAAAGGAGATGGTGAAGAAGAAAGATTCTAATTCATCATAAATTGGACAACTTATTACTTTGATACTAGATTTGGTTCTTTAAACAACCATTTACCCTGACATGTGAGTAAAAAAAATGAGCTTATCAGAAGCTTAGAGAGCTATTGTTTCTACTTCTAAAAATGTCAGCAGTAGCTCATCATTTTCTTTTCTTTTTAATACAGCAAATGCCTTTTTTCTGAAAGGTCAAATGATGTCATTCTAATTTAGTTCTATAGTTTCCTTTTCTCTGCTTCATTAAAAGAATTTTCTAAGAAAACAGTGGTGTGAGAGAGGGCCTTTGTTTTTCTTTCCCCTTTTTATTTCTACTGGAAGCTGAGGTGATACTGCAGCACACATTAAGCCAGACTTTTATCAGTATTTGATTAGGAAACATTTCTACATAAATTACAGTTTGATTTAGAAGGTTTTGGGCAATACTAAGCCGCAGTTTTGAGCCTGTTAATGTGAGTCAGAAGCTATTAGCTTGTGAGACTATCCAAATGAGGTTATATAGTACTAGTATGCAAATAACTAGCATATGCAAATAACTAGGATATATCAAAACCCAGGGGAATTTGAAACAAACAGTTGATGTTGATTGTGGTTTTGAAAGCTAGAGTGCCAATAACTTCAGAATTTGATCATTTGGGTATAGCGTGTTGTTAGCCACTGTTACTCTAAGTTCCCACAGTCTGAGTCGGGCTTTTGGTATTCATCACACACTTCAACCTTTGAGACTCATGGTGAGAGCAGAAATGGGAATACAAGAGGAAACAGCTCTGTAAAATCTGCTCTGCGGCCTGAGGACATGATACCTTGAAAGAGAGGGATTCCATTAAAATTGAACAATGCATCTGTTGTAGCCTTGTTTGGGGGGGCAAGAATATGGAGTGGAAGATTAGAGGAGGAGGGAGTATTCATTATACCTTTGCAATTGCCACGAATTTGTGGCTCCAGTGAGGTGTATGTAGGCTGTCAATAGTTAATATGTCCATTCACCAGAGCGCTGCCTCCCAGATTTCTCCTGCCTGCCTGATTTCTCTGTTCTGTGCAGAAGAATGAGAGAAGGCAGAAAGGACTTATACTAATGCATGGATATGTTATTACTAATGCATGTGCTAAAAAAAACCCAAACAACTAAATTATTTCATTCTTGTGCACACAATGTACAAGTGAGCTAATTCAGGCAGGACTGATTACTTACCTGTTGTTTCCAGAGCACAATTGTCTGATTAATCTTACAAATCCCAAACCTTTTATAAATTATCATACATGTAGAGAAAGCCCTTTGATCTTCTAAATAAGCATTATCTCAAATTTTAGAAGTTTTATGAATAACAAGCCTGAAGGTTGCATTAAGAAGAATCGATTTTCCAGAATAATGTAGCAGCACTTTACGGATGTTTGCTGGGGGAAGGTGCAGTGAGAGGGAATTATGTGGGAAGCATCTATCAGGGAAAACAGACTTCCCATGAGAACAAGATCAACTTAATTGTTACACAAATTCTTTATGTAAAGAAAACTCTTAGATTAATCCATCATCAATTAATATAAAATTTATTCAACCTAAATTAGTATTTGCCTGTTGAACCTAGATACAGTTCAAACACCATATATCTCCCAGTGAATCAGTAATCTAATACTGTTTATACAGTTTCAAATGTAAAAGGGATTTGTTTGTTTGGATTTTGTTTTGCTTTTGTTAAAAGTCTAACTGAATACATGAAATATACCATAGCAATAAGGCAGAATATTTGCTTTTCATTCTAAGAACATTAACTTTCTTTAAAATTACATTTTTTAAATAGAAGAAAGTCAAATATCAATGATACCTATGAGGATTGCACTGCAAATATCTCATAATTTATGGAGACACTATGGGACTGTTCTTTCTTAGGTGTGCCCATACTGCAGAGCATTGGTGGAAATGTGACCCAGGACACAGCCTTTCTGTTCTCACATATTGGTCCACTCATTCCAGTTCCTCCTTGTGTCTTCTTCTTCCCTGTTCTACCTTTCATCCCCTCCATGGTATGATGGAAGAGGCCTGATTTTCATTATCATCTACCCTAACAAGGAAATGAAGCAGAGCTCAGTCTGTCAATCTCATAGATGTTGCCTACATTAGCCAGAATATTTATCTTTAAATTAAATGCTTGTCTGCATAGACTCAGCACTTCTGAATGCCTTTACAGAGCATATCGGTAGAGCATTTTGATTATTCTAAATGTTTAAGACACCTCAAAAAATAGTTTACTAATCCTCATGAATGACAGACTTTTTATAAATTTACATCAGCATGATTAGGAGTCATCCTTTCTCTCCAGCCTGATAGCAAAATGGGATGTGAAGTAAATGTGGACATAGTTCAGACAGCATACAAGATATACATAAAGAGAGAGCTCACAAATAAGTTGTTATTGCCACCCTGAGAGATCTCACCCTGACTTTTAGTAGAGCAGAAGCAAGAATGGGAACTGGGAGCCTAGGTTTTAGTGTGGAAAATAAATCTAGTTATTAGATATGGATTCCTTTCTTTATGTGTAGTCTCTGCAGCCACTGAAAAGTTATTTTGGTCTATTGATTCTCTAAGAAAAAGTAATACCTGTCTTGCCACATATGCAGTGGTTTGTTCAACAAGTGAGTGGTGAAGGTGCTGGATGAGAGCATTTTCTAACCACCTATTCTCAACCAGGAAGAACTGTATTTTCTAGGCTGTCCCTATGTGCCCCATACCCCTCACTGTGCACTGTCAGGGCCAGGGAGGATGTAAATACTTTGTCAACTACTCTTGAAAACCCTGGACAGGAATATTTGCAATGCCATTCCAATGGGTGCCAAGAAATCTGGTGCTAATGGTTGGCTTGCTTGAATCCTGGCATACAGAGATGATAATGAAAAAGAACAAAGACACACCTTGAGGCTAATTCTGGACATAAGTCCGGCAGAGAGAACAGTTAGCTGAGATAAAGGAAAATAGCTGCACCGGGTTTTCAAGTATATCTTCTACTTCTCTTTGCCATTGAAAGGGTGACACAGGTTATGGTTCTGGCTGTGAAGACAGTCTAGAATTTCAATAACTGATAGTATGATCTAGAGCTCCTGTGACAGGATGGAAAAGGTATGTAATGAAGAACAGACCTTGTGTTTTCCTGGAATATCTAAAGATGATTTTGGCTTGTCTCAAGGTATTTTTGTGTTGTCTTTCCTTACGCTGGTCATGGATGCATGTTGGTGAAGGGACGCAGCACCAGGCAGGAGTGAAAGACTTTAAAACATTTTAAACGTTGTTTTCCTGAGTTTGTCTATCTGTGCCACATCCAGGAAGCCCTTGAATATGCTCTTGGATTAAAAGGAGTTTAGTCAACAAATACTTACACACCTGTGGAGGTATTCTTACAATGCAGCGTAGGCAATAGTTTTTCTGTGCTTTGTGAGTAGCGCAGTAAATGCATATGGTGAACTAGAACTTTTGCCTTCTGGACTGTCATAATAACTGAGTTAATACTCCTCATCAGTTTCCCAAGTGCCAACTGTGTTTTCATTCTGTGTATGTAATATCCTGGTTAATTACAATAGCATTAAGGTGTTAAGCTACTAGAAAAATGGAAAAAACAAATTCAATGAATCTTTAAAGCTCTCTAGGCAATAATATATTCTGAAATTACAGGAGTAAGCTTTAAATTTAGTAGCACTTGCTTAAAGCCAAATTTTGTGCTCCAATTTTTAGTATTGTCGAGAATTTAGCTTAAGGACTGCAAGCACATCTAGGGATGTGCTTGAGGGTTGAAGTGGTATAAGAAACAAGTGATTCAGCTTCTTGTAGGTGGAACAATTTTGGATTGTATCAGTAATGTGTTTAAACAAAAATTTTCAATGGGTTTCATTGTTTATGATGGGAAATTCCTCACAAATCAGGGGGAAAAATTGCAAACTATCAGAAAAATTCTACAGTAGAGGAGATTTCTCAGAACTCATGCTAAACAGCTAGCATTCATTAATTGCATTAATTTAAAATAAAAGATAAAATTAAATTAAACTGCATTAATTTAAAATAAAAGAAAAAAAGGACTATTTTAAAAGCAATGTATGAGAAACTTCTTGAAGTTTGACTGCAAATTCATCTATCTTTTGGTCCTTGGTCCCACCAAACATATCTTGTGAGAATATAATTTATTATAACTAAGTTTAAGAAAACAAAAAAAGTCACCTTTGATTTCACCTCAAAAGCTTCAAGTAGAAAGCATCAAATACATAGCAGTCATTTGAAATAGGGAGGAAACATGAGTGCTATTTTACAGAAGAGTTTGGAGCCATATATGAATATTGCATGAATTTCAGCTGCTAAGTTCTTGAAAACGGAAACAATGCCTGATACTGTGCTTGCCAATTACACGTGTAACGTGTAAAATGAATTGCCATTGAGTTCAGAGGTGGTAACAGTTTCTAGAAGCCTGTGGCTTTAAAATAAACTGCTCTGCATCTGCAGATTGCTGTGAATGGCTCTGCAGACCTCTGCTACTCTGTCTGTACTGGCAGGGCCCCTGTGTGAAATCATTGTATTTGCCAAAGGAATCCCCTCTGCCTGCAGAGCATTTTACCTCTTCAATTAAATAAATTAAAACAAAATTTGTAAAACAAAATCTACTTACAGGGTTTGTAAAGAGCATGTAACTAATGGTTGTTGCAGCAGCAAAAGCTTGTGATAAGCTATCCTTGTGAGCAGAGCTTTATTGACCAATGTCTCTGCTCTACCCAGATCATACCTTACTTTTGTTTGCAAATAGATGTGTAGATACTACAGTTTTTCTTTTTTCTATAAATTATCTTTCTAGAATAGTATTTGCTGAATTTAGAACACAGGACTGCTCTAGGGTGCTGAAATCTATTTAAGGTAGGTTTATTTAGTGAGAAGCAAAAAGAAGTACAAACAAGCTCAAGGAAGCAGGTAGACTTAAGAAATCCAAAAGCCTGAGGCAGTGCCTTAAGGTGAATGTCTCTGTGGGCCAGAAACAAATGAAGTCTACTGATATTTTGCTAAAAGCTGCTGTTTCCCAGACTCCACTGGAGTCAACTTGAAAGTTTTGTAATTATTCAATACAAAATTCATGCAAGTCCTCTGTCAAGCAACAGATAGAGTTAATGGCTATAAATTACTAAAGGATAGAGTTAATGGTCATAAATTTCTATTGTGAACTATCTCCAGTACAGCAGTGCTTGAAAACAGCACTGTAGTGTAAGTGAGTAAAATAGAGGAAAAAAAGGCAGATTTCTAGAGGGACTTCAGTATGTTAAAAAAGCAAATCAAGGTTGGTTCATAAATGAAAAGCCCAAATTTCTATGCATATTTCTTAGTTTTATGTGCATTCCTTATAAGTAATAGGTCTTCTTGCTTTATGACTAGATATTACTAGGTACTACATACTACTAGAATGGTAGCTCATGTCTTTTCAAAAATAGCTTTTCTTTGATGGGTATTAAATTTGATGCAGCTAGGAATGTATCTCTATTTAGATTAAACTGTAAAAAATTAATATGTCCTTTCCTCCAAATATAAGAGGCCATATATTTTCAAAGGATAAGATAACATCTGCAAGTCAGTGTTATTTACAAGGGATTGAGAACCTAATCAATATACAGTTTTCACATAAGCTAGCAGAGTTTTTATCTGTTGTGCTGAGCTATGCAGGCCATGTTTGAAACTTGTTTTCAGAATTCCAATTTAACATTTGCAATGGCCTAAATTCTGGTTTAAGCTGTGCTGTTCAGACACATATTTTAAAAGTACAAGTGCTACCTCATAAGGATGTTTGGTGAGTTTGCCCATGATCACAGTGTATGGGTACTTACCTGTTTTTTATTGTGTTTTAGCCTGGTATTCCTTGGTGCAAAACACACTGAACAATTGTATTTGTTGTTTCAAAATCTGAGTCATTATTTTCAAGACAATCCTATTTTTCTGATGCTTGAATCAATACTACTTTTTGTAGATTTCTCTGTTCACATTACTATTTTTTATTTCACTGGTATTTGTGAGTGTGTGCATGTTTGTGCTTGTGGAAGGTTGGCTTCTGATTTCCGGAAATTCTTTTTCATAGAGAAACACAAATATGTGTAAACAAACAAACCACACCTCCTAGTGTTATGTGAGGAGACCTTGTAGCAGCTTTCCAGAATTTGGCCTATCCTATAAGGGCAGCCAAAGAGGTACTCATCTTAAGGAACTGCGGTGACAGAACAAGGATATGTCTTGAGACTGAAAGAGAGTAGGTCTAGGTTTAGATGTTAGGAAGAAATTGTTTACTGTAAGGGTGTTGAGACACTGGAACACGCTGCCCACAGAAGTTGTGGATCCCCCATCCCTGGCAGTGCTCAAGGCCAGGTTTGATTAGGTTTTGAGCTATCTGATCCAGTGAGAGATGTCCCTGCCTGTGGCATAGGGTTTGGAACTAGACGTTCTTTAAGGTCCCTGCCAAACCAAGCCATTCTGTAACCCTATGAGGTTTTTTTTTTTCCTTAAGTTTCCACTAATGACTTGCATCTATTTGGCTATTGCAGTGGCAAGGGGCAGTAAACAAGCTCCCTGTAGGCGCTGTTCACATTGGAAATCTTGCACTTGTGTACCTCCTTATATCATCCCCTGAAACAGACCTCAGCAACAAGGAGCTGAGAAATACAGACTATAAAGAAAATGGCTCTGTTCTGCTACTTTACTTTTGTAAATTCACTTGTTATCTCTGTATATGAGCTGCAACAGGACATGAAATTTAGTGTTGTGTTTTATGGTGGTAGGAAGCACAAAGACCTGAAATTTTCATTAAAAGTTGTAGGCTGTAAATCCTTCAGTTGAGTCAGCATTAAACTCCAAGTGTGATTAGATCCCCTAAATAAATCTTTCATACTCTCACACAGAATGTGCAAGTGCCCTCCTTAATTAAGCAATGACTGTAGAAATGTTCTGTGGTTGACACATCACATGAAAATGGGATATTCATGCTTTCTAAAGCACAGTGGAATTAATCAAATGTGCCCTGCTACCCTTGGGAACAGGGATAGCCTATTTCTATATGGTCTTTATATGTCTAGCGACTAATGGGACTAAAAACTCAGCAACTCAATTCACTGGTTCCAATTCACAAGCAACCATAATCAGAATGAAGGATTTAAAGAAAAATGAAATTATAATATAGTACATGTTAATATAATGATAGTAGATTAATATAATAAACCAAAGAATTTCCTGGCTCTCCTTTTCATTAGTTGGTGGCTAAGGCATGTAGACCAAGACAGGACCAAGATCACTTAATTAATGTTTAGATTCTAAATAAGTAGTCCAATTGCAACAGTGGAATAGGTAATCAAAGATGGAAAACCAGGCACTAATTTTAAGGATAATCATAAAACACCAGGAAAAACAGGAAAGAAAACACAGAGAGAGGACAACATGTTGGAGGAGGAAAAAAGCAAACCAAATCTTCTTCAGTACTATTCCCACTTATTTGACTTTCTACAAAAATTGTTTAGCTGTAATATCTATTGACACAGGAAATTACAATTTAGACAATATTCAGTTGAAAAAATATGAACATCATGCCAATCTTATTTACATTAATTTCATTATACCAAATACCATGATAAATTCAGTCATTGATCTCCACGCTCACTAAGGAATTTTCCATTGGCAAAGAATTTACTGGTAATGCATTAAGTTCTCCATGGATGGTCTCGTAATAAGTGATTTGGCTTCATATCACATTATATAGAACTAGTGAATTAGCAAAAAAATTTATCTGAATCTAGATCACGCATTAAATGCAATGTTTGATTGTGGCTTTAAACAATGAGTGCCAGGATTACTTCCAAGAGCTAAAAAGGAATTATGGAACATCCGTGGCAGAACATTTTACATAGTGAGGCAGGGAAGGACCAAAAACAGGAGAGATATAAATTATTGTTTTCTTGATTATTTGAGTGTGTGTGTGTGATTATTTTGATTAATATACATTTAAGCAACCTTACTTCTAAAATTGTCATGTCATCTGGATAGAAAATAACATTAGTTGCACAAAATAAATAAAATTATAGATTGCTTTTGAGTGAATTTAAATAACAAAACAAGCTGATCTAACCAGGAAATTTCATGAGATTATTTCATGTCTTGGCTACTGTACTGCTTGTTATCTTAGAATGCAACCTTTTAATTGGCAGTTTTGGAAAGCCTTGTCTTTCACAGTATTTTTGTGTTGGTTTTGGTTGGATTTTTGGTGGGTTTTTTCAGTAGCTGAAATATTTTGAAGGAGTTCTCTAAAATCATTGACCTCTTCTGCCTATTTCTCCTAAGCCTATATTTATATTCAGGTAATCACTTATAGGTAATTTACAAACAAAGTGGTAACACTAGGCTCTCAGTATAATATAAAGTCTTTAACAGATGTGTATTAAGTACTGTTTTGTCATGCAGTTTATTTTCATACAAGATCACAGAAGCCTATGAATCCTTAGGTAGTATCTGGAATAAGAAAACAGATGTTTTCCCCAGGTTCCTGTTGTAATCTTTTAAATTCTGGGAGATAAAGCAAAAAAGTGAATGAAACAGCATTCCCTACACTGCCTATTCAAACACTAATTTTTTACTGTATTAAGATATTTTCTTGATTATGAAGGAGTTGAGGAATCATTGTCAGGCCAGAAATTAATCCTTCACAGAAGTAGTATCTCTGGTGAATATCATTGTTACAGGTGGTTTACAAAACGCAGAAGTACCCATAAAATAGAAATGGTGTTATTTAAAATCATATGCCTATATGGATCCCATTTATTATCCTGGCATTTTCTTTGCAGTTAATAACTACAGCAGTTGGTAATAAAAGATTAATATTTAGAAAAAATTTGGAATAGTTGCTTTAGATAAAAGTCCTGTATTTTATATTTGTAATCTGTTTACAGCAGTGTCATAACAGAGAAGCAGAAACAAGTGTTTTTGAGATGAGAGGTTAATATCTTAAATTAGATTTGCTATTGAAAAAAATGTGACATTAAATTGCATTCTTGAGTCAATTTTCATAGGCAATTGCTGGAAATTTCTTTGGAATTATTCATAAAACATAAATACATAAATATACCTTATAGCCTAATTTGCAGTTTAAGGTGTCTTGTTGAAGAATACATACATTGTGAGAAATGAGTTTTGGAAATTAAAATGGGACATAATCAAAAAAGTGAGTCAACTGCAGATGCGATGGTGATAAAAACAAATAAGTTGTCAAGACCAGTAGGAAAGATCAAGGGTTTGTAAAGCGAAAATGGCACACCTGAGGATGTTAAATTACAGACATAACTTAAAGTGGTACATTTTCAAGATTTGGAAGCATAGAATCATAGAATAGTTTGAGTTGGAAGGAACCTTTCAAAGTCATCTAGTCCAACTCCCTCTGCAATGAGCAGGGACATCTTCAACCATCAGATTGCTCAGAGCTCTGTCTAACCTTGGCTTTGAGTGTTTCCAGGGATTGGGCATCCACCACTTCTCTGTGCAACATGTTCCAGTGTTTCACCACCCTTAATGTAAAAAATGTTTTGCTAACATCCAACCTAAATCAAACTTCCTTCATTTTAAAACCATTAACGTATAACCTATCTCAACAGAACCTGCTAAAATGTTTGTTCCCATCTTTCTTGTAAGCTGCTTCTAAGCACTGAAATAAAGGTACTTTGTTACTATATGGTACTTATATATTACGATATAGTACTTACTGCCATAAGAAGGTCTCCTCAGGGTCTGCTGCCCTATGGATGTGAACATCCAACCAATTCCTTATCTACTGATGAGTCCACCTATCCAATCTATAACTCTCCAATTTAGATAGAAGGATTTAGAGGACCATGTCATAGGCCTTACAGAAGTGCAGATAGATGACACATATAGCTCTTATGAAATTAAATTTGATGAAATAACACATGGAAAAGAAGTCAGTGCAATGCATACAGCTGCTCTCTTTTGAGGCTTCCTCTTGGATTTTCTTAGACAGAAATTGGTATGGACAGCTTTGTCAGAGAGTAGAGAAACCATGTAGCAAAAGGGCAAAAGAAGTGTCCCCATCCAGGGGCTGTGCAATCTACCCTGTAGCACTCTGTAGAGATCTAATTTTGTAAAGGTCATTGTGAACTGGTGGAGGATTAGTGATCTTTTGCGTAAAAATTGAATTTTCCTGTAAAACTTGATCGCCCTTACTTTTGTCTTTTGCATTTCAGAGGAAATTAATCACTGGTTTTGACCTTTGAAAATATCTTCTCATGGCTGGTGATTTTTTGCTTTCCAATACCTTTGTTAGTATTTCTTAAAAAGTGATAAAATTTTGCTGTTTAAGACTTACATCTGATTGTTTTGTTAGAATAATCTTGACATGTGGCTTGCTATTGAATACTTTTCATTAGGGAAAAAATGCTGTAAAGTACAGTGTCCTAAATCTGAGGTATAAATTGAGCATAAATTTTAACAGTGAGGAGATTAGTCACTGGAGAAAGAGTAAAAGGAAATGAATTTTCTGTCTTTTGTTAACAAGGGTAGATGACTCTTTTTTAAAAGATGCATTTCAGCCAAACAAAAGGTTTTTTGATCAATAATGAGATAACTGGTGGAAAGTTGCTACCCTGAATCATACAAAAAGTGAGGCTAGTTTGAATACTCCTATCAGTGCTATGAATAATGTGTATAAGTATCAGGAAGTTTTTGCTTATGGCTTGCATACATTTCCCCTTTCATAATCATCTTTTATTGTTCTGCAAGAAAAGTACTTTTTTTATACTGAGTAGTATTTCTCTTACTATCAGAAGTACTAGAATTTATAGTTATTTTTCAGTCAAAATTGTTTTTCATTGGAAAAATTCTGTTTCAGTATTTGGCGATATCTTAAGATAAAAAAAATCAAAAACTTCTGTAGGACTTTGGAATTTGTTACTTTTTGTGAAATAAACCTTTTTTCCTCCTTTTTTAGAGTAAAAAGAAATTTTAATTCTATTCCTATTTTATGTAGCACTGAAATCTGACAGCTGCCTGTTACCCTAGCTATTTCATTCTTGAAATGCACAGGTTAGTTATTGCTTAAATAAAAATTGATACTGTAATTTGATCATGTCTTGCAGTAAAGTATTTTAAATTGCAGCTTTCATTTCTTAAGGGACTTTTCCTACCCATCCATCTCCAAAGAAAAACTTTAAAGTTCAAACTGAGATGGTGGAGATTGGGCATTTTCATTCTGTGAGGATATTTTGTAATCTTAGATTTTTTCCTGACCCCTTTCACAGCAATCAAAGATATCTGAGTGCTCCCTCTGAATCCCTCTGTGATTTTTAGGATTTCCAGCTCTCTGTGCTGAAGAGAGAATTGAATGATCTTACTTCACAGTGTGAATAAATCCATAGTATATATAGGCCACAAGAGATCCACTTAAGTCTGAGAGTTATGATTTTCTGTCTTCCTGCTGCAGAGGTGAGGACCAAGCCCTGATTAGGACTGCCTGGAGATATGTACCTAGGTCTCATTTAGATTTCACTAACGTGAAAACTGTAATGAGTCTGTGACCGAAAATGAGAGAGTAGTTGAATAGAAAATCACTACAAGTTACATTGGTTAAAATATCTCAGAATTTAAGTATTTTCCCATATCTCCGTATTTAATCAGAAAATACTGGCCTCCTAATGCTTTCAAGTATATATTTGGAAGTTTACAATGGTGACTTATGCCTTATTTGGTATTCTTATCTATCCTAAACTACTCTCAAATTTTGAACCAGAGCATGACATGGGTATGAACATACAAAAGGACAAGTACCCATACAAATATATGCAATGTATGTACACACATATATATGTAAATATATACGTAAAACATAAGGATATTGAAAAACAAAAGTGTAGGAGATAGGCAAGTGAGAGTGTAAATTTAGAGGTACAGACAGAGACAGGTTCACAGGTTTGATTTGAATCTAAGGAAGGAAGAGAATTGAGGGCAGTGAATGTACTGAAGACATGTGCATCTTTTGCATGAGGGCCAGCATCTTGTTTCTAGTATGCAGGCTGAGATAAAGACAATCTTATGGCCGGAAAAGTTAAGTTCTGAACCACCAGCTGAGATTTAGTTATTGTGTTGGTTTTGTAACCTCATTCTTGATCAGATTTAATTTTGAGAGGCTTTTAAGTAACCTTATTTAATCTTTCAACGTGTAGTCCAGATTCAGACAAATTTAGTCTGAAAAAGCTCTTACCCTAAGGATGCACATGCATCCTTTCTTTGTGTCTGTTGCAAGTTCTTCCTTTTGGGTTCATTTTACACATGATCATTTAATCACCCTTTTCTATCTAGACATATAATAGCAGACAGGAGAAACAAAGTTGTTGAGCTTGAGTGTGCTGCTGAGCCAATGGGTGTTGTTTAGGAGTGCTCTCTTTGAAATTTATGTTTAATAGAATTCAAGAATGAGTGTTCATTAGAAAATGTGTCCAAATGTCTGGGGTTTTTTGTGTCCTTATGATAACTGTGATGCACTGAAATTCTGTTCCTCTTTTTCCTCTCTCCACTCCACTAAAAGACTATGAGACTAGCATCTCGACCAGCATCTCATGACTATGAGACATGCAGGTAAATAGAAGATAGCTGAAAAATCACACAGACAGTTTAGCCTGAGAAGAGAGAGTTTTCATTTTAAGAATTGACAGAAATCCACATTTAAAAGTCAAGCAATTTGTTAAAATTTTACTATGTGCAGAATGAAGATAAAATGTTAGTCTACTCAGTCAACTAAGTATCAACAAGTATAAGGGAATTTCTTTCAAATTGTCTGATCATAAATAGCCATCTGATTCAAATCTGTCACACTGAAAACATTCTTTTGAAAATAAACTTTCATAATTACTTATGTGGGTTTTTTTTCAAATTTTAACCAGTGTAGAATAAAGTATTTTCAAACAATTTTATTGTTTGAAAACAATAAAATTTTAATTTTAATTTAATTATTTTAAATTATCTTTTAAATTTAATTAAAAAAAAATTTAATTGCTTTTTTTTTTTGGAATGTAGCTATTCCCTGTGTAATGACCCTTGTTTTGAGAAGCACATTATTAAGTATTAAAATAATAGTACTGAAAGGTAATGTGCATTCTTTCAGAAGTTAAGTGATTCTGAATAAAGGCATTTTTCTTTCTGAATATAATATTATGTACATTTTAGAATTCATAAATGTAATTAATTTGAATTATTAGACACTTGAAAAGTACTTTTAAACCTGTTACAATCTACATATGAACTAAGTATTTTCAGCTTTTATCTCTGCCACTCCCCTGTGGTCATTAGGCTTGACTCAATCTCCCTACAAGCACATCCTTTAGATACACTGTTATCACTTGCAATTGAAAAGGCCAGTGATCTTCCAGTTGCAGAATAAAAAATAAATTAAATGCAGCAGTACATACTTCCCCTAAAAGGCAGAATTAGCCTGTCTCTGTGATATTTCATGGGTTCTTAGGGAATCTGTGAATCTTGACATTTCATAACACTTGCAGCTCCTAACAGAGCCANGTGTTTCGTTTTCTTGAATTCTGGTGTCTGTGGAGCAGTACATCTGCTCTTATTCCATTTGTCTCCGCACTTCTTCAAACATCCAGTATTTATTATCAGTGAATGACTTTTGCCAAAGAACCGTCTAAACCAAAGATGGCTTCCTCCATCTTAGTGAAACATTTTCCCTGATTTTTACTTATATATATTTTTCTGTCTTCCTATGCCAAGGGAAAGAAAGGAATCTCACTGAATTGATTTTATAGCTATTTTGTCATTACAAACATGAAGCAGTCAGACTTAATTTAATAAAAAATCAAAGGTATCTTATTGATTGAAGCCTGTGGGAATTCCTTGTACAGAGATGAATGATCTGTACCTTTAAAATTCCCACTGCAATTCTTTCCCAAATAGGAGAAATAAAAGCAGTATCCTACTTCTTAGACATACTGATCATAGATCTGTCACATTTTCACACACATAAGTCTTCAATCCACACTGTTTGGATTGTCTGTCAATTTTAAAGGTAATTTCTTTGTGTGACCAAGCATATGATGCAGCATCTACAGACTAATCTATAAGCATCTTACAAGTGAGGACTTTCTCACTTGCTCTAAAACTATATTTTCTTTAATATGCTAGAGGCTGTTTTTGCTACCAGTACCTTCCACTTAAAATCATGTTTCATAGACCTTGATTTTGTATTCTCTCTGGACATATTGATGCTAATGCAAGGTACTGTGAAGCTGTAGCAAGACATATAGTATAAAACTTATGGGTATAAAAAATTAAGCTACACCAATTTAATATGTTTATAAAACCCTTCTGCTTTATATTCAATTGCAATTTACTGGGAAGAAAATATTTACTCATTTTTAATACATTATGTATCACATACTTTAATACATGTAATAATCCTTGTAAGTATTAAAAATGTGGAGAGAACTGGAAATAAGCAGTAGACATCTAAAGATATTTGTCTTCTTGCATGTGTCCTTGGGACAAGGCAGAGGAAAGGTCTTCAACCCATACCTGGTCTTTTCATTCAAAAGCCCAGTCCTGGAACTTTAGTTAAATGGGAAAAAGCATTTATGTTTTATCAAGTTATGCTCATAGTAGACAAAAACAGTGGGCTATGGGTAGAAGCTGAAAGGTACGTCCTGAAGTCTGTGATGCACAGAAAATCACACTGAGAGGCGATTTGCCCCCTGAAAGGCACATTAAGGGGGGTGTGGAGACCCAACAGACACACCCAAAGGTCCAGGGTGGTGCTGGGGGTGCTGGGCTGGTGGAACTGCTGACAGTGATTAATCCAGCAGGCAGCTGCCAGGGTCCTGCTGCACTCAGGAGCTTGGCTCCTCCTTTTGCAGGTGGCATCTGGCAACACCTGGCAAGTCCTGCCTGTCACAACCCTCTGGGGAGCAGTGAGGCGAGGCAAGGTGGTGTACTGGCCATTCCCACTGGGCCATGAAGTAGACCTGATGGTGCCGGCATCCAAGAGGGTGCAGGATGGACCTGTGTCCTTCAGGAGCAGGAGAAGCAATGAGCTCTGGGAAAAGGCAGAGGGTGAGATGTATCTAGAAGCCACCAAAGCTAGCAAAAGCTTTGGGGGTATGCAAAAGCAAAGATTTTAGAGTTCTCCTTTTTGGATTCTATTACACACTAATGCAAAATAAGAGTTTCCCAGGAATAATGCTAATTTAGAATTGTTTAAAACTCTTTTATAATCTGATGTTGAGTTGGTGACACTCCTCTTCTGGTTATACCTAATGCTGCCACTGGCACTGTCTCCTGTTTTGAGTTAATTTCCTAATTTTTGTCAATTTGCATTCTTTAATTTTGAATAGGCAGAAGATGTAAGAGGCCAAGTACCAACATCGAGGTCTGATTCATCCTTTTCCCACCTGAGCCGTGGGAGCCATCAGACATCAGAAAGTGTCGAAGTGCAAGTGTTGAAAGCATGTGAGCAATGACTTCAAGTGCTTTTCAAAGGTTAGTGAGGACATCTCTGACAGGTGAGAAACCAGCTGAACAAAGCCAAACCAAAAGCTAGCAGGCTGGGAAAGGAAATGGAGCAACTGAAAAAGCCCTCTAGGAAGTGTCATTGACTTTAGTTATATGGCAGAAAGAGAATTACATCAGGCCTGGAGATAGACAAAGGAACAGCATTATTTACACCTTGAGAAAGTTCAAGGGAGAAAGGTGCCAGGAAGGCACAAGAGCTGCAGCAGCAACTGGCCAAGCTCCACCGTGAAACCTTTGAGGGGAACACCCCAACCTGAACTCAGTTCTTTCCTCAAAATCTTCCCTGACCTCAAACGTGCTGCCCTATACCCCACCCCAATACAGCCCTGGTCTCTGTACATCCATACCAGGGGATGTCTTCCCCAAAAATATCACAACCCCTCATCAACCCCTCTTGAGTCCCTGTGGTCCTGTTTCTCCTCAAAATATCCTTCAGTGCCCAGAGCTGGAAGATAGTACCCCAAAACCCCAGTTTTCTCCCAACTAGACCCACATCCATTACCTCCTCCCGATGCTGCCCAGCCAGGTGAGGAATATGGATGCTTCTAGTGGGGGCACAGCTGAGCACTACCAGGTTGTGCTGGGTACACCAATACTGTTGAGGAGAGGCCCAGGGTCACTCCAATCCCTCTTTCTCCTCCTCTTCCTTCCCTCTTCCTCTCTACCCACATCACTCCCAAAGCCAGTCTCTGCTGGTGAACCCTTGTTGAAGCACCTGAAGGTGAGCAAACTTATACTTTTTACTAAAGAAGACAGAAACTACCAAATATTTTTCTTTTGTCTGTTCGTTGCTGCACAGTGGAATTTCTTTGGTTAACTATTTTTGCCAATGTCACATTGGCAGATTGACCTTAACTAATGAAGCTTTACAATCTTCTAAGTCGTTTTCAGCCACTCTCTGAAAGATATAATAATATGGAAGTTGGTGGTTTGGGGTTTTTTTTTTTGTTTTTTTTTTTTCCTGTAGAAACATAAGCACTCTAATATGTAAAAGGGACTAGGATGAAATTACTCAGACCAGAGCATTGTTTGAGTTGTTTGAACCCATCACAGGGCAGAGCATCCTGCTACAACTATATACTACATTTTTAAGGTAGATTATCACCTAGAAACAGGAGTAAGCAGAGAACCATGACAAGAGTGCTTGCAGCTAACATATAATGATGCTAACATTTTCTGAAGTTATACTGTTTTAAACTTTTACAGCTTTATTTTTCCTCATTTATTACAGTGAGAATTTAGGAAGTTTGATACTTTCTGTTTTTATAGTGTTACATTTTAGGTGTAGCAGTTAGCTGCTTCTGTCACATGTAACTTCTTGGCTATAAGAGTAAAATTGTTTCTAGTTGAAACAATCAACCACACCGAATCTAATGTACCTTGAGAGTCAGATATAAAAATCAGTGATTTAAAGGCGATTTAGCTGTAGGCTGATGGTTTCTGTGGTGGGATGATAGAATCATTGATACAGAAATCACTGAGAGGGAGCAAACAAAATTTCTGCATATAAAATAACATTTCAAACCTTACTGGATATCCATGATTTTTTTTTCTCCTATTGTTCAACTGCTGTGCATTGTTTTGAGCTCAGATATCATGCTTTAGGACATACAGGCAGATTCTGTACTCATGCTAGAAGACGTTCTGAAGAACTTTTCAAGATTGTAGGATGATTTTTTGTTTTTCCAAACAAAACATCCTAACATCCACCAGAATGATGTTAGGATCCTACTTCTGAAATAGTGGTAGGGGCCAATTATTAAAAGATGCCTCTGCCTGAGCTAAGGTGCAAATGAGACCATATGCCAGAGTCAATAGTACAGATTTTATTTAACAGTAATGTGAGGTAGGGAGAGGTGGGGAAGGGGGGGAAAAGAGAAAGAAAGAGAGACATAGATTAAATAGGAAGATAATCACCACAACATGGGTTCCTGTGCCATCCCACTGGCCCTTCTTCTTCTGGTCTTCTCTGTGTTGGGGGTCCTCAAGTGTTCTTCTCAAGGTACCAGTTTTGTAATAAGTCCTTGGTATCCAGTGGAGTATGTGCCGTTCTGGCAACTTGAGATGCCACGTGTCTGTGCAGCTGCTTCCTTTCCAGCAGTTTGCCATGGTGAGAATTTTTGTCTGAATAGGTTATCCAGATGTGCCTCACCCAGCCTGGCATTTTCCTGTTGTTGCATCTGCACTTTGCCCAGTCTGCAGAGTGAAATCTTGTCTGGTGTGCTAATTCCAAACCTTTCACGTCCTGTAGGACAGAAATTAACACCTTCCTGTTAGCCATCTGTGCTTGTATCTCGTCTTATGGGGACAGTGTTTTGAGAGATTTTTACAGCATTCTTTAAGTCCTGACAGATAAAAACAAGGAAGTGCTTCTTTAAGAAGAGGAGAATATGGCTTCTTGGTAGCAGTGATCAGTTGGTCTACCTTTTTACAGAGGGACTCCGTTTTGTGTGTATTCACTCATTATTTTTTCTCATTCATTTCTAAGGTGAGCAAGAATGAAGAGCAGCTGCTGTTATACTTCTAAATAGAAGAAAACAGGAAGAAATCTCTATTTATTTGAATTGTTTCCAGAATATGTTAAAAAATATTGTCTTTTCTTTGGAACTGTGCTTACCCAGTTTCACTAACATTACCCTTTGAATTCAATTATTGGTCAGAGATGCTTGCTGATAATTCAGAATATATGAACATTATTGGACATTTAAGATTTTCAGTGTAAAATTCCACTCTACCTAATTGGGATGCTCTTCATTAGGACTAATTAGATATGATTTCTTCCTGCAAATCTACTGAAGCTTAACCAGACTTAAAGAGTAACTGACATTTAAAAGTAGCTATAATTTGATTTATTTAAGCTTTGATAGAGAAGTTAAGGGTACTTATGTTCCTTTTGTGTGTATCAGTTTCAGAAAGCTTAATTATTTCTTAGCTCTGATGAATGTAGAGATCTTATTTATTGTTTCAGTGTCATTCCTTTCTAAACCCTCTTTCTGTACTTTAAAGGTCTAAGTTCAAGAAGTAATTGAAAACAGTATGGACTTCTTTGTGTGTTCATATTGATCATCAACATTTTCTTAACTTTTCCATTTGAGATATATCTTTATCGCATTTTAATTTAAACATATCCTAATGAGACATCTGATTTAATTGAAATAGGAACATTATTGTTAAGATCTAAGCATTGTTCACCACATAATTAATTCCAGTGGATCTTTGTGCTGTGAACTATAGTGAAAGTCCTAATGGTGCACTGAGATGAGTCTCCCAAGGGTAAGAAGGCAGGATTTTGATATGAAAAGTAAAGGTTAGACTAATAAGATAAATCCTCAAACAAAGTTTTGGTGAAAAGGGGAAATCCCCACCAAAATTGCCTTTTGTGAATATGGCTAAAGTGGAGAAACTCGGAACTCATTGTCCTGATTGTGCACTGGGATGTGGTCTGCATCCAGGCCATTGTATCCTGTTGTCCCTCCTGCTTGGCTGCATGAGTGGGAGGGAATGGGTTAGTGGTGTGCTTCAGTAAATTCCCAAATCTAGTTTTATGGGAACAAGAAATGAAGGTTGCACATTTCTCTGAGTTTTGATGCAATTAGGGTCATTGTTCTAGCAAAAGAAAATGATAATTTTGAAAGGATGTCTTGAAGAGTAATTTATCTTTTCCATGGACCTCCAAAGCAATCTAAATGCATTCACATGTTTAAGTGGGAGCATATAATGCTGTAACACGGTGCCTTGGAGTATCACTGAATGAGAATAGATGGCTTAACTATACTTGGCAGAAGTGTCAGGATTCACAGCAATGCAAGGGAATTTCTACTTCACATTACAGTATCTAATACCAGTATGATGCTTCATTTTTGTTTATCAAACCTGTTCCAAACAGTGTGAAAATTACTCCTAATCTGGGCAAAACAAAATTTAATATATGAAGGAAAGGGAAACTAGATGTCATTTTTATAAGAAAGGGGAAAAATACCTATTCGTACATCTATCTAACGCATTAGATAACATAATAACACCTATGAAGAATGAGTATATTCTAAAAGACTAATGTACCTTTATTTTCTAACATTTTAGTATCTCTACAGGTGAAGCCAACATAATCAAAGTAATCTGTTTCATCAAATGGAGCAATTTAATCATTAAAAGTAATGAAATCATATTGTTGGTATTTGGAAAAAAAAAAAAGTTATTACTATTACTTTATCAAACCTGGATTTGCCACAACCTTGGATTGTGTGAAAGCATTTTTTGCTGAGTGCCAGAGCTAATCTTATCCCACTGGATACACAGACAGATATTTGTTTTGGAGTATAGGACAACTAAGCAGTGTGTCCTGCAGTCCTTGGTGCTGAGGGAAGAAACTAAAAAATTTGAAAGCTTATTTAAAAAGGCCCTCATAAGGACCCTGCAACCCCAGGGACCCATAGACAATCCTTTAGGTCTAAAAACACTTGAAGCTTTAGGGAAACTTTGAGAAAGCTTTGGGGCATTGCGAGGGAAAAGACACTGCAAAAAAACAACCTTAATCTCCAGCAATCAAATAAATGGGGAGAAACCAGCAAGGCTTTATAAGGTAGTTGAAAGATCTGGAGGAGTGGGGCAGCTTAAAAAACTTTTTGATATAGTCTGAGCAGAAAATCTCGGTGCATGGATTGAGTCAGATATCCAGGCAGATCAATTTGTTCTGGAAGATATGAATTTCAGTAGCTACTTAACAAGAATTTAATGTCTCTAGTGGTATAACTGCAAACAGATTTTATTAACTTTGAAATACCTTTTTAAATGAAAGTAGAAAAATCTGAACAATTCACGAGCTGCTTATGACCTTTATTCAAAGTATACAACAAATTTTTTGAAATTACATATTCCTATTCATATCAATTAGTATTCTTGCTGTACGAATTACGAATTACAACTAACTAATCTGTGACTACTTCTGTTTACTAAGTTAAGCATGCACTTAACAGCAGTATTGCATCCTGAATCAAAGGGTTTGTGGCCCAGCCTGATGAGTACTTCTGTGTATGTATTTCTCTTTATATAAATACATAAAAATAATGAAAA
Source organism: Leptocoma aspasia (assembly GCA_013399835.1). NCBI lineage: Eukaryota > Metazoa > Chordata > Aves > Passeriformes > Nectariniidae > Leptocoma > Leptocoma aspasia. The sequence goes on from VXAX01002814.1 coordinate 500,183, forward strand.
CTGATATGATAAGAAGTTCTGCTGAAGATTTACTTGATGAAAAAAATAAAATTTTTGATTTTGTCAAATAGTGAAAAAGAGAGTTCCAACATCATATGACATAGTGAGTGACATTTCAAAATCTATTGGCAAATTCAGTAGTTTTAAATGTGGGAAAATATTCAGAAACAGCTATGAACTAGAACTATTTTTAAGTTTAAATCTTTTAAGACTTCAAAACTATTCTAAAGAACTTTCTGTATTTCTTTATCTTAAAATAATAAATTTATCTTTATTTTAATCTTTATTTTAATCTTTATTTTTNCAAAATTAGTATTTTCACTCCAGATTCCCATATCTTGATAGGAAAATTTCACTTACATGTAAAAACTAGATTTATATAATTATTAGTATATTTATTTATATTTCTTGGTTAATAAGTGTTCTTCAGATTTAAATTTTCCTCAATGGCTTCATAATAGTGTTGTTTTATACTTCCACTATCAGCTAACCTCTGTTAATAAGGACAGGGAAAAAAAAAATAATGAGAAATGCTATGCTTTCTTTTTTCCTGGCACAGTTCAAAAAATAGATAAGACTGTAAGACACAGAAAAGGCTTTTATGGAAAAAGAAGTATGTTCTGCCAAACAAATCACAGTGGGCACTTTAAGCAAATTTAACAAGTAGGTAGAATAAATATGGTGCTGTATGATACATATTTTATGAGACCATAGGCCGTTACATATTTTTTCATAAATTTTTAAACCTGTGCAATTTTCCACTCCAATAATTTAAAATGAAAAATGTTTTACCTTTAGAGAAAATTAGTTAAAGGACTGAAAACCATTGTATGAATAAAGAAACTTTGCTTGAGAGAAAGAAAATAGATTTTTTAAAGGGAAAAGTCAATTTATATAATTTTGCTAAATGCTTTCAGTAGGAAAGTGTATAAGTAATTTAGAAGTGCAAAGTGCCTTGGGTTGGTTAGTAAATTACAGAGATGTTTTAAAAAATGCTCCCCATTGGTTACAAAACAGACTTGAGTAGGAGTCCTGAAATTAGTGTTGTAGATACAACAGAGCACATCAAGTCTTTCCCTGACTAAACATAATAGAATTCAGCTTTTCCATGAAAACCAGGCTGAACTCGTTGGTGGTATCCTCCAATAATGTAAAGGAGGGGGTTTTTTGGTTCTAACTTCCAGTTCTCTCATCCTGGAAATCTTTTCTGATGGTATTGTCTTTGAACAAGCACATTCTATTTGTTCACAATTGATTCACGACTGTGGCAGCAGAGAGCCAATAATTTACTCATGTAGACGTTTTAATAATAAATCTCTTGTCTATGACATAAAGATATTATATTTCAGATTAGTTATGAAAAGTCTCAGGTATTAACTGTAAAATGAGAAATTAAAATTGTTTCTAATTTTAGCATGGATTTTCAGTTTTGGTTTCTAAAAGAAAACCAAAGCTATGTGTTTGTCTTCTCTTGCAAGTCTAACTTTACAGTTGTTAGAAAATAGAGTCTGCCCCTTTGGGACAAAATGACAAATATTTCTAGTCCTTTAGAAGCATATGCCAAAATATTACCTTAATTCTGAAGGAAACTGTGATTACATATTTTTTACATATATATAGATAAATAATTCCAGGGAAAATCAAAGCATCTCATCAGGACATTCAGTCTTAACACATACTGCAGGATTGTGACTCACAAACTCAGTCACTAAAGATGTCTGGGATGTTTTTAAATGGTCATGTATGCATCAGAGGTTTAATAGGTTTTGGACCTATTTAAGGTCTAATATAATGTTGCAAATTGCATTCAGTCACGAAACCTGACTTTTCACGTAGTGTGACAGTTCCACATCAAATCCCTTTTCTGCATTGCGGTTTATAATAGGAAAACCTTGGGAACTACTGCTTGAACACAAGTATTAAAATATAAAAATTCATGGTGTTGCTGAGATACAAAGACATGCTATGTGAAAAGGGTTAGTTACAAAAATTCATTGATTCATCAGAATATAAGTAGTGTTTAATAGAATAATAGTGTTAGGAGAGCAGAAAAAAATATTCAAGAGAAAGTAATGGTTGTTCCAAGATTATGACCATCCTAAATCTAGAGGTTGATTTTTGTTTATTATTTATGTTGTCATAGTGTTCAGAAATTCTTTCTATTGACTGGAGCCTTTCATGCCTAACAGTATGGAAGCAGAGCTTCATGGGGTTTGTAATGAAGCATTTTTTGAGTGTTAGTGTGTGAAAATATAGAATCTAGAGGACATGGGATCAATCAGTAGAGGTTAGATACGTAAATAATTGTCAGTACAATGTGGTAGGTTTTACAAAATTGAATGTTTAAGTAGAATTAAGGGAAGAATAACTGGTTGGTTACAGCAGTAGGAAAGAAGGCGCAGAAATGTTTGTTAGAAAATTTAAAATCATAAAGCATCTAGGTTGGAGGGAGCATTATGGAGTCATCTACTTCATTCCCCTCTTCAAAGTAAATTGGTAAGTGGTAGGGTCTAGAAGTTAAGGAAATTTTGAAAGACTTTTAGACTGAATTAAAAGGTGTTGGTTGTCATTACAAAACATCCTGAATGATCTGTCCTTTCACAGTAAAGCTCATAACCTATATTAAGTGTAAAAAAATATTCAGGTTGGAGAACAGATAAGAAGGAATAGGCACATTTGCAAGCCAGCTAGGAAATTATGGGTACTAGAGCAGTTTGAAAAGAGAGGAGAGCATTCATTTGGTTGTCAGTACCAGAAAATTGGGTGCTGCAGTTTTTGAGATGAAGTCTGGCTGAGAGCATAGCCTGGGTAAGTGGACAAGGAGAGCCACACAGGGAGAGTCACTGAGGTGGTACTTCCCAGAAAGGATCAGTCAGAGGTGATGGTTGAAAACATAGCCTGGGGTCAGCAGAGTGACCTTGCAAACAGTGTCTGGGAAAAGATTAGGAGTTATTGAAGGGTTTGCAAGAGCATTGCTTAGTCATGTTCACATTTAGCTGATGACAAGACCATTGTGAAGAGCTCATAGAGGCAGAGAATAAGACTTCAGGTCAGAAGAGGCACACAGATCCCTGAGTTTCTCTCCTAAAGGTGGTGTCTAACTTGTGGTGATGGATGGGACTGTAAGAGATGCTGTGCTAACACAGGATCTAATTATAAATTAGCAAGATTACAGTTTGCCTCTTGATGTTATTCCATCCTGAAAAATGGTCATATAATCTCTATTTTTACAAGTCATTGAATTCCTGTGTGTTTTCACATAAATACTTCCATGCTTTGTATGTCTACCTTTTTCTTTGTCCATTGTGAAATAGGTTTTGCAGCTCTAAAATGATACCAGACTTATTTCATTGAAGACATCCATCATACCGTAAGCAGTAAATATCCAAGGCGCATGCAGCCTACTGTTTATTAATATCAGAAAGTTCTTCTGAGTTTTATTTTAAATTTCTATATACTAAATATTCACTACAGGACAGCTGAGAATACTTGCTAAGTGTCACTATTAATACAAGAAACAAAAAAAAAGTGTTTTGGAAGGTCCTTTAACAGTTATTAGGGCAGGCTCAACATTGAAAGTCTACTGCACTACTTAATGTATGATCGAAAGGCATTTGGGGACCTTTCAACCTGCTATTGATTTTTTGGTACTTTGAAAAGTACTAAAACATTTAAAAGCTTTGGTTTAGGTAACCATATATGACTCACAATATCAACAAAGATAAAAAGTTTTTGAAAGAGTAAACTATTTTTGGATGACCCTGGGATGCTGCTATGGTGATAAAAGGAATTGAAAGAGTTACATTAGAACCCTTCAGCAAAAAATATATTAAGAAAAATATAATCAGTTCTGTTGTGCCAATTGTCTTTAACTTGTCATTAAATGTTAGTATGCAAAAAATACATGTTGGAATCTGGTCTGTTCCAGAAGGTATTTTAGTAAGCTCTAATTTTCATTATTTGCAATTTTTCTTTTTACCATTGTTTACCAAAGGGTCCCTTATCTAAGAATTAAACCCCTTTTTTGCCTTATTATCACTACAAAATTGTCTAGCTTGTTATTTTTCACAAGGTGCACTGCCCTGTAGAGAATCTTAAATGTATTTGTTTAGTGCAAAGAGAACAGGGCAGTCTGAATCATCAATTATTAATGAGTAATTTAGATAACTACGTAATAGAAGGGTCTGAAGGTGCAGACGTTCATTTAGGAGAAGGAAATTACACTGACAAAAGCAAAAATTCAGTTTCCTATTTAACAGCAGTATAACTTAATGAAAGATTAAACTTAAATGTGAGAATATGCAAATCCATAAACTGTTTTTTTCAGTACTTGGTTCTCTTGTTTGTTCACTCATGCATTTAGTTTATTGTGTTTGTGATTTGCTTGGATTTTTGTTTGTTTCATTTCATAGCCTTTCTGCATTAAAGTGATTTTTTTGAACTGAGTATTGAGAGTGAACAGTGATTTCACAAATTAAACTACTTCTCTAAATATAATAGTTTTGTTATTTCCATGCACAGCTGGTAATTTAGGTATTTATGTTAGCAGCTATCACACTGTTCTATGCAGCTGCCTACTGGGGTCTCCAATCATCCACTTGAACTGTACTGAATTGTGGTAAACCCAGTATATTTTAAAAGTTTGAGACAGGTACGAAATATTTTTTAACGGTATTAACTAAAGCAGTAGGAACAAAGGAGAAACATACATTAATTTCTCTTTATATATAGCATTATGCTAAATTAATTTTGTCAGCATTACTGCTGAGACCTTTCATTTTCTGACCTTTATAAAATCTTTTTTTCTTACAAATCCTCTGTTTATTTCCAGCTCATAATTGAAACTTCTGAGGTTTATATAATATGCCTGTCCAGTCACACATATGACCAGCTGATGATGCTGTTTAATTGGTTACTTCATAAAATTTGAAAGTGCGTGATTGCACCAAATCCACAGATTTCCTCATTCCACTATTTTCTTTTAGCAGGGGACATCAAAATATTTTTCAAGTTATTTTATATCTAAATAACTATAAATGGAAACTGAGTATGTTTTCTTTTTTCTAAGTAAAAAGAGCTTAGATTAAGCATGTTGAGTTATGCTCTTGTATATATTCTTATTCTCCATTTTTTGTCAGGTGACAGATTGAACCTGGAGATGTATTTGCAGGTAAATGACAGATCAACACGTATCTTTCTGCAATGTAGTCAGTCCATGTATTTTGCATGGGAAATTTACTTATTAGGGTTGTAAATATGAAGAATATGGAAAAAAATAAAATATAAGAAATCACTGACGTCTCAACTCAAGCTTTTAGAGAAGAAGGAGTAAGAAGCTTTAAGTCTGCTAGTCTTTTTCTTCCATATATTTGAAGTGGCCTGACCTCAGTTCTGTGGTCCAAGTTTTGTTAGGCAGAAGTAAAATTCAGAACTTAAGTTACTTAGAGGAAATATTGTCCTACTACAGCATAGAAAAGAAATATTTTAAGTCCTTTATCTATGGTGATTTTAAATATTATCTTTTTTAGTGGTACCTGTATTTACTAACCTATCTAAGGCAGTGTTGTTATTGAGATACCAGAGTTGGTATTATCAGATCTCTCCATTTTCTGTTTTTACAAAGAAATATTCTAAAAGCTGTAGAGATCAATTTAATATCTGGCAACAGCTGTCCATCTGAAAATGCAAACAGAATTTACTTAGTGACCTGCTTATGAAAGTAGCAAAACACCATCTGCAGGGTGCAAAAATATTTGATCTTTCATTCACACCAGATTGCATCAAAGTAATGGATTCTTTACAGTCCTCAAAACAAAGAAAGGGAGAGTATATAAAGAAGAATGTTTTTTTTTTTAATTTGAGATTTTGCTGAATTGGAAAGTTGTAAGCTCTAAGACTGGAAATACTAGTCATCAGATAGGGAAAACCAATACACAAAATAACAGTTTGCCTATACAATGTTGGGATGTATCTGAAAAAACAGAGATAAAAAGCAAAAAGCAGAAAGCAAGAAAAAAGAGAAGAGCTTGAAAGACAGATATATTACATATTTTATTACTTATGATACTGTGCAATAAATTATATCTTATTTCTTGTTACAAAGTGAACTGAAGGCTGATGCATTTTTCACTGTGATTGTATTGCTATATTAGGACAATAAATTCATGTTTCAATACCAGTCCCATTCTATTAACAGTGTATTTTTCCACAGTACCTTATCTAACAGGAAATTCACTTTAGCACCTCCTCAATATCTCCAGAGGCATCTTGTTTACAATGATTGCTCAGTAAGATTTCTTTGAAAAGTGCGCTTAGTTGGAACAAATAACATTTGCATCTGGTTAGAATATCTGAGTGAATTTTCACAGTGTGACTGCTATGTAGGTGCTTTTAAAAAGCCACGGAACCATCTCGTGCCCAGTCTATTGTCTGACATATTTTTTTCTTTATCTCTTAACAGTCTGTATCACATACAGACCCTTTGATTTATGCTATCTCATATCATAGATTTCCTNAAAATTAAACAAAACCAATGAGATAAGAATTTATTTGCAAATATACATACACATATTATACATACACAGACATTAATTATTGCTCCTCTTTTCAAATCAATAGCTTGAAATTAACATGTGAATTTTCTATCTAGCCACAGAATCATGGATTTTTTTATTAAATTACTGAGTTGGGTATCTATAGTCAATGGTGCCTCTAAAGCAGTATTGCTCTTCAGTAAGCATTTCTCATCACACTCAACAAAAGAGACTGGTTTGTGGTTATTTTGAGGTAATTGGAATTTGATCTATGAGTGGGAATGCTTATTTCTGGATATCAAAAATACAGGTGCCCTCATTTTGCTGTGTAAGTATTGATAACACCTTTCCTTCCTGATCTAATACTTTTCAATATCTCCTTCCTATGAACCACCTGTGTTACTTTGAGACTGCTAAACATACAAAGGGTTAGAAATTATTAGAAATACTTCCTTAAAATCTTTGCATTTCAATTTCTCTTTTTCATGTGAGTCATTAAATCCTTCATTGTTGAAATGTATTGATCATCTATGATACATTATATGTCTTTTAATACATTACGATTTCTTACTTTGTCTGGTAGAAATCCAGTGCGTATTCTGACTCCTAACAGGCAATATCCAAAAAGGGAATGAAAATAGTTTTTAGTGTTCATCTAATGCCAAATTCTTGGCATTACAAATTGGTGAGAGTCTTCACAGAACTGTGTCTTACTAAGGTGCCACATGCTAATGGAGGAACTAATTTAAATATCTCACTAAAATGTCTTGTGAAATGAGATGTTATTTCACTACGGCCTTTTTCACTACTGTTCATTAATCTCTATAACATTTGCCATCTTACCTGCTTTTTGCAGTTTAATTCTCTCTTGTCTTTTGATCATCTACCTCTTGTTGTTGTGATTATTCTTACTTGGGGTATCTTGTCTCAAATGTTGCAGTTTTATAAAAGAAAGTCTGAGAATCTAAATGTCTTAAGCAATTTCATGTGATTTTTTTTAAGAGGAGAGGGAGATGGTAGGTATTTTCATGTGTCTGTCTCTCCATCACCTCTCTGAAACTGGTATATCACAATCCAGTGTTTACTGAAACAGCTGTTGAAATAATTTGAATTTACATAAAGATTATCTCCATGATTTAAACAACGAAACCAAACAAACTACAAACCCTCCTCCTAATAAAAAGGTAGCTGCTAGTCCAGTGTTCTTGTTTGAGGTGGGATAGAGTTAATTCTTTTCACAGTAGGTGGTATGGGATGATGTTTGGGATTTATGACCAAAATTGTATTGATAACACACCAATGTTTTACTCTTGCTGAGGAGTGCTTAAACAGAGTGTAGGCTGGGGGTGCACAAGAAGTTTGGAGGGGACACAGCTGGGCCAGCTGATCCTCACTGACCAAAGGGATATCCGACAGCATATGACATTGCAGGAAAGAATGGGAATATTTGAAGTACTGGAATCTGCCTTTCCAAGTCACCAGTAAGTGTGACGGAGCCTGGCTATCTTAGGAGCGGGAGAACACTGATCAGTGAGACAGTGGGAAGCAGTGAATGGATGGTCTTGTTCTGTTTTGTTTGTGCACAGCTTTTCTTGACTTCCTAAACTGCTTTCAACTCACACCATGACTTTTCACACTTGTATTCTTCAAGTTCTCATCCATCCTGTGGAGGAAAGTGAGTGATCAGCTGTGTAGGGCTTGACTGCACGCTGGGGTTACCCCACAGCACCCAGGTTTCATGCTCTCACCAGCTANATCATAGATTTCCTTACTTCCAGTTTTTTAGACTTTTACATAAAGCTTATCATCAGATGCATCCTTTACCAAGCAGGAAAAATGATTATTTTCTGAAATACTTGAAAATCCATTCTCCTATGTTCAGAGCATACTTTAAACAGTATTCCCATCTTAAATAACCCTGGATATTATTACCAGAAGCAGGACCTACCTGAAATATTACTATATCTATATCTATCTGTCTATATATATATACACTTTTATANTTTTTCATGTGAGTCATTAAATCCTTCATTGTTGAAATGTATTGATCATCTATGATACATTATATGTCTTTTAATACATTACGATTTCTTACTTTGTCTGGTAGAAATCCAGTGCGTATTCTGACTCCTAACAGGCAATATCCAAAAAGGGAATGAAAATAGTTTTTAGTGTTCATCTAATGCCAAATTCTTGGCATTACAAATTGGTGAGAGTCTTCACAGAACTGTGTCTTACTAAGGTGCCACATGCTAATGGAGGAACTAATTTAAATATCTCACTAAAATGTCTTGTGAAATGAGATGTTATTTCACTACGGCCTTTTTCACTACTGTTCATTAATCTCTATAACATTTGCCATCTTACCTGCTTTTTGCAGTTTAATTCTCTCTTGTCTTTTGATCATCTACCTCTTGTTGTTGTGATTATTCTTACTTGGGGTATCTTGTCTCAAATGTTGCAGTTTTATAAAAGAAAGTCTGAGAATCTAAATGTCTTAAGCAATTTCATGTGATTTTTTTTAAGAGGAGAGGGAGATGGTAGGTATTTTCATGTGTCTGTCTCTCCATCACCTCTCTGAAACTGGTATATCACAATCCAGTGTTTACTGAAACAGCTGTTGAAATAATTTGAATTTACATAAAGATTATCTCCATGATTTAAACAACGAAACCAAACAAACTACAAACCCTCCTCCTAATAAAAAGGTAGCTGCTAGTCCAGTGTTCTTGTTTGAGGTGGGATAGAGTTAATTCTTTTCACAGTAGGTGGTATGGGATGATGTTTGGGATTTATGACCAAAATTGTATTGATAACACACCAATGTTTTACTCTTGCTGAGGAGTGCTTAAACAGAGTGTAGGCTGGGGGTGCACAAGAAGTTTGGAGGGGACACAGCTGGGCCAGCTGATCCTCACTGACCAAAGGGATATCCGACAGCATATGACATTGCAGGAAAGAATGGGAATATTTGAAGTACTGGAATCTGCCTTTCCAAGTCACCAGTAAGTGTGACGGAGCCTGGCTATCTTAGGAGCGGGAGAACACTGATCAGTGAGACAGTGGGAAGCAGTGAATGGATGGTCTTGTTCTGTTTTGTTTGTGCACAGCTTTTCTTGACTTCCTAAACTGCTTTCAACTCACACCATGACTTTTCACACTTGTATTCTTCAAGTTCTCATCCATCCTGTGGAGGAAAGTGAGTGATCAGCTGTGTAGGGCTTGACTGCACGCTGGGGTTACCCCACAGCACCCAGGTTTCATGCTCTCACCAGCTACCTTCAGCTGGCCCTGGTGTTTGCCAGAACTCTGAATCTGGTGAAAATCAGCTGTTGGATTGGCACTTGCTTTCTTACTCTGGGAAACAGAAATGTAAGGAGCAAAATATATAGCAGGTCAGCTGGGATTTCTTATGTTCTCCACATAATTTTCTCTCTTGGTTCCAGTACCTCTGTTTCAGTCTCAGAAAGGGGAACAATAGTGTTAGGATTAGTTAGCAGGATTTTACCCCAAATGGTTTAATGTGTGATTGCATAAGAGTATGTAATATTATAAATATTTCAGCAATGGTGTTGTAATTATATTAATATTCATTGGACTTACCACTAAGAAAAATGGTAGTATATCTATGGATTTATTTGAAAAGCAACCTGTGAAAAATCCACATACTTTTTTATGAATCTTCAATTATGTTCAAAGCTGATTTATATAGAAGGATTTCTTTTATTACCTATGGGAGCACATACTTCTTGGCTGTTCTCAGATGAAGCTACCTTTGGAAAAGTATAAACTTCTAGTCATTAAAATGTATTCCTTATTCTTAAGTTTTTTTTCAGGATCAGCCTGCGTGCCCTTAAATTCCTTTTTTACACTCAGATCATCATAGCTAGCTTATTCTAAAAGCTAGAGACAAAATAATTAGGACTTCTGTGTCTCAGTGCAGAAACAAAGGTTATTTACAAAGAACTGGGAAATTAGAAAAAAACCCATGACTATTCTCAATTTTTCATAAAAACCACCAGCTATCTAGAAGTCCCTGACAAGCAAGTAGAACAGATCTTAGTCTTTTTGTTCCAAGTTCTTTTCTTCATGTCTCAAGGAAGATGCTGCATCTGCCAACCTTCCACATGAAACCTTTCTTCTGGCAGTAAATGTCCTTTTTTTTCTTGTAAGGAAATAAACAGGATTTACCTTACCCAGCTCTTTCAACACAATTAAGAATCAACTTTTCTACAACACTGTAACATAAGTTATTTTATAAAAATAAGTAATTTTTCCAAGTACATTTATTTTTATAAATATTCCATGTTTGCAAGGCAAGCTAGGTCATAACCACATCTCTTGCCCATTCCTAGAAGGGACTTTCCTGTAGCCTGAGGAGGACAAAATTTCAGCCAGCTGCTACAACAGCCCAAATCCAACGGAGCGATGCTGAAGCAGAAGTGATACAGACAGACATTCCTCTTGTTTAAATTGCTTTCATTGCTGGATCTGGTCTATGTGGCTTTGGATCTGTCAGGAATGTGCAGGATTATAGCCATGTCTGTGGCATTTCCAGGTATTGGCAATTGGAATTACTATTTGCTTTGTCTTTAAATGATAATTCTAAAAGAGAATGAAGAGTTTATTACGGAAGAGGGTCTGTCGAAAATTTGACCTCTTAACTGGACAAATGAATATTGAATGTAATTTAATTAACAGAATTAATTAATTAAACAGAAATTTATTTTTAAATATGAAATACATGAAAGGGTGGATATGAGGTCTCAAACTGTAGATGGAATATAAGAATAGTGTGGTGCACTAAGTTCACAATATTTTGAAGTGTAGGTAACTATTTATTTCACTTTAAAGACTTATAAAGAGTAAAGACCACAGAGAAGTGTTTATAATTTTAAGAAAGTATACTTGTGATAGAAAACTTTCTAATAATGAAAGGAATTATCTGCTAGGCTTTAACAATGAGTCTTACTGAATTTTCCATTTTTCACTTTTGGCTTTTCTGTGTTTTGCCTCTTTTAAACTGCAAGAATGTATGACAGCAAATGGATGATGATGATGTATTTTCGTCTCACAGATGTGTCTGAGTACAAAACATCTGTCTCTGGTTAGGGTGGATTAACTGAATGGACAGGGAAATTCAAATAATGATGTAATAACAGCTACATAGAGAGTACAAGTATTTTAATTTCTCTGGATTGGTTATAATTCTCAGCCCACTGAAACTGACTGTCCATGAAGCCTTTGGTTCTGAAATGCATGTGAAAGCAGAAAGAACTTTTTGAGGTGAAATCTGAGAGTCAGGGAATCCTAGTTATTTCTTATAGTTACATCCAAAATAAAGGCAACTCTGCATTTAGGTTGACTATTCCAGTGAAAATTGTCTTAAAATAAATATGCTCCCTGGCTTTTGGGCTGCTTCTGAATTGCTCTCTGCATGTACTCTGTGCATGCAAGAATTTTGAAAACAAAAAGAGGCAGGAGAGAATATTAAAGAAAAGAAAACCTTGAAATAAAAGTAAAAAATGTATTCTTATTTACTAGATACCAGCATGTAAATAAAAAGCTAAGCTTCCTTATTTAAAAAATAGAATTAACCTGTTATAGATCCAGAGCTGGTTGTTGCAGCTGGCAACCCAGAGACTTTGTCAATAAGTTTAGTCAGTTTTTTCTTCATCTTGGATTACTTTGTTCACTTAGAGTCACTCCAGAAATGCCCTTTTGCTTTTTAATGAGGTGTGTCAAAGTCTTTATAAAGGTTTAATCTAACCTTCAAGGATAACAACATGAGAAAAAAATGCCTGGTTTATAAACATGTTTAAAAAAGGACATCAACTAGATCTCAGCTTCCATAGGCATATGTCTGGTGTCTAGTGTCCACACAGTACATCTTGTTGCTGTGTTTGCCAGAACACAAAAAGAGAAACTTCCTGTACACAAAATAATCTCACAGCCTCAGCACTTCTACTTACTGAACTTACTGAAATATGTACAGGTCCTATGTCCTTGTTGAAGGGATTAGAACTTGCCCATGTCATTTAGTTTAATAACAAAGAAAAACAGCAATAAGTTTTTGTTTTTTCCTTCAGTTAAAAATTTGTGTTAAGTCATCTGCAGAGGAGCTATCATACCTCCTTTAACTGCTGCCGCTAATTACATCCAGATAAAGAGAGTCTTTACACTGTGTTCAGACATGAGTTGGCAAAACTCCCAATGATTCTTCTTTATGCTGGGACAGGAATGTTTATACAAGCATATTAAATGAAAACCTTCCTTAAAAATACATTCTGCAATATAGTAATGCTATCAGAGAACAGCATCTCATATGGATGCAACTCCATTGAGTGAATTCTCACTGTTTCTAGGGTTGCCCTTCTTCTACTTACTTGTGACAACTGGAAAAAGAAACCACAAGTAACGGCAATGAGAAATAAGATTGTTAAAATGCAAATATTAAATAACATTTTATTATATATTTTCTATTTCTCCCACTTTAGATTTGATATCTCTCTAGACTTTTGGATTCTTTTGGTACAAAGTATTGTTCTTCTAATGTGTTTTTCTGTTATGTCTGACTGTGTTGACTCTTCTCATAACAGACAGAAGTGTGTAAGAAAAAAAGAATTACAACTACCTATGGATGTACTTGACACAGACCCTGTTTTTTTTCTGGCATTTGAAGAGAATTTCCTAAAACTGCTATTCATGCCTGTTGCCTCTTCTCTTGTCTTTGGGCACCATGGAGAAGAGTCTGTCTCCCTGTTCCTTGCTACCCTCCACCAGATGTTTGTACACATTGATAGGAATCCCTGATCCTACTCTTCTGGAGGATAGTCTCCCACCCATTTGCTGCACTCAAATTTCTCTTTTGTGCGAGTTCAGTAACACATTGTATATATAAGTCAAGGATTTATTATTAATCTAGCTGAAATCTTAGCAGTTCTAATAAAAACATTACTATTAGTCCAGTTGTGGTGTTGCTAGGACTTAGAGTTTTAAGGAAGTACAGTTAAAATTAATACACAAACTTCTGCAGAGTATGCACCTCTTTCTTTTGTAGTTACTTTCCTTCCACTCATCTCCCAGGTCCTGAGATTGATGGCTTTGGGCTGCCAGTGGGCAAGTCAGCAGCATACCAAGTGATGCTGTTCTTTGCCAGGGGTATGATGTTGATGATTTCTTCCTCCACATGTGAGAGTGGAAGCTGTTCCTACACGTTGCTAGCACACTCCACGCCTTTGTCTTTCTTCCATGGTTCACAGCTCCACAGTGTATCCACATTTGCTATCCACGAAATGTGTTCCATTCTTTCTTCTCTCTGCTGTCCCAAACACTGCTTTGCTCATTTCCCAGAGCTGCATTTCTTTGCTAACCAGGGAACTAGCACTGCTGAGTTTATAGCTCTGGTGCCTCCAGTAGCTTCCTGTGAGGCTCCTGCTACAATCGTGTGTCTGCCCTGGCACACACTGTGCTCCTGCTGCAGTCAGGGACAGTTGTTCTACACATAACAACTAATTGTTATTACTAACCATCTCCTGAAAACCCCAGATATAATAGCAGGTGTTATGCCACACACCTCTCTGAAGCTAAAGCCACCAGCATGTTTGCTCCTCTAGGCCAAATCACAACTCCAGACAGGCCAACACAAAGTCAGAGACAGCCTAAGGCCAGTGTTGCTAGTTCAAAAAGCCTACAGCCAGGTACAATCAGTATTTACTAGGCTACAAGGACTCAAATACTTTGGAAAAATTGTTTCTGAAGCACCATTAGCTGTAAAAGAAAAATATAAAGTGGGTTGCTCTTTTCCTTATTTTCTGTGATCTTGTCCTAAAGTTGCATTAATAAGCCCATTTCTTTCCTAATAATGAGGTTTGTAATAAAGTGGAAAAAAGCCTTTCGCAACAGAAAGTGAAGTGACATGACTTATTGCTTGAATTTTGACCTTAGCAGAAATGGGATTGAAATGTTGTGACTATTCCAGTCATGACTTCATTTGTGTTGCGTCTTCCTGGTTTTAACCATGCTTCATTTATTAAACTAGGCCCTTATTTAAATTTGCAAAATGCAAACGGGAGCAGTTCTTTTCCCCTCTATGCTGCATCATCCTTGAATTGTTAAGTGATAATTCCTCATGTCTACCCATGATATGTTTTCACCTTTTAAGTTTTTTTTCTGTGGTTTGCACATTTTGTCTATTTCTACAGCTGTGGTAAACTAAGCTAAAATTTAAATAAATATACTATTTTTCTGCTTCTAAAAACTAAAAACCCTAGGAAAGGTCCTTTGCAATTTATAGTGTTATGGGTAATTTTCCCTTGGGACTCTGTCTTACATGTTCTAAAGAATTAATGATGTTGGAAATTAAGCAAAACTGTCTAGTTTAGATAATCAAGGAAGACAACCATCATGTAGGAAGTATTTTTTTATCTCCTTGGGTCTTTTCCTCAGGGCCAGTGAAGTTCCTTTGTAACCTGAAGATGGAAGGTCTTAATAGATGAGGAAAGCAAGTGAGCACTGACCTTCAGCACCAGAATGTGTAATGGTGTGAAGTTTCCTTGGTACAATGAAGTTAACAAAAAGCGACTACACCCATTGAAATGGACTAAAACATAAGAAAAATCAATTCTTAATTCTGCCTTTAAAATTGTGCCATAAGATCAACATTTTGAAAACCTTTAAAAATCAAAGCAGCATTAATTTCCAAGTGGGTTCATGGGCCTTTCAACCTCTTATTAATTCACTGATCATTTTAAAATACATAGTGTACATAACAAAAGCAATGGTAAGGAGTATGCCTTCTTACACCTTTAGAAGACAACACAAGATGTAAAATAAGCTAGTGGAAAGGCATGAGTTAGGCACTTAGATTCTGGCTTTAATTAAATCAGAAATTGGTTCCATATTTTTTCAGCTTCCTGTGCAGAGTAACTAAATGACAATCCTATCTATCATTAATCACGCCTCCCTAACTCCCTCGAAAACATTCTGACTTCTGGATCATCTTTATGAAAATGCTACTCTGAAGAAAATTGGAATATTTTAATATAAGGTACTATCACAAAAGTTTTGTATAGTATTCACTCTGATTTGGGGATGTTGACCATAACATTGGCTATTCAGCATAAATTTTGGACAAGTATGACTTTTTAGTTTCTTTTTTAACATAATTTAAATTTAAATCACAAAATGCCCAAGGTATGCAGCATTATGAAGGTTTAGAGGGCTTTGCCATTGGGCCTGCTGCCATGAAACCCAGTTATTAACATACCATTTATTTCAAGTCGTGTATTTCTTGTTCATTGCTGTTTTAAAGAGTCCCATTAATCACTGAGCATAAGCAGGAAGAGCGGCCAAATTGTGTACGTGGATAGCATTCTTTCTTCTGTACCTCAAACCTTGTTACTTGCCTTTAGTAATCTGTCCTGGTTTTGCATTAATTAAATTTTTGGTGAACAGGAATAAATCATGTCAACTCATCACATAACTTACATCAAATTTCTTTTTCTTTAATAGCTTGTGTCTGTGTTTCATTTGTGTCCACACAGATTTGGAATTTCTTCTGTATGAAGAGGGATTTTTTATTAACTTTTGATGTAGGAGAAAGCTTTTCTCCATCTATTTCCTCATCTTGCTGAAAAATTTACGGCTGTTTTTCTCTTGTATCAGAATGAAATTTGTTTTGTCTCGGTTTCTGCTATTTCTGATGATAAATTTGTTTAGTTCTGTAGACTTAAAGGGAATATTTTGACTAGGAAGTATTTTAGGTGAATGAAGTAATTCTCTGGAAGAGACAGCATGGTTCTCTGAGAGAGCTGTCTCTACTGCAGAGCTGCTGTGTTGTTTGAGATTTTTTCCTAACAAGAAAAAACTTTTCAACTGTTTCAACTTTACCTATACCAAAATTTTGATTTGTATGATTTCCCCACCTGATATCAAAGAAATTTTCTGTGAATAACATTCTCCTCTGGGTGTCAGACACTGTGTGACCTTCACTGAAACCAATCTGCAGTGAAAAGGTTGTAAAAATGTAGAGAATAACTGGGGAACTAACAGCTGTGTGAGAATTGCTTTCCTGAGAGTCAAAAAAAACCCCACAGCTACTAGTGGGAGATTGTAAGGCATGTCTTAATTGCCCTTTTATATGGAAAAACTTGATCAATAACTTTAAAGTGTTTGTGTTACAGTGACATTCATCTAGTATTTTCAGGTAGGAGACAATTATTTCCCATGTGGGAAGATTCATGTTTTCTATCTTTCTTCTTAAGGCAGAAAGATTACAGGGAGAAGGAGTCAGAAAATCTCCTCACTTTTACATCCAAATACAGAAATAAAGCAATGAGAAAACTTTACTGGGACAACAGATTTTGTGTCTGTGTACATGCTATACTGTGCCTGATTTTTCTGGCTCATTGAAATGGTCATTTGAGAAGACATTGGGGTTAGACATTGATTAATATCAATGTCAATAAATATATTTTAATTTTGGGATAAAACCACATGAAATCTTACAGTTAAATGGTCTGCTAAAAATTACAGTATGTGCAATGTATAATCAGACACTTTTGGTGTTCTTTCACGTTCATAAATGTTTCAGAGAAATAGATACTATTGTGTATAAAGGAAATCTGAAGTGATGCTAGAAGGCGGAGTAACATTGTACTCCATGTATGGGTCTCCTTCAGTACATGTAAACCAGGCCATTTACCTGTTTTTTCTCTCTCATTGGGATGACGTTACAAAGGTAGGCTGAATAGACTCTACTGAAAGCAGGAGCAGGTATCAAGGGAATGGTCATATGGCGATATTTGTCTTTTTTGCTATTCAAGTGGTTCAAATAGTTTCACAATGTAGGTTCACATTACACTGGATCCTTTAGGAAGTAACATTTTAGTTTCAGGTCAAGAATAGGGTTTAGGGAAAGCATTCCCATTTTGCATTCATCCGGAAATATTTAATGACTCTTTTTAGACTGCTGCTCTCTTAACCCTATGTGCTTGCAACAGTCTTCCACCTTGATTTATGATAATCCCTTTTAATATTGCAAGGAGGCATTTCATGAGTTGATTCACAATTAAGTATTCAAGTGTGCATAATTTTTATTTGGAATGTTGTTGAGTTGATTAATAATTATATTACGGAAAAATATGTGCAGATTCAGAAAAAAAAAAAGAGGAATAAAAAACTTCTAGTGTTCCATCTATATGCCACATTTTTTCTAAAATAAACTTAAAACTAGAAAGATATGTTGGTATTTTTGACTGTCTGAATAAATTCATATTACAGAGCAATGTCATTTTAATACAAGTTATTGAACATGTGTTTTGGGAAAAATGCCAGCTTTGAATATGGGAGATAATAGAAATGTATCTCTACCTCTATATTGGTCTATAAGTTTGATGAGTAGTAAATGGAAAATGGAAGAAGAGGGGTCAAGAACAATAAAGCTTTACTATTTGCTAATTGTAAGTGAATATTTACAAGAAATCTTTCTAGGTAGCAGAACAAAACTCTTTTCTGTCCTGAATTCTTAAGGAGGAGAAATTAAGCCCCACCAACATGTGATGGGCCTGAGCAGGGATGGCATGGAATAGACACAGGTCCATCAGCCAACCTCCTGCTCAGACCACAAAGTTTCTAAGTAAGGAGTTATTTATGAAGAAGCAGCCCATGATGGAGAATAGGATGGTGAGTTCCAGAAGCATGCAATATTGTAGTCACTGAATCACTCTGCCCTCAGTCAAAAATGCAGTTTGGTATTGGGTGAAACTAATGAGGCAGAGGTGCTGGAGACACTTCTGAAACATGTTGGTCCTTTTACTCAGATATTGTGCTTGGCAAGTCAACTAAAATACTTTGGGTTTGATGAAACCAACAGAAATTTATAAATAAACTGAATGACACTGACAGATTCAAATCCCACACCTTAGGTGCCTACCTAAGAAGGTTTTATTAGGTCAGAAACTGACTTATAAGGACAGGAAGAGTGCACGGAATGGTTAAATCAAAAGCAGTTTGGAGGAATTTTACATAGGAACTCTTACTGCATTTGATGTTTAAAATACTTGAGGTCTAAATGTAATACAAAACATATGTATAGATATTTTATATACTTTTCTTGGAAGCAGAATTGTTCCACCAACTAGTACAGAGAAAAAGAAGGAAAAGATGTCCTGTTTCACTAGTCTGTAGATTGCTGGGTGACTCATGCCTTTGGGGAGATAATGCTGTTGTATTTGTTGTTGCAATTTGGAAAAGTACTAGGACCTCAGAGAGAAGGATCCTCTAATGGAAACCCAGCAAAACATGCAATTAAAACATGAATTTTAAAAAGTGTATTTTGTGTGAATGTGAGCTTTCTGAGTGTTGTTTAAAATGTTAATTATTCAAGGGAGGTGGTAGGGAACGGATTTCAGTGTTAGGGTTTTGGGGTTTTTTTTATTTTGTATCATGATTTTGAATGTGGCTTTTGTTTTTCAATGGAATGGAAAAAGACTTTATGAGTTTGATACTCATGAAGAACCTGAAACTTAAGGACTTAAATTAAATTGAAATGAAACTTAAATTTCATCCAAGATGTTAATTATACAATAACCTCTTAGGCAGCACTAGATCCTCACAATTAAAGTGCATTTCTGCACTGCTACAAAGCTGAAACAACTAATACAAAAGGTGTACCTACTCTTTCTGGCTTATACTATATGTCTATAAGATGTACAACTTTTTACTCATTTCATGAAGTTTTACTTTTTTTTTGCACTCTTAAATAAGGAAGATTTAATATTTCAGAGCAGCTGATGAAGTCTTTTTTCAATTCTATTACATGAATTGCAGGGCACTTGCAGCTCAACTGTGATGAAGGTAATTTCTAAACACTCTGTGTTTCCTAAAATGTAATTCAGGTTACCTTGAAATTTGCTGCATTTTGATAAAGGCTTTGTGAATGAATGCTATTATTAACTGACTAAGGAGTTATTAAGGTGTGTAATGGTTGGCTTCTCTGTCCACCTCAGGAGCAAAGTACAAGCACACTTTCTTTGAGTTTTGCATACTGCATTTCAATTCTAACACCTGTGGCTTGAACTGTAGCTTTATTCCAGTTCTGAATAGCTTTCACCACAGGGTACTAGCTGAGCTACACCCCACCACCCACAACACACCAGGGGTTATCTGAAAAGACATTTCACTGAAGTAATGCTAGGGTGGCCTGAATGAACCTCACCTGCTGTCAAGGTGATGTGGGGTTACAAAATAACTCGAAATGGCAGGTGCTGTGGCCTTTTTATCATTGTTTTGTGCAGATTTAATTTTTTCAAAAACAATTTCAAAAGGTAGTTAACTATTTTCTCCATGAACTAAATAATATGAATATTGAATGATGCACTGAAGAGAGATGAATTGTGGAGATAAAAGATGATGAACATGGTTGTGGGGGAGAGCTGCTTCAGGTCAGGAAAACTGGGGGAGTCTGGAGAGTATTAGAGAAGTCTGTGTAATTAGATCTGAGTAGAAGCATGCAGAGCACCAGAAAATTCTCAACACCAAGAATCAAGTAGAACTGTCTTTATTTAACAATTCACAAGGAAAGATCTTAGCTTTTGGCTTTGTAATGCATATTCTATATACCCTGTGAATTTTCACACAGAACCACACTGACCCTGGAACTGCTGAGAGAGATATTGAATGCATAACATGAAACAGCAGTAAGTCAAAATCTGCAACAGTGAAGGCTCAGCCATTCATGATCCAAGAGTCAAATCACTAAACATAATCAATCTAAAGGTAGACTTTATTCAATCTGGAACAGCATGCCTCTGGGTTTGCCTAGTCATGACACAATTTTTGCTTTCCTTGTAAACTCTGCCATACCAATGCCTTAGCTGATCTTCATTTGAGGAGACAAGCATCAGTGTTATTTCAGGTCACTGTAGTTTAGATTTTGTGGATCTTTGAAAAGCTGAGTCTCAACTCAGTCAACAATATTTGACTTATGTTCATCCCTAATGAAATCAAAATTGAGTTGACCTGTCATGGGCTGACTGAAAATGAATAAGAAGCACAAACATTTGTAGTGAGACGTAATTATTGCCAAAATTGGATGGGAAATCCCACTTTTAATCCTATCTGTATGCATTTTTGTAGAGCCAAATGTTAATGAAACAGCAAATGTGGATTTTTGAGGTAATTAATGGGTCAGTGGTTGTTCTACTATTACTGACATAGTTAATCAAATTAATAACACCAACATTGCACCACTGTAAATTTTTAAAATTAGTCTGTGCTTTTCAAAGATATGATGCATGGCATCAATTCCAAAGAGGGTTTATGAACATCAGTAAGTATCTCATCTATTTTAAAGTGAGACTGTCACCAAGCAATAAATTAAATTATTGTCATTCAATGAATAATCATTAACTAATAAAATACTGAAATGTTCCCATTCTCCAACAACTAATTTAAATATCTAATCCTTAAATAGACCACAAAACCAAGAAGGGAAGTCTTATTTGTAAGACAGGAGATGAAAGAGAATAAATCCATGCTTCCTGAATGAAAGAAAAAAGGCTTTTAGTTTTGTGTTTGGCACTGAATTGGCTCTCTTTTTGCACAGATGGTTGATTCATTAAATTGATATATACAAAACCATATAGGAAATTCAGTTACAGCAGTGTATCACTTCTAAAAGACATAGTGAGACATTCTCAGATGTCAGGTTTCGCTTATGTTTTAATAAAAAGGAAAATACAAGTGCGAAGCTTGTAAAAGTAGAATTACCATTTTTGTAGGGTGCAAACAAATAAAATTGGCTTATTTTCTTTCTCACAAGATTCTACTCTTGAAAAATCGGTGTAAATTTTCTTGGGTACTAGATCTAAACAAATGTGAGTGGAAAAGTTTAGATAACCAGCTCCAAAGGTACTGTTTTCTGTTTTGAGTATGAACAGTCTTTGATGGATATAAGTTTTGTTGTATGGAGTGATTTCATATAAAAGTAAGCTCTTCTGCATTGAACTCTTTCAAACTGGAGATGAATTCATAATGTTAGTAGTAGCTGTATACAGAGCTATCATGTGCAAATGTAGCCGGAGTGTACTAAGACAGATAATTTGCTGTTTCTGATGAGAAATTGTAGGAAAATTATCTTAATGTCTATTATATTTGTCCATCTTTCAATTTGTTAATTCTTTCAAATGGCTGTGGTTTTGAAAGTTTCTTGTGTTTTTTTGAAATTTACGCAGAAAATTTCCTTGTCACCCTTTCCTTGTTCTGTGTGTTAAGTTATATTTTAATATCACATCATTGGAGACTGTGGATTGTTGACGACCTAGTGACTTAATTCATTTTCTCCTGGCCTGCACATAGACCCTGAGCTCTTGCAAGGTGGAACTGACTTCATTGCAATGACTTTCTCTAATCTTCTTAACAATATGAAAAAGAAGTAATGTGGATTAGTGCATGTTACAGAGCAGATGCTCTATTAGGTAGTATAACGGCTAAAGTCATATTCAGATCTTGGCCACTCAGTAAAGAGAAAGGTACACAACAGAGAATTTGAACAGAATTTGCAGATTCCTACAATATTGCTTTACTCGGATAGGACACCCACATGGCCAAGATTGATGGTTCTATTCTGAGGAGTTGAAGGCAGAAGGAAAATACGCATAGTGGATAGATCACTATAATTTGCATGTTGGCCTGAAACATCTCAATCAAAGTTGCAATAATTTTATTTCTGGGATTCTACTTTCATTCAGATTTCAGATTATACCTGTTTAAAATTAGCTTTCTGCTCTTAAAAAGAACATGTCCTTAAAAAGAACCAACACCTTTTAGTTTAAGAACTGTGTTTCTCTTGAAATGCTTCTAGTTGCTGTGGCAATTCTACCTTTACTGTTGAAAGCTCACTGAATAGTTAATATTGAAGTTGTTAACTAACATTTCCTGAAATGTGTTTGCAATACTATGCAAGCAAATAAAACATAAATACACAAGAAACATTTATAGCAAGGTTCCTTTTCTCCTAATTAGGTGAGATGCAGTGTCTTGGAAGGATTTCTTCATAAAGCGCTTTGAGGACTCTGATAGTTTTTAGTGCATAACAGGTCCACAGCAGTACAATTGTTCTGTAAGACTTTGCTTGCCTGTGTTTTTTCCTCTGTCTTTCATTTTTTTAACCTAAGAATATGCTGTTGAATTTTATTTAGTCTAAACCCTAATAATTGGTGATATTCTGTATTTTCGCATGCAAAGCCTGTGGGTTTTCTGGAGAACTAACAAGCACACGGCTGATTCAGCTGACTGGTTGATACAAGGTGAAGCTCACCCCATATCCATTTTTACCCAATAGCTTACCAGGCTTTTTAGCTCTGCCTCACTCCCAGAACGAAGTCGTCACTCCCAAACACTGAACTTACCTCTTGCAAGAAATAGGCGATGTTTTCCTATTGCGGTAACTAGGGCTATAGTGAACTAAAAATAGTTTTCTTGTAGTCTTATGAAATGCTATGGATCATGTATAAACAAGAGCAATAGCGAGGCACATTAAGATACCCGCTGAATCAGACAATAGTTTCAGTTTCACTATACAGTGGACAGAAAATAGGGATTATTAAATTAGGTTATTTCTGATGTGAATCCTAAAATCATATTTTTTAATAGGCTGAATTCATCAGGGGGTTTTCAGGCATGGAAAGGTCAAATGAAATAGGGTATGGGGCATAAATATATAAATGTTTGTTCCTACAGGACTATCTGGTCTACTGCTCCAAGGAAATAGAGTAGGGTCACCCTTTAATTAGTGCTACTGCACATTTAGTTTGTGCAACCACTCACATTGTACTGCATTGGAAAAAAATCCCCTTTATTCTGCTTTGATTTAGAAGAAATTTTGAATGAATAGGATTTCGAAGCTTGTGACTCCACACCTGACCTAGTAAGTTTGGTTGTTGTGTTTAATTACTTTTAAAATACACTTTGAATTCCTAACAGTTTAATGAAAATTAAGCTTTCCTTTGGTGTTTGCTGCAGAGTTCAAATATCTCCAAAGTGACTAACACATTTTCATCCTCATAACAATATCAGCTAACCTATTTACTTATTCTGCTTGAAAAATAAGAAAGTGCTTTCTATTTAAAAATTTAGGTACCCTTTCAAATTATTCCATGGTCACAAAATTAATCAATCTCTATTTTAAAAGCTATTAGTCACATGAGCAAAGTGACAGATTTGCTGTTTTCCTTAAAACTCTGCAAGTTTTACAGAAGTTTCCACTAAACAAAAACAGTGCAGAGGATTGACATTTTCCTAGATATTTCCATGTCAAAAAGGAAATGTTTCATATCAGCAAATATGTTGAAGGTTCTCCAAGGAGATATTAAAGTATAAAGCTGAGTAGTTTAGCCTATGTGGTGTATCAAAGCATTTTATGAACCTTTGAAAATAAAGGCATATATTTGAGATGAAAGAAAGAAGAAGTAGAGGAATGTTTATATGCACATATGCTGGTTTTAAAAAAGGCAGAATGACATCAAAAGAACATGCAAAGATAACACCTATTTTCCACATACTTAAAGCCTTTGTTGCTAACTAAGTTGTAACGTGAAAAATCTTGAGGAGGGGAAAAAAAGAATTGAAAAAACTGAAAGCAGTTTCAGACCTTACTCTTTTTTTTTGTCTTCTTGTCTTTCCTACCCCCTTCCTTCTTCTTTTTCTTCACCCCACCAACTCCAAGCTCCTTTCAATTTAGGTTGGAATCCCTAGCTAATATTTAGAGTTAAGAACCCTTTTAGCTATAATTCTGTAAAACTGTACAAACTAATAGCCACCTTAATGTCTCACAGTTCATTTTGAGAAATACTGAATTTAGTACTCAGTTAACAGCTGTAGATTGCAGCAGTGGGCAGAATCGGTAGCATGAAATACAAAAGATCCAAATGATGGATTGTGCACCTGGGTCAGAGAAACCCTGGGAATGAGTAAAATCAGTAGAGGAGTGGCTGGAGGGCAGAGGGGTACTGGGGATGCTGCTCTCACTGTGGAGGGAACCCTGAGGGCAAAACCCCATCCTGGGGTGCACCAAGCACAGCACGAGCAGAAAACCAAGAGAGGTGTCTGTCCTGCTGCATTCAGCCTTGGGGGGCCTCACCCTGAGTGCTCTGTGCAGTTCTGGGCCCCACACATCAAGGATGTGAAAGTCCTTGGATATGTCCAGAGAAGGCAACAAAGCTGGTGACAAGGCTGGCAGGCATGTCCTGGGAGGAGGAGGATCCTGGAGGATGCTGTGCCTATCTAGCTTGGAGAGAAGGAGTCTGAGGTGTGACCTCCCTGCTCTCTGCAGCTTCCTGAGGAGGAAAAGTGGCAAGGGAGGTGCTGAGCTCTTCTCCCTGGTAGGATGTGTGGGAATGGTTCAAATCTGTGTCGGGGAAGGTTTAGACTGGCCATTAAAAATAATTTCTTTACTGAGAGGGTGATCAAATACTGGAATATGTTTCCTACAGAGGTGGCTCGTTCCCTGAGCTTGTCAGTATTTTGGAGGTGTTTGGACAAAGACCTTAATAATTTTTTTCAATTTTTGGTCACTCCTGAAGTGCTCAGGCAGTTAGACTGGATAATTTTTGCAGGTCCCTTCCAAATGAAATACTCTTTTTGATTGTATTCTATTCTATACCTGCACTTTTGAAAAGCTGCATGCTAATTGATGACAGTAGGACATAAAGTGTTAGAGTGCAGGCTGTAGACTCATAAATGTGTCTTGCAAAACATTTGAGAGATTACAGATGGAATGTTCATAAAGTATGAAGTCAAATGTGTCCACATAGAAAGTCAGGAACAATGTAAAAATAAAATTTAAATTAAAAAATATCCAATTACTTTATCACTAACATTTACTGAAGCATTGAAGAGTTATGTGGAATGAAAATGTATTAAATTTCATCTCATATGATCTTGACAGATCAATATGTAGTGTGTTTAACATCAGGGCTTTCTGTCTGTCTGATATTACATGGTAGGTAACCTAAAAAAATCCTCATTAATTTGTATCTTATGTTGATAACCTCTTTTTTACAACAGTTGCAGAGGGCATGGTGAGTAGTACAAAGCTTGATAGCTGTCTGTACTTGGTCTTCAGGCCACAGGTGTTACAGTTTCCTGACTTTAATCCAGGCAGATACCACATAAAAGCTGCTTTTTCATTTACTGTCTAGCTAGTTTCCTCCCAGCTCATCCCCAAAGGTTTTATGTAAGTATTTTGAAAGTGTCCAACACAAATTCCTGTAGACCTGTCATGTGGACTAGCTCTCAACAGGATAAGAAAGCAGAAGGCTGGAAGATTGCAAGTATCCCTTCTGTCATCCTTTCTATCAGCAGCATCCCTTCTATCATCATTCAAAGGCACTTTCTTCTGGAAAACAAGTAATCTTCTGGAAAAAAAAGTAAATGTTCACCCTGTTAAGAAACTCAAGTTGTGTACAGCCATTCCACATTTGGTAGAACCCAGCTTCTGAATCTGACTTAATTTTTGTATGTTACTGCTGTCACTCATAGGTTCAAAAGTTACTGACCTTCAAAAAAGTCATGATCAGGCCTTACTAAACTAAAGCAGCTGATTCACTTCTTTTAGATTTATTCCTCCATTTACTAGGACAATGAACACAACTAAATCTTGTTATATCAAGAAATGTTTGATCGCCAGAAAAGAGTTCTTCCCCCTTTGTAAAGTTTGGATTATAATTAAAAGCTAAACTTATTAACAATATTGTTTGCTTAGATCATAAATGGGTTTTTATTCTATTAATGTGAAATAGCTTTATTTGTTAATTGCTGGCTGATTTAAATATATTCAACTTGTCATGTAATGTACCACACATGCTCATACTGAAACCTTCAGAAATATATGCTTGGTTGTGAAAAGCCTAGAAAATTCAGTTTTCCACTGTAGTTGCTTGGGGTCTGTAAGCTTTCTTGATACTAGATAGATTTAACCCAATTTCTTTCTAGGTTTTTGCAGAAGATCTAAGTCTCATTATCTCTTCTCATTTATTAGGCTTCCAAAAACATGGGGTGTTAAACACATTTATCTCTCAATTCACTAAATGTAAAATAAAGTTTTATGTTTAGAAGTGCTAGGGAGAATTGCGGTTTCCCCAGCTGGGGGACAGAATGATGTTTTCATAGACCTTTTGAAACAGATTTAGGAATAAAAGTTTATTCTTTCTCTTTAAGCACTTACAGCAATAGTGTCTCTACAAACTCTGAGTTATCTCAGTATTTATTTCTATCTCTTGTTAGGGTTTTTTTTTTTTGGTTTATCAAACCATGGGGGTTTTTTAAATTAGAAATTTAGCTAACTATATGTTCCCATTTTCCTCAGTAGGGAATATTAAAATCTTTCAATCTACTATATTTTATAGATGTCTTTTTTCCCATATAGCTCTTCCCTGGACTGTTCTCAATTTTTCTAGATTTTTTTCGAAACATGGTAGCAGAAATTGTCATATTTCTGAACTGGCTGCCACATAACTAGTGACAAGCAGGCTTGTAGTTCTGCTGGTACTTGTTTCTTCGTTCCATTTTTGGCAGGTAATTTTGGTAAAATGTGGTAGTGATGTTAATCTCAAATTTGTTTCCCCTTCCTCCACTCCTGTGTACTGTATTTTAACCAGACTAATTAGTGTTTTGTTTTCTTTTTCTCAGGTTGTATTTTTGTTTGTTTGTATTTATGTTTGGTTGGTTTTTATTTGGTGCTTTGCTTTTTGCTGCTTTGTTTTTTCTTTGAGTTTCAATTTTGGCTTGGCAGAGGATCAAGAGAGTCATCACTAATATTAAAAAAAAGAAAGTATAAAATTTTAATCTGGTTTTCAAAGTCATTTTCTCAGTTTAGTAAAAATATTTGAAAGTTATATTCTGTCCTTATTAGGATAGTTATCATTTGTCAGTGAGCTATTAATAACTACTCTGTGAGCAATTTCTTCCCTACTTCTCTCAATTTTAATATTTAGGTGGCTTATAAATTTTTTCCCACAGATTTTTCTAAAACTGGAAAATTCATTTACTAGCTAAAATTTTGAAAAATAGTTCCTAGTGAGGTAGAGGTTACCCTATCTAACTTCTTCTGCACTGTATTGTGAATTCTATTGAGCTTGGTTACGCTTGTCCCTTGTATTCTTTCCTTAGTTGTTTTCCTCAACTGCTCTGATTTTGTAATCCTTTACTAATGCCTGTGAAGAGGAAGGTTGACACACAGAATTAAAGATGTCATGTTTTTTCCTGTGTCATTTATGAATTGCTTTTTAAATTGTAAAGATCTGTTTGACTACATTTTATCAGCAGACAAAATAAGTAGCATGATCATTTAACCTGTTAGCAAGCAATGGCTTGTAAAATATTTCCTAGTAATGTTTCTCCACTTTTTTCTCACATCTGCCCTTTTACTGTCCTCAAGGAGCTTCCAAAGAGATTTTCAAAAAAGTTATAAGTGAAAGCTTTGAGTCTTTAATAAACCACAGGAATAGATACACTATAAAAGTAGAAACTTTCATCTAAATTTGGTATTTTTTCTTATCTCTCAGCTATACACGTTTACCTAGAGACTTTTAGGACTCTCACTGTATCTTCAGTTTTATAACACTGATGTCTTTGTCTGGGTAATGATAACACAAATACATCTGGCTTTGATTTTGTGATGGGAAAAATGATCAATTTCAGATAACTGTGTTTAGAACACCCTCTCTTTTGTGTTTGGCCACTGAGGGAAATGACCAGCCTTCCAGGGCACAACAAAAGTAACAAAAGGATAAAAATTATGCTCAAAAATTCTAATTGATGGATATTAGACTTTATTTTGTTTTCTGTGCTCAGCTAGCCTGCTGTGAACCCAGGTAAAATATTTCATTCATTTCTAATGTTTCAGCATAATATTATTTCTCCTCTCTTTTCGTTTTTTTATTATTACCTTATTTCTTTTGTTGTGGGTTTTTGCTTTGATTCCTTTTTTAATGGTTATCTGAATCTACCTCTATAGATAAAACTCTTTGATTTTTTTTCATGGAAAGAATGTATAATCGATTTATGAAGACTGATAGAAAATCTTTAGGAAAATATTCTTCATAAATACAGCCATCAGATTTTTTATGAAGCTTTCTCATTGACAAGGTAACACTGATGTATTTCATATCAACTACCTTAACTGTTCAGATTACTATAATTTCAAGTGGGGTTTAAAAGATCTTCACAAGGAAGGTGGCCTAATTAACTTTATTACTTTTTGACTAGAATGCCCTAGCTGTGAGAGCTATAGTTATATATTAGAAGAGAAAATGGTAATATGTGGTTTTTAGAAGAGAGATTTCATGCTTTTATCTTATCAAGCACTTTGGATTAGATCCCATTTGGGACTTCGGGGACACAAGTGAAGGATTGCCAAATTTAGCTTCAGAAGGTATTTGACTCCCGGGTAAAACCCAGGATTCAGTGAAAATCCTAGGATTTTTTTTAATGTGTAACTCTACAGAGGATTAGACACTTCAAAATAAGAGCCAAACTATATATAAAAAATAAAAAGAAAAAGTAAAGGAAAAAGTGGTTTACAGGTAGAGTGACTTGAAAATTTATTTCAACTGGTTAACATGGACATGCTTGAATTTATTCTCTAGATCTTTGGTTGTAATTACTCCTAAATTTAAAAAACAAAGAATCTCACTGTGCTGTTTAGGCAAAATGGGTCAGTGGCAGGAAGGCCCAGACTCCTTTTATGTCTTCTCTCAAAAGAATCTTTACATCTTACACCAAATGTACAAGCAGCCACAGGAAACCATGTGGAAATAACAGTTTGTTTTGTTTTGTGGAACACAGAACAAATTCATTGACAACATCATAAAATCATTTGACTAGGGAATTCTGTGGTCTTGATTCTTGGTTATCCTATAGATTAGTCTTTCCTTGATTTTTTAGATCTTATACATCCCCTTCATGAAGAAAATGGGTCTTCCAGGTGAGCACTCTGAGATATTGGATGATTCTTCTTACTCTTCCCACTGTGAGGGCCAGGTGAATGAATGTATGTGAGTACAGTGTGATGCTTTGAGGAGAAAACTGAGACCTAGGCTGTGAATTGTTGGTGTGTCGACTGTGGTAAATTGGATGATGAGGAAATCGATAGCTGTTGTTGTTGACATTAAAAATAAACTAAAGGAGATGTGATTTCGAAACAGAAAGAGATTAAAGATTGTCATAGCCAGAGAGGAAAAACCATGTTCATACAAAAAGCTGAGTGATTTAGTAGCAAACATGAAGGTTGAAAGAACTCTCCGATTCTCATGATTTGTGACCTGAATAGGCTACCAGATATCAGAATTTTCTGGCTATAAAAAATACCCATTTGAGACTCATAAAAGTACAGTATGAACCACAAGAAACATGGAGCAGAGCTATTAAAAAATCACTCTTGAAAGTGGCAAGCATTTAATTAGGCTCCTGAATACTTCTTTGTGTGAAACATTGTTGCATTGTGTGATGCATTTTTGGATCCACAGAAATACCACCTACCTGCCAAAGTGAAGTAGCATCACGAAAAAACAACACAGAAATGTACCCCCTGCATAACAAGCAAAATAATCTGAAGAACTAGGGCTGCTCCAGGGCAAATCTCTCTGTCTGATCTCAGTGGGATAAAGTGGAAAGAATGCATTCATGGTTTATGCAACATGTGTAAGAAAGGAAAAGGTTTTCCTACCAGAAGAATGCCATCAAACAAACACTGAATTCTTTGTTTTATATTTGGAAAAGCTCTGTAGAATCAACATCAGAATTCCAGGGGGTCAGAATGGACAGGCATTAAGATTTTGTGAGATTAAAACGAAATAAAATTCACTTTACAATTTATATAAAAATGAGTCACTTTTGCTGAAAGAAATTTCACTTTTATTTGATTTTGTGTATTTTGCAAAGTGCTTTAAGTAGCTCCACGAGTTCAGCAGCCTCTGCAGATTACTGTTATTAAACAAGATTCCATTATTTATAATGATAATTGTATGTTGCAATAGTACCTACAGTATTAAATCATTTTCCAGTCCTGGAAAACAATGTAATTCTTGTCCAAAAAGCTTTTTCAAGTAACAAAATAAAAAGGCAGAACAGTGTGAAACAAACAGGGGAGGAAAAAAGAGCAAGTGTAAGAAATAGGGTGATAATTGCTCCCTCAGGCCCTTCCAAGGCTTTGTCATGCAGTATTCTATCTGAAAAGAAAAAGAAAAAACAGAAAAAGGGGGGGGGTGGGAGAGAATAAATGGGAAAAAAAAAATCAAAGCCTCTTCTCTTTCCACAATTTAGCCAGCTTCACTCACACTGCATCAAGCTAAGGAACCATTACTGGCAGAAATTATATTCTTGTGGCAGATGAACATCTTCAAGGATATTGTTCCAATAGTTTATTTTAAAATAAATTTATTCCCATTCAGTAAAAATGGCAATAAGATCAGAATATTTCATTTTCTGTTAAGAAAGAAATATGTTAGTTTTGTGTATCATGATAAATACCTGAATGAATTGTCATGATATTTGATGGATTAAGAAATCCAGGAAAGAATTTCTGGATTATTTCGATGGCTGATATAAAACAAGAGTGGAACAATAAGTTGAAATTATTTTTGTGTGTGTGTGTGTACTGCAATACAGAGAAGATTTGATATCTGACGCATCGTGTCTTGAAAATGTAATCTATGTAAAAGCCCTGGTAAAGTGATTCAGTTCATCAGCAGACACTGCGTTGCTTCCTGCTAGGTGTTACAGAGGGGAATAAACTAGTTTGTTTCTGTTAGACTGGGCTGTCACATCAGTTCTCTTTGCTGCCTTATCATCAAGAAAGAGCTGTAAAATTTCCTGGTTTTTCCCATCAGCCCAAAGAGGGAAATCCGATTCACTGCAATTTAAATGTTTGTTAATCTGATTACCATTTTTCTATAAGGTAATCCAATTCATTTTAAACAAATTCAACTGTTTCAATATTCATCTTTTTTCTCAGGTGTATCTGTTTGGAAGTACATGAAGTTTTAGAAGTGCTAGCTACATTATTTCTCTTTTGACATTTCTTGACTATAAAGGCAGTAATGATTAAATCCCAACAGACTTCACAGCTGTATACGTATATATACCTTTTCTAGATGGTGAATTTTCCTTAGATCAGCTTTTTCTATAATGTTTACGTTGGTTTTGTAAGGTTTTTTGCTGATGTTGTTTTTAGTTTGTTTTCTACAAAGTCTTTTATTACATGAATGGTAGTCTGGAGCGAAAAGGCCTTTAAATAAATAATCACATAATTTGTAGCCCAAAGTCTGAGTGAAAAGCAGAAAACAGAATCTTGGGTCTTTTTTCCTAGTTTGAAAAAGCACTTTCTTTGCTCAGTATCATGTGTTTCTCCATTTTAAGCAAGTTTCTTTGCACAAAATAATTAAACAGAATTGTTGATCCAAAACATAATAAATCCAAATTTGGAGCATGACACTTAACAAGTGATGCAATCTGTGAAAAATACGAGGTTTTTTGCTCCAGATGAAGTTTTCCGTTTAAAATGGATGGATGAAATTCCATCAAATTTAATTTTCCAAATAGATTAAACTGTAGTTGCAAATCTCATACTATGATTGCACCCATCCAGCACTGCTGGATCAGCACTTACTCCCTTAGCCGTGGAATGCAACTAGAGGCATGGAAAACACAGTAAAAGCAACCGTAGGGCTGCTCAAGAGCTGGGGTTATTCGGTTCTTCTTGAGTACATCTACATATTGATCTAGTAAGAAATTTGAAAGTATTTTTGGATTTGTTTTTAATGCAGTTTAGGTTGCCTGTGAATACAGTTTCGTAGTGTCTGTGGATAATACTTTTGTTTTCATTGATGTTGCAACTTTAGTATACTCAGTACTATTTCCTTGGGAGAATGTGAAGGACAGATAAGAATTTTTTTTCTATAGAGAAACCATGACAAAAACCTTCACTTTCTGTACCTATTACTTGTTGACCTCTCCATTATTGTTACATTTAGCAATTAGTATGTTTGTGGCTAAATAGAAATAAAAGTTTTTACTACAATTCTCCTCTGACTGCTTCAGATCTAAAGGGCTTCAGTGTGCACATTTAGCTGATCTGCAAAATGGCTTTGGGAAAAAATACCAGTTTCTTTAAGTGAAATGCTTCAAAATAGTGCAAATTTTCTCCTTTAAACTGTGTAGAGTGGTCATATCCACTATAGAATCAAATATTTTATTTAATTTTTTTTTACTTTAGTCCCTAGTTAGACTTAGATCTGCCCGTATGCAAGGTTCCCTTGCTTTACCATGAATGCGCAGGAAGCACGTATAAGCATATAGACCCGGAGGAGGCCAGAGAAAAATACACATCTTAACCTAAAAGGTTAAGTGAAAGGCATTAGAATGGAAAGGATATTCCAGGTGTTTGAATTGCTGAATCTGATTTTGTGGCATTTTACAGTCTCACAAATGCATGTCACGTTGCAGCAGGGGGACGGAGCAGCGCTGCAATGGGGCTTTGCAGGGAGCCGTGGCCCAGCAGCTGCTGCAGGGCTGATCATTGGCTTTTGGGTGGAAATGGAGATGGAGGGTACTGAGGGAGAACTGCTCCGTGGTCTTGTGAGAAATAGCAGGGAATGAGCTCAAAGGATTGAGAGCTGGCGCTGTCTGTGTTGCCTGCTTTGAAAGATAGGTATGCATGAAGGGCAGAATAACCGAGGTAAAACTAAACTGCGGCAGTAGTGCAGAACTACTGTAAGACTGAAAGAGCTGCAGGAGAGGCAAAGAATTTATACTGATCTTTGGAAAAACACATGTAGAACAAGTCTCCTTAGAGAGCAATACCGTTTTATATCAGCAGCTGGCAACGAGTGAGTAGTGTGAGTAACCTAACATGCTCTTCCACGAATGTTGGGAAGGAGAAAAAGGAAAAGAAAGCAGACTACATTATTTGACCATAGCCAGAAGCTCTCAGAGGAGAGATCGAGGCCTGGCTAATTCAGCCAAAGGAAACACAGAGTTAAAGTGTTTTATTTCTCCACTGGGGATTCAAAACCTAGAACCCCGTCATAACTATGAGCACTTGTTGCAAAAGAAAGCATTGTTCTTGCTGAAAAATTCTGTGGTTTAGCTGGAGGACGATCTTTTTCCTTAAAAACTAAAAACATAAGAAACAGCCACTGAACTCAGAATACAAAATGAAAAAGTATCCAAAACATTTAAAACTGAAATTGATTTAATTTAAATTAAAGTATATTAGAAATTCAGGGAG
This sequence comes from Leptocoma aspasia, assembly GCA_013399835.1. Lineage (NCBI taxonomy): Eukaryota > Metazoa > Chordata > Aves > Passeriformes > Nectariniidae > Leptocoma > Leptocoma aspasia. Next base: position 534,005 of record VXAX01002814.1, read on the forward strand.
CTATCACAGTCCCTCACAGATGAGACTGTGACTGGAACAAAAAATTAGATTCAAAAAAAATTAGAGATAAAAAAAATAAACTACAATAATTCAAATGCAGCTTGAGAGCTGCAAACATTCTGCTTTCTAGAAAAATTGAGTATAGCTGAGCAATGAGTGATTAGAAGATGTTTAGGGAAATGATATCGTATATGGATAACCTATAGTCAGCATCCTGGGCACTCAAACAACCTCATTCTGTTAGTTCAGCTGCAGCTCTGTGAAGGTTGAGAATAAACACCAGAAAAATGCATTTACTACCTCAAAACACTATCAGTGCTTATAATTTTAATAGCATTTCTGAGACTGCAAAATATCAATGTTACTTTACTGTCTATGTTATGTGTTTGTAATTTGATTTTACATTTTTCTAAACTGGGTGCTACCCAGGTGTTAATGCTGATAATTCTGGAAGTTTGTTGTTGCATGTTTGTGTTTTGATGTTGTGGGGGTTTTTCTAGTGTTCTAGTTAGTGGTATATGGATTGCGAGAATATTAGTGAATTTTTCTTAAACAAGTGGTAGGCCATAATTCACTAAATAGAAGTATTTATGGTTCTACTAGATGAACTAGAAAGATAAACTTAAAAAATTAATGTGTTTTAGAAAAAAAAGCTACATTTCCCTTCTCTTCCACCTGTATCCTCCTCATCATTGCCTCATGCAATTGAAAATATTTTTGCAGCAGCTGATGATTCAAGGTTATCTGTGAATTAATTCATAGGACTTTTAAATTATTTCTCTAAATATGTGTTTTAAATTTAGCAGAAAACTATTTTAAAATTAAGAATTTGTAATTATGACAGCATAATTTATGTTACCCTAGAGAAAAGGATCCTGTCCATGCTTGTGACTCATTTTAAAAAAGGATTCTTAGATGGTCACTTAAACAAGAATTTCAGGTCAGTACTTTCGTGCTAGGCACAGAAAATGCAATCAGGCATCCAGAAATTGAACCCGGGGGCTTGATGTGCAAAACTGAGGAACACTTAGCGATAAACTTTTGTTAAATGTATTTTGAGCATATATCTGTGAGCTTTATACCCTGCTGAATTAGACTTACTCATAATTTATTTATCTCAAGATGAAATATGCCTTAATCAATGTAATTTAAGGTATACTTGAGGGTTTGCCTGAACACTATTTTTAATTTTTAATTCCTGTTTTAATTCATTTTCATTTATTTTTTGCTGGCAAAGTACCTCTGCCTGAAGAATGAAAAGGACTAGCAATCAAACAGCACATCCTTAATTCCCTTAGTTTATATTAATTTATATATATTCAATTTTGAGTGCATATAATGAATTTATATAGTTACAATATATGGACCAGTTAGTAGTTGATCCTGAAAGCAAAATTAATTATACAGGAGCTTAAAAGACCTGAACTTCCATTGCAGCTATATTAATATATGTTTCCAAGCACGTCTGATCTAGAGCAGGAAGAAAACAAACAAATGCCAAGAAGGAGAAAAACCTCAGGACACTTATCTCTAGAGAACAGATCATGCTAAGACACAGCTTTTCTATATAAAACTGCTTCTTCAAGAGAAAACAAAATAAACACAAATCTTGCAGCAACTGCATGGGACCACCCACCAAAGCAAAAGGGATGGGAGCCCTTGAAGCTTTCTCGGACTTTCGTGTTTGTGTTCCAAGGAAAATAAACAGTGGTGGAAAGGGAGTGGAATTAATTAGTTTCAAGAAAAGTGAATACTTCGAAAAGTATTAAAAATACTTCTAAAAGTATTTTTAAAATTACAGTTCTTTTTCACTAGCCCAGAAAAAAAGAAAGGTTGAGAAGAGGATTGAAAGAAGGAGAGAAACATTGAAAAAAAAACATTGAAAAGAGAAGAGAGAGCAATGACAACTTGTTGAAGTTGAACTGAAGAGGACAAGAGCTATTTTTCAGAGTGAAGATGAGACAAAAATAGATTAGAAATCTAAATGCAGCCCTGGGAATGACAAAAATTTAAGAGAAATGAGGCAATAAAGAGAAATTCAAAAGGAGGTACTCCTACATCCATAGAAAGACTAAATCTCAGATGCCAGCAATATTCAAGAGGTGATACATCAGATGCATAGGGACAGAAGCCCAGGCAAAAGTTTGGGACTCTGCACAGGATCTTACAGTTGCAATTCTAGAAATCTGGAAGGTTCGAAAAAAGAGGAAGATATCAAGAATGAAAAGCAAGTTGCAATACAGAAATCCTACTAAACCAGTGGGCAGGAAAAATCAACTATGATAGAGAGAGAGGGAAACATTCAAACATTTTTTGTTCATTCCAGTGGTGAAGCAAATAAAAAGCTTCTAAAATTAATTTAAGCTCTTTTCATTTGTCATTCTTGCCGCCTTTTCTTTTTTTATGGAAAACCTCATAGATTACTTTTTTTTGCCAGAAGGTGATAATCAAGGACAGAATAAGCATACTGTAGATAAAAAAGCAGCCAAATTAAAGCTTATCAAAGTTACATATAACTTCACACAGGATTAATTTTCAGTGTAAAACATCTGGAATGTACTGTGAGCTAAATTACGAATATTCAATTTCATCTTACTTTAATTTTATTAATACTATCAATATTTACTATGCCATATACAAAGATAATTAGAATAATATGCATGAGTTGTCATCATTTGCATGGATCATAAATGCTTTCTAAAATTTAATATTGGGAGCATGTAGGTCAAATTCTCTTTCAATTATTCAATTCAATTTTACATCTGTTGGATTTGCTTGAGTTTCAAGTTATGACAGAGAATATACTTTGTCGTGATCCACATGGGAATCACTTTATTCACAAATGAAGTGCAACCATCCCTAGAGTGAACATCTGCTTGTTTTAATAGCACACTGCAGCATTACACAGGCAAAGAATCAAACTGTAAACTAACCATAGAACTAACTGTTGGATGACCAGGGTGTTTCCAATGCTCAAAGTTTGCACATCACGTGATATATGTCTCCCAATTGCCGTCTTGGTAACTGGTTGGCATCAAAATTATAGCCAGTGGTGTTCTACACGAGGTTGTCCTGGTGTAAGCAGAACTAAAGCATCATGACAGCCACCCCCAGACTGAATTTTAGGTAACCACTGTGACTTGAATTTCACAATTTTCAAAATCAGAATTCTACTGGGAGAAAAACCTATGTATAAATAATGTTCCAGGAATAAATAGCAAATAAGAGATACACAAGTGAAAGAAAATGTTCACTACGTTCAACTTGCCACTGTTTTAAGAGGCATGATTCAATTTAAAAAGGTATTCAATTTTGACTCCAAATTAAGGAAAAAAACCCCAAATATAAAAATCTGCAAAATATTAAAGGTGGTGTTGACTGTGGTTACTGCTCATAGGTGTTGCAGACACTGAAAATAATGCAAGACCTGTCACAGTCTACATTCACCTCCATGCTAGCTTCCTTTATGAGGTAATTTCTTCAGACAGGAATATCCTCTAAACATTGGAGGTAAGCTTTGCTCTGACTGATAAATGTAAAGGAAGAACATAATTATCTTCTCAAATTTAAGTTTCTATTTTCAAAGCCGAAAAGTGTGTAACAACTTTCTCACACACTACACACAGAGTTTCTGAATTTTCTTACACCCAGAATCATAATTTACTAATATTTTCCCTGTCATTTTGTGGCTGCCTTTCTCTATTTTTGGGCTTAACATAAAATTTTAAGAAAATTATATGGTCTTACTTTTAAAAACTAGCACAAATTAAATTTCTCCACATCTTAAAACCTTCCCTGTTCTTTTATGACTTTCAGCTGTTTAACCACTCTGAACTACATAGAAAAAGACTTGATTATGGGCCCCGAGGGAAAGATATAGCCTTTCTGCAATCTCCTATATAAAAGCTGTAATATTGTTTTGATTATAAGATTATTTATTTTCTAATGCCTAATGAAGTGTAAAGCTGCAACAAGATAGTTGATTTTCAATACTAAATGCTCAGCATCAGATTGGGGGTTTTTGATTGTTCAGTTTGTGTTTGGGCTTGGTTTTTAGCAAGGAAAGGTTTTAAATACAATACTGAGAAATACTGCCACAACAAAAAATCAGGGAAAAAAAAGAGATTTAAATGTGACTGGAAATTCTTAACATGATATTCAAATGATAATGGGAAAAAGGTGAACAAATTAATGCATGCATTTACAGAGGAGCCCCAGCAGCAAGAACTCTCCTGTAATAAATTTGAGCCTTCTCCAGCCACATGTTCAGAGTCTTTCACTTGATAGATTTTTGGAGCTGGTTCACACTTCATACAGATGTCTTGCTACAGCTTGCAACAATTAAGCACCTGAGAGTTTGGGTACTGGTTAACCACCAGATTTGAGCATTGTAGGAAACTAATACTGAGCAGCTTTGCACACAGAGAACCTGCAGCTAGTTTGTGCCCTTTGCAAGGATGTATGACACTTATGAGTCAGATGATGTCTCCTACATAGAAATAATAATAACAAAAAAGGTTGAGGTTTACGAAATTTCCATTTATATCCGATTTATGAATGCTACCAGAATGTAATCAGGGAGGTGATCAGGGAGCATGGGGGTGTGCTCGGGGTGTCTGCAAGCACACCAAGTATCTTCCAGCATCGTCTAACATGAGTGTTTCAGTATTGAATTTCTGCTTAAAAATCAAATACCCAGTGATGTGACCCAAAGCAAGATCCAAAAAGCAGCTCCAAAGAATATACTTTTAAAGAAAAACAATATGTTAGTCTTGGCATTGAGTTATTTCTGAAATGTTTTGAATTCTAAAAGGCTTGAACAAATCCTGGATCCTAGAAGATGTAAGCATTGGAGTGGGGAAGTTTGAGCTCACCTTGGCAGACTTTTCTGTGCTAAAACAGGTGTAATCCACACCATCCTTCAGATACTCAATGAGGGTGAGCAGTGAGAAAAGAATTGTGAGTACAGCCCAGTCAGCATGATGGGGCACTCAATGTCTGTACAAATTGCATGGGGGACAAGTAGACAAAAATCTAACCTTACAGACATGTGTTTAATCTCATACCTGGGTATATAATTGTATAATTGTATTTCTGTTCACTACTCTCACTTTTAAGAAAGAAACATGCACCAAAGATCTGGTTTGTTAAGGAGGAGTTAACAGAAGGGAACTTAGAGTACAAAGATAGGCATTACCTAGGACAGTCTCCAGGATGAGCTCAGGGTTAGGATAATGCTCAAAATTATGCACATACTTCAACTTCTTCTTCTCGTCAGCCTGCTAGATTTGTTGCCTTCTAGATAAGGCCAAAATAGCTGAAAACAGACAAAATAGAAACATTTGCATTTAGCTAAGAGAGAAATTTTCTTGGGAAAAGGTGTTGGATTTAAAATACCTTTTTACACTAGATGGGTTAGCATGTAGTTAGTACCTTTGGGAGATACTGGCTGCCTAAAATAACGTAATGTCTGAGGAAACACAACATGTGTTATGGTAAAAAAAAATGGATAAACATTTACATTTTAATGAAAAACATTGTAAAACAATGTAGAAAGAAAGAGCAATAATAGTACAGAAAAAAAGAAGAAGCAAAAGTAATAAACCAGTAGAAATTACCTGAGAACACTGTTAAAAACATCCAGACCATAGTGTGGTTGCAGTTGTCATCATCATGACCATATTCCTTTTAAAGCAGTCCAGAAAAGCATGGCAAAGCTGTTTTGGGGTAAACCAAACAAGATTCCTAACTTCATTTTTAACAACTGTTTTAAAAAGTAATCTGAAAGTGCAAAAAACGAGAAATAACCAAGGGGCACAGGATGTACTTCAGAGAAAGCTGTGAGAAACTGATCAAGCTGGTGAGCCCCTTCCTTCCCCCAGACTCTGAGATATTGCACAGCAAGCAGTAATAATCAAATAACTCAAAAGCATTTATAAGGAGTGGGCTGTCAAGTGTTCTCGCAACAGCACAGTCAAAATTATAAAACTACTTTTTCTCTGCAATGGACATGAATTAAAACTGAGCATCTTTACTCTGAAACTCAGAAAAGGACTTTTACCTCTTTTTAGCTCACACTCTTTATTCCCTTCCAACAAAGAAGATCATGACTGACAGTGTAGAAGTCCCATAAGTCTGCCCTCATCTCCTTGCCCATTATCTTTCCCCAAATCCTACACTCTAAATAATTACCTTGTTCCTTATTCATCTGTCCATTATCTACATTCTGGAGTTCTGGAAAACAAATTAATTTTGTCCTCAATAGATGCTGAAATAAAGGTCATTATGTTCAACCTTTTCTTAAGTCATTGCAGAGGCATCAGGGATTGTGTGGATTTATTGGTTTATTTAAGTACCAAAATCATGTTTAACCCACTTCCTTCAACTTGCTTGTGTCCCAAAAGAGAACAAAATAAAAACCAGCAAAAAAGTATTTTTACCCAAAGGTAAAAGACAAAAGATACCTAAGACACAAGAAGTACTTTGCACACAACTTTGCTTTTTAACCAGCTTCACTCATAATTAGCCATGCCTTAGAAAATTCTTTCTACTTATTTCCAGCAGTTGCGTGAGAATGTCAGGCTGCTGTGGCACAGATAAAGGTCTTCAACAGCCACTAGCCCTTCCATTTCTCCTCCTGCATCTATGCTATAGAAATTTTGAGAATCCCCAAAATAACCTTGATGTTCTTAGGGCTAAAATCACTGTCACAAAAGTTTCACATCTTAGAAGCATTTATGTGTATAATTGTAATGCTTCTCTGTTTCACAGCTCTGATGTCGAAAGGGAGAAGTGTGTATTTATCATACCAAAAGAAACAACATAAGTTCCTTTTATCCCATACTCTAGTATCCCATTATGTGACTAATCTACTACCAAAGATAAAGTGAGACAAAATACTCAGGGGCACAATGAACTTCAGTGCCATGGACGTTACTGCCTCATGGAAGTTTTAAAATACTTAACAGTGGACAGTAAACACAGAAATTTTTATATGAGAACTTTGTATGTGATGCCTCAAAACTCACTAGAAATATGTGTTAATAGAAATGTGAGGTATTTTTTAAATTTACCAGCCCCCTATCCTTTCACCTGGTTTGAATTCTGTCTCAGAAACTCTGTCTCAGCTTGAATTCTCTCTGCAGTGATATTCTTACCCTCTCCTCCTGTTCTGAGCAGAAGTTCACCATCTTTCTTTCTCTTTCACTAGCCGTGTCTCTCCTAGCTCTCCAGGTCTATTTCAGCACTCTCTGAGGTAATTTAGTTTCTATTCTGTGCCTGTCAAAGGCATCTCAGCTTTGTGCGTTCTAGCTGTAGCTGTCTCACCCTCCACAGGATCAATAATTTAATGCATTGCCTATTCTCTAGCAGCTGCCCTACCTTTATATAAACCACCTGCTAATTTTAATCTGAAAACCTTGCTTCTCAACACCTTGGTAGCTGTGGTTCCCTGCCTGTGAATGACCTAAGATGTTAAATTCCTAAAACGCCCTGTCTGTGGTGTCAGAGTTTGGCTCCCTCTCAGTATCACTTCCTCTCCCCAGGGAATAAAAAGGGATTTCACCACTTATTGGTCCAGACGGCCAGAGACTCAGGCAGACCAACAGACACAGCAAAGTCACATTCTGTGGGTCAGCCGTGCTAAGTACGTGTGGGGTTGCAGTGTTTTCCCCTGTCAGCTGTGCACTGCTCTCACAGCACGCTGTGGAAGGACCACAGTTACGTCTGGGCTTCACCCTGTACAGCCACAAATTCACACCCAGCCAAAGGATCAGCTCTGTCCAAGGTCAGCATCAGGCACCTGAGCGGGGTGTAAGAGGAGGAGCAAGCTGGTAGTGCTAGAGTTCCTGCCGCATTGTTTCCAGCAATCTGCAGATCATTAACTTCCTTATTTTATTTCTTTTAGTTTGGTTAAACACATTTGAAACTTGGTAACGTACGAGGCTCTGTGGAATCCCGTGAATCTGGCAATTATTGTGAAATATCAATGTCAGCAAATAATTAACTCAGTTACTGCTAAGCACAGCAAGTTTTACTTTTTCCTCCTCTCTCTCAGATGTGAGCACAGCCCATTTATGAGTTACCTGAGGCTACAACTGCCACATTTTGTCTTGGCTGATATGTTCAATAGCTTGGGATGTACTGTGCTAAACACATAAAGTGTTTTGAAATGAGCTGTTTGGAAAAAAGGAAAAAAATAAAAACCACATGCAGTTATGTAACTGGGAGGGTGGTAAAACTAAATAAACAAAAAGAAAAAAATGAAAATATACAGTTTGCTTAGATTGGACACTTCCATGCTAAACTATCAACATAACAAAAATGTTTCAAGCATCACGCAATAAAGAAATAAGGAGGAAAAATTGTATACATTATTTTAAATGTCAGTGATATTGGCTTCAAAATCTGAAAAAGTATTAGCCCCAAAAAAGCTGAACACTATCTACTTAATAATAATCCTTCAGAAGAAAATGGAAAGTAGAGGTGATTAAAAAAGATCTAAATTCGACAAATTCCACCTGTTTGTGATTTTCTTGGTGTCTATAATTATCTGTGTTGTGGTAGATTGAACTTTGTACTAAACCAGTGACATTGCATAGCTTACCTCTCACGTTCAGGGCTTAAGAATACTCCCATAGCGTTCATTTTTTGTTCTGTTTATATTCATGTTTTGCTTCCTTGGAAAACAAAGCATAAAAGTACATGATATAGTGAAATTTTGCATTAAAAAATGGTGAAGATCTGCCTCTCAGTACTTCAGCAAACTGATCACTGGCTACAATTGCTCACACCATGAGTTTCTGTCCTTGATGTATTTTCTTGTTCAGAAACAAAGCAACTCCATATAAAGGTCTGGTACCTGCAACATTTGGATCCTTTGTGAAGGCCCCAAAGTCCTTGTACTGGTGTTGGATGTGTCACCTTGTGCCCTAACTTGGTACTCTAGTTTTTGTCTTGGGAGAGACAATGACTATTGATACCAACAATGTCTCTGCATCTGAGCCGTGTTTTCACAGCCCACTCGCATCTCTTCTGCTGGTCCTCCAGAAAGCCTCCCTGCTTACCTGTCATTCTTTGCATGGAAGCTATTCCATAGCTTTCAACACTCATTTTGTTCTTCTCTAAACTGTTTCTTATTCTACCACATAATTTTAAAATTAAGAGGACTATGTCTACATACAGAATTTAATAATTTAAAATCAGGAATAAATCACAGACATACACATTAACACAATCAGGTGGGTGTGGCTGCGTGTGTGTTGGCTTTTTTCCTCTCATAATTATTCCTACTTCTTACCTTTCCTTTTTCTTTTGTTGTGTTTTAAAACCAATAATGACAAAACTTCCCTTCTCTTGCATGCAGGTTTTTTGTCATTGAAAGTTCTGTGATACCTTGATGGGCTTTTATTAGTGAGCATGTCCCACATGACATGCCATTAAACATGGTAAGAAAATGTCAACTGGAAAATACTGAATATTGATATAATGTCATATGGCTTTTAAAAATCTAGATTCCAGGATAAAAATCTTGGCCATAAAATATTTTTGTATATACTAGCACACATATCCATACACAAGCACTCACGAGTAAACACACATAGACGCTATTGCAGAGCCCACGCTGCTCCCTTTCCGTACCAACCCACTATTACTGTCAGTTTGATTATTCACATACCAACCCTCTGGCAAAAATAAGATTTTAAAGAAGTGTACACATCTGTTTATCTGCCTCGACTGGTAAATGGTGGTAAAAGGTGATAAATTGGTGGTAAAATATCACCAGGTATAATTCCATGGACTCTAATGGTTTGATGCTGTGAACACAATAGGGCATTACAAATACTTAGTGCATTATTTTTAGAAGGCCCTGAGCACTTTTAATATTCTGGAAAACTCAGAGAGAAGTAAAGGCAAATAGCAAGACAGGCGAGAGAGTGAGGGAACATCCAATTAAGGATGTCAAAAGGATTTAAATGCTCTGCTTTCAACTGTTAGAACTACTTATGTGTTTGGAAGCCCTGGCTGAAAACTTGTCTACCCTCCTTTAAAAGCCATCATTAAATGTCACTGCTTTCTTTGACTTCACTCAGAATATATCATGTTTTCACTTCTGCTTAATGGAAATACATTGAAAGCTACTTCTAAAACACATTTTCCAGAAATTGTCTTAACATAAGAAAACACAAATTGACATCTAAAAACCACTCTATCTTTTCTCTCCCTTGGATAATTGTAGCTATTTTCTAGGTTTTTAAGATTCACAGTTTAAAATTAGGAACTTATTTTTAAAACATAGATGACACTGTCCCAGAGTGAATAAGGTGACACAGAATTATTTTAAACATAATTGTAAAAGACTTTGATTGATTGATTTCTATATGATTCAATAAGTTCTGGTGTGTACAGTGTGTTAAAAAATTTCTTTAAATTCTTTGGATTTACAAAACAAGAGAAAATGAAACACTTGCATCAGTTCAACAATCTACAGTCTATATTGTGAGTTAAATACACAGACTTTGAAGACATATCTTCTCTTCTGGCATTTGTCCTTGGGTGATCTCCTGATGCTTGCAATGCCTTGAGCCTTGTTCCTACTTGTAAAGTGTGGATAATGATTCTTTTTTATGGTGTGACATGCTCTAAGACCTGCATATCAATCATAAATTTAAAGAGATTTCTCTCACTTTCAGGTAATTCACGTGTTTGAAATAAGTATCTCTGGTTTTTTAGCTGTAAAGGAATTTAGGATCTAGGGGTCAATGGCCATGAAATGAGATATCTTCACAGAATGTAAAATACCTGCACTCAATTAGAAATGAACAAACAAACAGAGGTGTAGGAAGCAGGCTTTAATAACCAGCCTGGAATTTTGCCAGGAGGGAGACTGATAGATCTGTGTCTGAATTCTTTATTTCTAGCACCAAATAAGTTAGATCTTTATGTTGTATGCCTTAGCAAAAGACAGCAATTCTGGGTGCAGAGGCATGGCAATGATCCAGAGCTAAATGAGGAGTAAGAATTTATCTGCTGCTACTAGATCACCCTGTGAGATATATTTCATTTGAGTATTGGCCTGGTTTTATCCCATTTTATTGGTTTCAACAGGAAATATTACAAATCCAAAGCTTTCAGATAAAAATTGTATACCAAAGTAAGACCCTGCAAACTGTAGAGGTGCTAGGCCATCAAGACTCTAAGAGACAGGTTTGTGACTGGCAAGATAAGCTTATAAAGTTTGTAAATTTGGGTTTGGTTAATAATTACTTAAGGAAAGATCATCTTCTGAATAATTCTAGAAGCTTTGTATAACTTTATATGACAAAGAGTGAGAAAATGAGACTGATTTTTAGAAGATAGGGTCAACTTTTTCAGTTTTCCCTTTGATTTAATATCAGCAAAATAAAGCAAAAAGGATTCGGAATATTCTTTTCTTCTGTATTCATCTGTGTGTATGGTAGCCACTGACCTAAAAATACCTACACCAACATAAGCTGTAGGGAAAGCTTCAAGCAACCTCAGTATCACTGTGCAAATTTCAGTAAAACATCTGTTAAGAAAGACTAAATTATAGAATTGACATGATTGATATGATACTAATATGAATGTCATAATAAAAGTTTATTTCTCAACTCTTTTTTTTATGAAAATCTGACAGGTTCTGTGTGTTCATCATCACCAGGCAATTGAAGCCCGTATTTTTAGTTTATTTTATTTGCTTGCTATCCAAGTGTTGCATATGCTAACAATGCAGAATGGAGCACACATCATTGCTTTTAGAGCAGCACACAACTTTGTAGGTATTTGAACCATCAGCTTTTTTGACTGTAGAGTGTTTTCTTCAGAGTAATAAGGGGAACACTCAGAGCAATAAGGGGAAAATAATTTTTTTAACTGTAGTGGTCTCTCATCTGTCATGGGCTCTACAAACTCACGGTTTGGTTTGACTTGTTTTTCTAAATAAAAAATGAAGAACTTTGGGTTGGTTTGATATAATTCTGGGACCATCAACTCTTCTGCTTACATACAAGTCTTGTACTTCAACTGCTCCAGCAAAAGCTTTGGAGATTGCTCTGTTATATAATTTTTGATGGTTCTGCAGAGTAGAACCATAGCACAGTAAAGACTAGAGATACTAATTCAACAGAGCTACAGTGCAACAGGATGCCAGACTTGTCAGGCATAAAAAATCTCCACTTACTTACACGTGTCTTGTGTTAAATTTGATAGCATTATCCATGCTAGGATAGTTTTTACTTTACAGCTGTCCTCTGACACTATTTCACCAATATAGTATGCTCACTTTCCTTCACCGTAATACTTCACATTTTCAATATAACCTGTCCTTGCCTTCTACTCTGGCCAAAACTGTAAGGTAGCATAAAATAGTTCCTGTTCCACCCATTTGCTTTTAATTAGAAGCTCCTCTTGAGATACTTTTTGTTCCCAAGTGAGTGGTGTAGAGGCTGGGAACTGTACTGATTTTTTTTTGTACAGGTAAAATCTGCAGCTTTGTAAAGCTTTGTGGAAGAATAACAGGCATGTGTAAATCCCATTAAGGAGGACTTTTGTTCACTTACAAACATCTAAGACAATATCTATAATCATTACTCTTACGTTTGAATGCAGGGTTCAAACTCAGAATGTTTATTTTTCCAGACAAAAAGAGAAAAAATTCTGTTTAGGAAGAAACTTTAAAACTATGTAATTTAAGCTGAGTTTTGTGTGTGTACTTAAATCAGGATTTTTAATCCTGCCCTCAGACTCTGCTACCTATAATATCTGTGGCTCTACTTAAAAGCAGAACTGTGTGGTTTTAAAGCCTTTGATTATATAGAAGTGCATAAAAGCATCCAATATACTTTTTTTTTTTTCATGACACAGTTTAACCATGAAGTTCATTAACTGGAAAACAGCAGTATGCTTTCAATCTGTGTTCAAAATCTGGAAGAGTATTCAAGTTACCAGGACTTGAAAAGTAACTATTAAAGACAAACAAACTAAAAACTAGAGGAAAGCTAGCTACCATTTGATCACAAGCACATGGCTTACAAGATGAAGAGACTGAAATACAGAGTAGTCATGTAAATGCTCCTTCTGCGAGAGTCTTTGATCATCACAATTCTGACACAGTCAGAACTGAAACAAGAGATTCTGTAAGCTGGGTGACAAAGCTGCACTCTGCTCTTCCTTCTTTCCCAAAAACATTTACAAAAATGATGAAAGGCTAACTGGAGGTCTGGAGTAGCTGTGCTGTTATAAGACAGCAGGACTGTTCCCAGCCCTGAACGGAAAGGTCAGGACAGATTTCACTCTGTCCTTGTGTCCCCACCAGAAATAATTCTACAAGAGGCAAAGAAGGAGGAAGGAGTGAAAAGTGCAAGAGATACCAGTTTCCCTCCTCCCATGCCATGAGATCTCTCCTCATTCTCACTGAGTATAAGTCTTTTCTGAAGCCCTGCTGTGTGGGTTGCAAGTTCAGCTTGAAGCTGCTGGATTGGCAAGCACCAAATTCTAGCTCCCCATGAGGCTCTGTAGGTGCAAATTCAAATTATAACACATGTAGATTAAAAATACAAATTGCAAAATCCTTCAGTGTATTTTTAAGTTGAAAACAGACTGTCAACAATCTTCCCATTCCATACCTATTCCTCCCATCACAGGTATTTTTAATTTCTTTTCTTTCAAGTTCAAACGAGCTCCTTGACCTCCCCCTAACATGGCACTTGAGGCCTTCTGCCCTGCTCCTGCTGATGCAACACAGCCTAAAGCAACTTCAGCAGCCTTGGTTACACTGAACTGCAGCCTGAACTGCTGAACACTGAACTGCAGCCTTCACCATCCTTCCTTCATGTGTTACAACCCTTGCCATGGAAGACCTCTCTGAACTCACTCATTGTTGCTTCCAGAAAAGGCGAGAGAGGAGTCCTGAGAAGGGGAGGTGCTGGAAGGTGGTGCTGGCAGTGCTGAGTTGTCACATTTCTCTCTGTGGGTGCTACCATTTAGTTTTCCACATTATACAAAGTCCCATTTAGAGAGACAGCCTTTTCCTTCATCCTTTCACTTCATCACTGACATGCATCTTGTCCCTAAAAAAATACTTTCTTGAAGTCCTCCAGACAAAATCTCAACCTTAGTTTTTCACTAAAAGTAGAACCTGATTAGTTGTCTACCTAAGCAAATTATTCCAAGCTAAATTACAGACAGAAAGTTAATAATTTTTTTCAATCTCTGTAACTTCTAATATATTTTTTTTCAGAAAACTATTAGATTGCCCTATTTATTCTTTTTTAAACTTAATTAGGAATAATTTCCCTATGAAAAAAAGCCTATTTCTCTTGCATAAATGTCACTTCCTTTCATTGTGTCCTACTGGTACTACAGGGTCATACCTTACCAGAACAACACAAAGTTTTGAAATAGAATCTTAGGGGAAAGAAAAAAAAAAAAGACAGTGATTACAAAATTATAGGCCAGTCTTAAGTGGAGAAACAAATGTGTTTTGTTTAAACATTCTATAAAGTGTTAATGAAATATTGCTTAAGTTTTAGCTAATAAAGATATTGTTCTAATTAAAACTGTTATTATTTTTTTTTATTACAGGCTGTCTATGAACTAACTCTGAATGAATTTCCATTTTCCAAAATTGAAGGTACAATAAAAGAGATCTCCTCTCTTTAAGGAGACTTTTTCAAAAAGCCTTTTTCACTTTTTCACCCAAAAAAACTTTTCACTATATGCAGACAAAAGTCTGCAATAACTAATATTCTGACTTTTGAGTAGCTCTCAAAGAAAAAAGATGTAAGCAATAGAAGTATATGGATAAATTAATTTTCCCTACCAGATTAATATTGTCTGGAAAGAATGGATTAAACTGATTAGGCATTCCAGCCTATGTAAATTAGGGTACTGAAAATATACCTACAGAATTTCATTTATGTAAACAATGGTTAAAAGCAAATAAAATTATTTTTTATGAAAGACATATGTAAATATGTATGTAAAGTCTTCTATTAGATCTAGGCATGGTGCTTGAAGCCTTCTTCATGACCCTACCTAAAAGCATTTAGTCACACCAGCTGTGACTGAGGGCAAAGGCTGAGTGTCTTGTCGTTTCAAAATGAAGAACACTGAGTCACAATGTCACTCTTCAATCCTTTCAACTATAGGTGTTTCCTGCTTCAATAACCCAAGCAAAGTATCCTCAGTTTTCAAGGTAGAGTATGCTCAGTTTTCTCCAGTATCTATAGTCTCCCAAAAATAAAGTCTTAAACCACTGTAAGTTTTAATCATCTTACATATTTGAACTTTTTAATATAAAATTAAGCTGTGATGACAAAGTAGCTTCCTGGTGGAGTCCGCCTCTTCCAGCTGTGACAGGATTAAAATGATGTCTTACATTTCCTTCCATGTACTCCATGCATCCTCAAAAGAAATTTTCCCTAGTCTTCTGCTTTCAGGGAAAAGAAAATGGAGCTCTTACAGTTATTTTCACATCAATATCTTTTATTATGTTCCTTCGTATGCAAAAGCAAAGAAGCTATTTCACAACAGGAACTCAAATACTGGTGAGCTGTTTTCTAGTCTTTTTCAGGATGACTCCCTCTTTTTTATGTCTGTAGCTAAGATTCAGTTGTAATAACTTCCTTTTTAAATGACGAATCAAGCAGATAACATAACCCACTGTTCAAGCACATGAATAAATCAGATGATGTCAGATCTCATGTTACAACACTTGCTCCTATCTCCATCAGTCTCACCCCAAGAGGACTATATGCTAACTGTAAAAGATTTGCAATAGCAAATGCTGTAACCTTTAGTCAGTTTTCATGTTAGTTTTAATATTACATTCCAGTAATAACTACAGTTCCTGTGATCTGTTCTGTATAAAAGCACTTGCCTGTCTAAGAACTATTCTGTACTACAGTGTGTAACTACCAGATTTGGCACTTGTAACACAGCATGTGTCCTTCCCCAGCAGCCTTCCAGTTGGCTGGCCCACAGCAACAGTGGGTTTGATGGCCTACATAAAAAAAAAAGCAAAACAAACTAAACTATGTTTTATTCTTCCTTGCCTTTTCTGAACCACAAACACTACAGCAATACATCGGTAATATTTTGTTCCCATTAGCACATGTAGCAACAGAAAAGGGAGAGCAGTTTATCTAGTTTATCTACATTGTATTTTTGGTCTTCTGTCTTTTGAAATTTTTGATTATATCCAATTTAATTCAGATATCTGCTTGCAGCTACCATTTATGAATTTAGCCAAGGTACCTTCCATAGGGAATGGAGGCTATGCTCTGACACCCATATGTTGTGTCTACATATTCACAGTGGTCCCTAGTTTGGGTCTCTCTGGGGTCACATGTCAAACCTGTGACTGGGACCCAAACCAGACTCTTATCTGGATTCCCTTTATTTTTGGAGAGAAATACAGAGTAAAGCTCTGACTATAAAGCCTGTACCTAAACCTATAAACTGTGCTCTGAATATAAAACCTGTACCTAAACCTATAAACTGTGGTCTGAAACTGCCTCTTTCCCTTCACCAGTGAAAGGGGTCGATCAACATACACACACTCACACATACACACACCCACATATATATATATACAATATAGACAAAAAAAGGATTGAAGCTGAACCCCGCAGCATAATCCCTGTGCAGGACTTCTAAACATCAGTGGTAGTACAATAATGGTAAATTTTTGCTATTATTATAGAAGTGTAAGAGTACACCTAAGTGTGAAGTTTTTGCACAGTTTTGCCATCCTCTTTTGGTTAAAAAACACCAAGTAAATGAGATTGGCAAAATGCTGTGGTTTATGGGTATTACAAGTCTAAACAAAAAAATCCACATTATTATTTCTATATCAGCTTTTACTGCTGCAGGAAGAAGGAAAAAGAAGGATTTACACTGAATAGATCCAAAACTTTAGTTTTTCCGTAACCAAAATTAACCTAAATTATTTGTTGCTGTTTGATCCAAAGAAAATTTATTTCCTTTGCAAAGGAAGTGACAGGAATGGGAATTCCTGCAGAGTGCTGGGAACAGGGTAACAAATTATAGGGAACAAGGTGCTAAAATAAAGAGCCTATGCTAAATTTTATACACATGAAAATTTATTCATGGTGTCTTTCCTGAGCAGTCAGTTAACTACTGGGTAGTGTCTCCCAGCAGGAGATAAAGCCTTTATGAGTAAACAACACTGAAAGAGATACCAGGATGGAGTTACATCAACACTGGCATGACTAATTAAGGACTCACCTGTAGAAGTTTTCTCACTAAGTGATTCATATTTCATCCACTTAACTACTTAATATCTGCTAGACTTAATACAGTTGCTTTATCTAATTAAAAAAAACCCTAATTTTAAATCTGTACTGATACATTTAAACATCTGAGCTTTTCTAATCAGATTTTGTTTTCTTGATATGATATATTTGTTGTCTCTGATATTTGTCTTGTAATTTAGTGTTTCCAGTAATGTTGTAGAACTGTACAGATTGGCATTATTCTGGGAAAAAAGCAATACCAAAAAACCAAGCACACATAAATACACTAAAATAATCTTTTACATTAAGGAAAAATATAACCTTTTTCCTCTTGATTATTAAAATGGAATATTTGGCATTGGCAAGCAGAATCAGGTTCTATTCTGAGGAAACAGAATGACTTTTTCAGTTAATAAATTACTTACTTATCCTTACTGCTAGTTTCTCCTTTCAGTTTATCAGAAAATAGCTATAAAATATAGAGTAAATGTGATCATTTAATCTTTGACTATGTGGAA
Organism: Leptocoma aspasia; assembly: GCA_013399835.1. NCBI lineage: Eukaryota > Metazoa > Chordata > Aves > Passeriformes > Nectariniidae > Leptocoma > Leptocoma aspasia. Next base: position 551,799 of record VXAX01002814.1, read on the forward strand.
CAGTTGAAATTGGATCACATTCAAAGTAACAAAAAAATATACTAATTACAATATTTGATTGGTAAGATGGGCATGTTTGAAAAGGTAAAAATGTTACAGAAGGTGAATGCCTTTACTACCTGGGTTTCCAGAAACTTGAAAAGCACAGCACCATTCCCATAGGAAACTTCTGCATTATTTTGGGAGCTCCCTCTTGGTTGAGTTCTCACATGAAGGTCAAACCTACAACTATAAGGGGATGAAAAATGTTTTATAGAGGTTGAGATTACAAGCAATGTGTCCTAGAGGATGACCTGATTTGAGTGAATAATCCTTGGGAAGCTGAGGTACACTGATAAAGGGGCAGATGATTTTAAAACTTATGTTTAATCCTTCCACCATAGTTTTTCTAAATGCTGAAGTTTCATTGATTTCTGAATTTCCTTTTGCTTAATTTGTAAGGTGTGGTGTAAAAAAAAAATTATCAAATTTAACAGTTTATCAATTCATCAGTTTCTAGCTTTCAGGCCAAAAGACGTTTAACTATTCTAAGAAATACTTTTTCTTTTTTTTGTTTTCATTTGTTTGTGTGTGTGTGTGTATGAGGGTTTTGTATTGGGGTTTTTTGGGGAGGGAGAGGGAGGTGTGGTTTGGGTTTTTTGGTATAAACACTTAAGAATAAGATGGAAAGATTTCCAAATTTTTGAAGGATTTGATGAAAAAAAAAATCAAGAAGCTTACAATAACATGAGGAAAACACTGCTAGTTTCTGTATGTTCATATGATCTTCAAGAAAAGTATTTGTGTAAAAACAAATAAAACGTACACCTTGAAAAACAGACATAAAGTTTAAAAATTAAAATAAATAATATGAAATACAATGAAGAGAAACCTAAGACAGTTCATAAAAGAAATATTTCTGTTTGGAATTGAAATAACATGCTGCTGTACAAGCTGAAAATGCTCATAAACATTATGTAGACTAGAAGTACATTAAAGTACTCTAGTCTTAGTCCTCTAAAAACACATGGCTTTGAAAGCCAGTAGAGATCACATCTGTGAAATTATGTTAACCCTGTAAGGAGAAAGATAGGTTTTTAAATAAAAATTACTCCCCTTCTTAATTCAGCTCTAAGTGTATTATACAACCACCAACTGCTGTGTATTCTCCAAAAGTTATTTTTGTGTGTCGAATAAAAATTGACCTCTGCTTTCAGTGTTTTTTTTTTTTTTTTTTTCCCCAGGAGAAGGGAGGAGGAGAGAAGGGAAATTATTCTTGGATTCTTCTATCAGTTATGTCTGGAGAATTACCTTCTTTTTTTTTTATTAAATGCTCTCATTGACATAACACATTATGAAGCATTGTGCTGTGAAGTGTAACATCAGCTTGTATCAGTCACACTGCATTACTTTACATGCCCAGCCTAATGTGTCACTGCACAGCAACAGCAACAGCAGAACCACCCTACATGACTGAAAGCAGCAATAGCTTGCAGATGAAAATATTGTAAAATAATTTCTGTACCCAGATATACTGCTGTTATAAACATGTTTCCAACTCTGAGGGGTAGCACCACTCACTGCAATTTCCCTTAGGACAGCAGGAGGTTATCTGAAATATAAATCCATAAGAGAATAGCCCATCTCGAAAGGAAACATCTCTTGTGGGTATTTTACAACTATCTACATATTGAAAAGCAGATCTTTATTGTTCATACAATCCGCTGTCTGTCAAATATATTGGAGTGAAAGGTTTGGCTTTCACAGATAACTTTCCATTTTGCTTTGAAAATCTTATTTTCATGTAGAAGGAAGTATGGCTTTTCTGTATATCTGTAGATATAAGGAGACTATTTTTGGATGGACTAACACTCTCTTCTGCTCCTCCTGTCCTCAAAAGCTGAAACAGCTTTTATTTTTAGTTACATTTTTACATCCCGACTCTAGAGGAAAGGATTTCATTTAACCCCTTTGCAGTTACATGTTACTCATGAGGAGTAATCATTCTCTAGGCAATCAAGTTTCAGTATTTTACCTATGTCAAGTTCATAGGCAATATTCTACTTTTTAATATCAATACAAGAGATAACAAAATAAGTTTTTTAAAAAAAGGTAAGTTATTGTCTTTTCTTTTAGGTCTGTGATGCTCTGATTTAAAGCTTGTTTACTGATTGAAACATTTAGTGATAAACCATGACCTAAGCAATGAAATGCCGTCTCGACTTTTAAGGTAAAAACATCACACATTTTAGGTGAGGGATAATTTTTCAAAATGTCAATTATGTCCTTCACTAAGAAAAAGAGTTATCAATTTTCAAGCTTTGTGTTTCATCATGTGAGATCTTAACAGTTTCATAGAGCATTTTTCAATAGTCTAATTAAAAAAATGAGTCATATAGCGCTCTGTTCTATTTTTCTTTTGTGTTCAAGTTATTGTTTATATGTTTCCATTCAATAGTGGTCTTATGTACATTCATTAATTTTCAATGATAATGAGAATTAAAAAAACATCTGTAGGCCCACTAAGTGTTCCTGTGAATGAATGCTTTTTGTCTCCTGGATAAAACCAGAATGATCTTAAAAGAAAGTTACAGGAGTTGAAAGTTGAACCAAAGCTGAAGGACTGTAAGACCCTTTTTTCCAGTGCACATGGCACAGTACAGATTCATGGATTCATTCCTGCTCATAACACATTTGAACAGAAGTAAAATTGATGAGGCCTGAAGAATTTTTGCAGTAACTCAGAAATTTCAAAGCACTCTTGTGCTTCAACAATTAACACTGAGAAAATATTTTCCATGATTTCAGAGGGGGCTGAAATACACCACACAAGCAGTAAAAAATGGCAACCCAGTCAGCCCTATGTGTACTACAGATCTGACATATTATTCTCCCTACTGACAAATTATGTGGTCGTGATATACATACACTTTGAAATAAAAAGAGACAATAAACAAGTGTAACATAAACATATGGCACCAAGAATCCAAACATTAATTGCATTTATCATTCACACTGCTCAAGAACCCACACTTGCAAGCCGCTGTGATGAGAATACCACCTGAATTTCACAAAAGGAGAAACTTGGTTTAGTTTTCACAGAGCGTTTATACTTTTATTTCAGGGAAAAGCATAATTTGGTTTGGTTCAGAGCATTTCAAAATTATCAAATTACAGTTTGAAGCTATTATTTATTTTGCCTGAAATTATTTCTTCATGGAGAATAAAATTAAAAATAGCAATATAGGCATTTAAAAATAGTGGATTTCTGAAATTTTGCTTTCTCCAGCTCTTTACATAAAAACTTTTACTAACTCTTATTGACAAATACCTTTCTGCCCTTATTTGAATTAAAATAGGTTTTATTTTAACTTTTATGTGGAAAAACATCCTGCCAAGTTCATCCTCATGAAACCTTTATATTTTGAAACAGCAAACTGTAATAATGCATGATGTATGAATATATAAAAATGCATCATTATGCACTGGCAAACATATCCATTTATAAAAAATGAATGGAAAAAAATTAGGTAGTGAAAAATACCAAACAAAGAAGACTTAAGAATTTGTAAAGATAAAATTTACATGTAGGATGATTTGCAAATAAATGTACTTGATTCTGCTATAGCTATATGACTTTATTTTACTGGAAAGTAAAACAAGTCTTTGTTTAAGTAAACATTTAAAATGTGTGTCTCTTTAAAGAATTTTGAGGAGATAAAAATAGTATTTCCATAGAAATAGTAAAGAACAGTAATTCCATAGAAACTTGTAGCTTACTGAGTAGCAGCTTGGCTCATCTTATCAGCAGTCTTAGGATGCAGTAATTTAGCATCATTTACATATATAAACATGCATGATCTTGAGCACTTGAGTGCTCGTGTTCTAGATTCTGAGAGAATGAATGATGCTATTGCTGAATATTCAGTCATTTTTCCTTCCATTTTTCCATAGAGATTATCCATAGAGATAAAATTATGTTTGCAGCAGCTGGAAATTTTAACTGCACAATTCTGTGATTGAAACAAGAACTGAGATTGTGGCTGGCTTGGAAATACAGACTGTAATTTCTTCAGGTACTTCAGCTGTCTCTTTTCAAGTCACTATTACTCCTGTGCAATTAGGTATTTCTCTATGCACTAATTAGCAGAAGAGCTCACTGCTGCCGTCAGAGTCACTGGCTCGGCTTCCACATGAGTGGAAGAGATGTTGGGCTGTGTTATTTCACCCGGGCACCCCTGGCATTGCTGCCACACACTCCAGCATTTCCTCATAAACAAAACCAAGTGTGTTTCTGTGTGCATGACAACATCGTCTCATACTTTGGGATAAAGATACTCAGCAGCTTTCATCAAACAATAAAAATAATTTTTAAAATCTACACATTTATTTTTCTTCATTTTGTTTGCAGTTAATTAGCTGTAGAAAACAGCCAGTCCTGGTGGGTAGAACACCTAGGGTTTTACTTTGTCATTTATTCCAGAACTTGAGATTAGCTCATCCATAGAGGCAAAATGCCACAAAGGAACTATTTTATCTGAGATTTTATTTGACCTCTTTGCTAATTAGTGCATATGAAAATGTCAGTTTACCCAGGGGCAGCAGTAACCCAACTAACAGTTGCTGAATTACCAGAAAATATTTCTATATTTTTATTCCAGTAATTTGCAGTAAATTGTGGTTTAGTGTATTTTTTACTGTGTTTTTACTCTTCCCTCATTATTTCAGAATTAATTGCTTGCTATATTAATTCCATCAATAGCTCATAAAAGAAAGCTATTCCAAACAGTGTGGCAACTACTGTCATCATAAGGGACCATGAATATGGTCAGTGAGAACAGGATGATTTTCTTTTACTTTCTTTTTCCTGCTGCACCCTGAAAACGTGTTCTGTAGAAGTTTGACAGCAATTCCCCACATAAAAAAAAAATTCATAAAAAATTACATAGCAGAGAGAAAATTTAGATATATGTACAATTTAAATACCTAGGAAAAAATATATTGTGCTGTAAGGACTTTCTCATTTGTATTACAACTCTGATCAAAAAATTGAGACCCCTACAGCATTTTGCAGAATAAATAAGAGTGCTGCAGAGCAGCCACAGACAGGATGTTCCATTCTTGCCTGCTGACATTGGTAGTGTCTGTACTTGTAGCTGTTATTTTATCAGAAACGTGACATTAGTGCAGCAAGGTGAAGAATGGAAAATACTGTGATAACAACTACTATTGCAGCAGATTTTTAAGAGGTGATGCTGGAACTCTGCAATGGCAGACAAGGGACTCTGGTCCTGCTGTAGCACTTTTGGTCAAGGCCCATGAATGATGCCAGTAATAGCCAACCCTCACCTCAGAACAGAGAAATGTAGTTAAGTGTGATATGCAAAAGTAATTTTCAGTTATTTGCTATGAAAGATGAGAGAAATCATTCTGAAAATAAAATAATAACTCAACATCATTAGCATTTTCTGACATAACACACGCCTCGGGGATATATGTCTTTTTCAGATATTCTCACATGCATTCATTCATTTTTTTCAATTGCATGACAATTCTTTGTTGCTGTTTCCTTCCTCAAATCATTAATATTGATGCTGTCCAATTATCTGAGTCATCTTTAATTTTAACCTCACACATGAACACTAAATATTTTATTATGAATTTCAAAGTTGTGTTTTGTGTCTGGGTTTTGGCTTATATTTGTTTTTTAAAGTCACATGCATGAAACTAATTTCTCTGACTATACCTCTACATTCCAAAATCAGGTGCTTATTGCTTCATCTTCTTTCTGTTGCTTGAACAATGGAAAACATTTTTTCCACAATTACAACCCTAAATTCTGTAATTTTAAAAAATTAGAATTTCAATGCCATTAGGAAATAATAAAGAAGAGTCAGAAAAGTGAGGGGATGCACTATTCAGGATTTACATCAGGAAATGGATTTACATCAGGAAACAGATTAACAACATTTGCTCAATTGTTATTCTGAATTTTTTCTTTATTAAATAGTCTACTTAAAAACCTACCTACATCAGAGGAAAGATAACATTTGCTAATTGATTTGTTTTTCTCCTCCTTTTGACACCCATTAACTCGCATGGCACACTGCTATTATTTTGCAGGAGGCTTCCCAGAAGTTCTATAAAGCTCTATTTTGAGGTTCCCAACTAAATTTATTCTCTAGAAATCTTAAATTAAGCATGAATCTTAGGAGAAAAGTATTGGCTCAGAATATTGCAGAAATGAGGTTTACTGGTGACATTTCAATAAGTTACCTTCTTTTGTTCCAGGGCATGTACAAATATAGAATACAATTGCTTCTGACCTGAACATCTTTCAGTCAACAAAATTTGGCTAAAGAGAATGACTTGCCCAAAATAATGCATGAAATCAGGCATTGAGCTGAGTAAACTGAGTCTTCAAGTGACTCCTTTAATCCCATGAGCTGCTCAACTACCTTTCCTGGCAAGAAATGAAACAAACCTTTTCAGATACCAGAAATCAGTTTACTGCATCCTCTGGGGGTTTTTTGTTTGTTTGTTTGTTTGTTTTGTATTTGTTTTTTGGTTTTTTGTTGGGTTTTTTTGGTGGGGTTTTTGTTTTGTTTTTGTTTTTTGTTTGGCTTGTGTGTTTTTTGGGGTTTTTTGTGAGTGTTTGTTTTTTTGTTTGTTTGTTTGTTTGGGGTTTTTTTATGTGTCCTTTCCACACGTCTAACCAGATTATTGAAGAGAGAAATATACCTCAATCACATGTGTGATGTGCACATAAGCTTGTTTTCTTTTGGTTTTTGTCTTCAAGGTATTTTTTTAGATATTCCCAATTATATTAAATGTGTGATTTAGCAATAGATTGAACTATAGGACCTTTCTAAAATAAATATAAGCCTGGCAAGGCACAGACTGAAGAGATTAAAAATCCCCAAAATATTCCTTTCCTTTGAAATTTGGTGTGCTATTGGCATGGAAAATAAAACCATGAGAGCACATATCAAGTGCATTTCTCTGATTGATGTGTATTAATTTCACACACCCTGTTAAGTTGGGAGTTTTTCAGTTTTTCCATTAATAGATGCAGCTCTATATATGAGTCCTAGCAGTAAAAATTCAATTTATAGCACATTTTTAATGTAAGCAAGATCCATTACAGAACACAGGGAAGAGAAAGAATGCACAAGCAGCATACAGGCAGACCAAGGCCACTGGCAGAGCACACACTTGAATAACTGGTGTTTGCAAGATTTAGTGCCCTGTGCAGGAATAATGAACCAATGTCAGCTCTAACAGTGATAAAACAAGAGACAAAGAATAACAGAGAGAAAATGTTTAAGATTGCTACATGATTAGATTTCTAATACAGGTGGCAGCTTAGTTTCTATTAT
>VXAX01002814.1:559910-595602 GCA_013399835.1 Leptocoma aspasia
CCCAGCTTCCTGTGGGTTTTATTAATATTTCTCTCTCTCTCTTTTCATTTAAATTATTATCATTTTAATTTTTATTAATATTATTATAATTTACTTTTTCCAATTATTAAACTCTTCTTATCAAATTTCACAGGTTTTACTTTTGTTTTCTCCTGGTGCCACCACACACAGGGAGGGAGTNTGTCCTTTCCACACGTCTAACCAGATTATTGAAGAGAGAAATATACCTCAATCACATGTGTGATGTGCACATAAGCTTGTTTTCTTTTGGTTTTTGTCTTCAAGGTATTTTTTTAGATATTCCCAATTATATTAAATGTGTGATTTAGCAATAGATTGAACTATAGGACCTTTCTAAAATAAATATAAGCCTGGCAAGGCACAGACTGAAGAGATTAAAAATCCCCAAAATATTCCTTTCCTTTGAAATTTGGTGTGCTATTGGCATGGAAAATAAAACCATGAGAGCACATATCAAGTGCATTTCTCTGATTGATGTGTATTAATTTCACACACCCTGTTAAGTTGGGAGTTTTTCAGTTTTTCCATTAATAGATGCAGCTCTATATATGAGTCCTAGCAGTAAAAATTCAATTTATAGCACATTTTTAATGTAAGCAAGATCCATTACAGAACACAGGGAAGAGAAAGAATGCACAAGCAGCATACAGGCAGACCAAGGCCACTGGCAGAGCACACACTTGAATAACTGGTGTTTGCAAGATTTAGTGCCCTGTGCAGGAATAATGAACCAATGTCAGCTCTAACAGTGATAAAACAAGAGACAAAGAATAACAGAGAGAAAATGTTTAAGATTGCTACATGATTAGATTTCTAATACAGGTGGCAGCTTAGTTTCTATTATGAAGTATACAGATGGACTGTCAGGGATAAATGAAATAGCTAACAACTCTGTCCCAGCACAACTCCCAAATATGAGGTTTTTATCTAAAGTAAGACCATGACTATTGCTCTCAAGAAAAGGCAACAGAGTATTAATTCTGCATGTGATGTAGCTTCACACCATCCTGACATAAATGGATATTTATTTATTTTACGCATAGCTACAAAATGAAATTTTTGAGAAAAAATGAAGGGCAATTTTACATCAGACTGCCAACAGATCTGAAAACAGTAAGAGAGTTTTAGATATCTATTTTGAGTCTCTACATAACAAGAATTCACCCAGTAGCTCTTGCATCAAGTGTAAGCATTGTTAAAAATAAAGCAAATACTAAAAACCTGGTTATGACTGAAGCAATCACAGCTAGATGCCTTCACAGAGATGCAGCCAGGGGTCATGGCACAGCCCTGTCCCCTCCCTCCTCCAGCACTCAGCCAGAGAGCAGACAGCGTCCTACAGGATGGACAAGACTGGCCCAGCCCACATCCTGCTATGGGCTTTCTGAGGCTCCTACAGCCAAGGTGAAATCAGGCACTCTTTTTCCCCAGGCAGCCAAGGGCTGGGCCACACAGGGGCTCCTGGCACCAGACCTAGCTTCCAGACCACAGTGTGGAAAATTGGGCTGGTGACTCAGGATGCAGTGGCGTTGGTGACACAGCTGGGCTAGGAAAGGTGTCTCCTCTCTGTCAGTGAGACACAGGCTAGAGAGCCTTGATGTGGGGTTGGGAGATCCCCACACAGGGAGGCAGTGGCTGCCCCATGACAGAGGGAGTGGCTGCTCTGTTCTTTGCTGCTCCTGTCTTGGACAGACGTGTAACCAAACAGGGACATGACCAAATGATGGCACACACCTGTCCCCTCCTTCCTCTATCACTCACCTGGAAGTGTTGCAACTTTCTTCAATGACATTGACTTAGTTATAAGCAAACACACACAGCCTTCATCTGTACCCCATCATGGTCCTACAGGCAGCTGGAAGCTCTTCATATCTCTGGACAAAGGGACATCCACATTATCCCTCACCTTTGTGTGAAATCTCAAAAGAAAGTTTGATATTCTTTTTTTTTTTATTGCTGGCAGAATGTTTGGAAGGAATATCTTCTAAGGAGCAGCTGAGGACTTTGGGTTTTCTAGACTGGGGGAAAGGAGGCTGAGTATNGAGTGAGTGAGTGAGTGAGTGAGTGAGTGAGTGAGTGAGTGAGTGAGTGAGTGAGTGAGTGAGTGGCTTTGCAGTTTTTAGTCTCCAGCTAGGGGTAAACCATGACAGGAAGGATGTGGAGAGGGAAGCGCTGATCTCTTCTCCATGTATCCAGTGATAGGATGCACGAGGGTGGGTCAGAACTGTGCCAGGAGAGGTTTAGACTGGNTCATATCTCTGGACAAAGGGACATCCACATTATCCCTCACCTTTGTGTGAAATCTCAAAAGAAAGTTTGATATTCTTTTTTTTTTTATTGCTGGCAGAATGTTTGGAAGGAATATCTTCTAAGGAGCAGCTGAGGACTTTGGGTTTTCTAGACTGGGGGAAAGGAGGCTGAGGATTGACAATATTGCTCTCTGGAAAATAAAGCCAATAAAACCCAGCTTCCTGTGGGTTTTATTAATATTTCTCTCTCTCTCTTTTCATTTAAATTATTATCATTTTAATTTTTATTAANATGCTAAGGCAGCTGGACAATGATTATTTCAGGTGCTTTCCACATGAAATATTCCATTTAATTAGTTCTGTCTTAAAACTGAGCTGTACACATTATGTTCAGTTTTAGATCAGACAGGATAAAAACCCCTCACGATAAAGCCAGAAAATATATGCAAAAAATACTAGACCAGACTATCTATGGGGACAGATTCCTAAAAACATGACATCAAAATTGTAGCTTGTAGGTTATTCTTCAGCACTGTATCTTGATTCTGTAGCTGAACTCCAGCAGACACTTAAAAATTCAGAATTCAGATTTTGCACGAAATTGCTGAAGAATTCACATGCTACCCAAACTTCATGTCAAGATGGAATTTTCTACAATGCTCTTGGTTACTGAAACTGAGTTTTGCACTTCTGTGCATACGCAAATTAAAGAAAATGTCCAACACAAGGAACCCGGATCATTCACCAGGGCAAGGAAGGGAGCACCATGGGAGGGAAAGAAAGCCAACAGAAAGATATAGTGCCCACCACTGCGGCCTATGGATGCAACCCCTGCCCCTGGAAGCAGATAGGATCCCTCCAGCTGCCACGCTGCAGTGGCATCCAGACAGCTCGGGCTCTTTCATTTTGCATTAGGTACAGCCAAGTTTAATATGATAACTAGCAACACCAGGCCTAATTGTAACTGTGATGATTACCTTACGTTTTATCCTCTAGCATATGTTATTTTCTTGCTTCATACCCCAATTGTGGCTTATCATGCATTGTGTCATCTGGAAAGTGGTTGCAGGCACTTACTCTAATGAAATGATTTAATTTTTAAGCAGTGCTTCCATTAAGTCAACTTTCTGTAATATGAGATAACTATCTTTATGCAGGTTCACCTTCTACAGGGAGAAAGCAAAAGGCTTATTACTGGGTGACAATTATGTGATAACGTCAACAAAATATTTCCACAGATTAATGTCAATAAAAAAATTTTCTCTGACACAGATGAGAAATAAAAAGCATGGAGGTAAAAGTCCGAGTAAATGAAGAATAATAACAGGAGAATTCTTATTTCTTACCCTAGAATATAGGTTGCTTTGTGGCAGACTTCCAGAAAAAATTAAATCTGTGTATTCAGGTAAGTTTTAGTCATGGCATTAGCAAGCTCAAACTCTCATATGTGTTCTAGCAATGCACTGGAATATTTAATGTGGCTACAAGTAAGGCAATTTCTCTCACATCCTGAGCCTGACTTACTGTCTACTGGCTGTGCCTAACAAATGGGAAAATTGTGCATCTAAATAATGGATTTTCTTATGTCATTTCACTGTGATTGGCAAAGGTGAATTCAAAGTGGCCTACACTACTAGCAAATGTTTTTATGATAACTTATTCTATAATATTCATTATCTGATTTCCTATTTTACAGAGAATGACAATTTAAAGTTCCAACTAGGATAATTTAAAATAATTTAAGCCTGAATAACTATAATACAAACCTGTATTTATTCAGGCTTAAAATAATTTAAGCCTGAATAAATATAAAACAAACAATAATAAAATACAAAAAGGATGCCAGGTTCTGCTCAGGGGTGTTGAGCAATGAGACAAGGGGCAATGGGCAGAAACACGCACAGCAAGTTCCACCTGAACTTGAGGAACAACTTCTCTGTCGTGTAAGTGACCAAGCACTGGAACAGATGATCCAGGGAAGTTGTGGACTCTCCCTCACTGGAGATGTTCAAGAATGGTCTGGACACAACCCTGTGCCATGTGCTCTGGGATGACCCTGCTGTAGCAGGGAGGCTGGACCAGATGACCCACTGTGGTCTCTGCAGCACTGTCCATTCTGTGATTCTTTGATTACAAGGCCACAGCAACTGGGAGTGATGGCAGCTCACTACAACTCTCTGTGCTGCCTTCTCAAGGAGACAGTTACTGGTGACCTGACCATCAGGAGAGTCATGAGAAGGGTGAACATGACGCCATTCTTATAGAGGCATACATTAGTAACTTTCTCACTAACAATTTACACTTGTATTGCTAATGAGCTCTGTCTCGTGTTAGATAATTTGGACAGTGAATATTAGCACTTGGACTAACCACAATAAATTTTGGCTGTGTTTTCATTAAGGTTTTTAATTAGACTAACAACATTATTTGACTTTCTGTATAAGATGTAATCCCACAATAATGTGTACAGTAAAAATAAAAAATTTTGTACTTAAAAGAATTATCAGCAAATATTTTCTTTTAAAAAAAATCCTCACATCAGTTAACACAACAGAGTAAGCTTTTGTTTTGTTTTCCAGAGGGGTGACTATGATACATAAAAGGGAAATGTTGTTTCACGCATAGTTGCTTTCATTGAGAATCAAAAATTAACTTATGACTATTACTTAGTCAAAATACATATTTCAAATCAGTTGGTTGCACCTCATGATTATGAGTCTTAGAACTTATTATAAATTGTGATTTTATGTACCTGAGAAAGAAAGACATTTTGTTTGTATCATACATGGAGAGCAAGGCAGAAACAGTGATTAAACTTAGAATTGCCTATTTTCCGATCCATTGCCCGAATCACAAGATCATTTTTCTGTGTTCAACTTTGGATAATAAAGAAGATACAATTTGGATTTTTCAAGCTTCATTTTCAATGACTTGCCTGTAACCAAGGTGCAATTTGAATTTGTGTCTTGGGCAACATTTTTATTTCAATTTGCTTTGAAGTTAATGGATCTTTTTTAACTGGTATGGATTATTCAGAATCTCATCAGCAATGAATAGATATATTCAGTTGTTCACATTGTACTTTCTTTTTCTTTGGTTTGGTAAGTACTCATGATCCAAATATTTCCAATCTGCTTTTTCAAGTTCAAAATTGACTTTGAATGGTGAACAACAGCACAGCTGTACTTTCTACTTTCCTGACATATGCCATATTTCCTTTAATCAATCACAAAACAATCCATAATAGACCTTCCTATAAAGCAGAAATAATGCCTCATTTTCTCAGGGGCTGGAAATGGTAGTATTTCTAATGAGGATGAGCACAGATGAGTGGATAGTATCAGAGATTAATAGCTACTGCTGTCATCGACACTCACAAAACACAAGCCATGATTCAGCTGTCAAATCCTACAATTCCTAAACTTTCTTTCACAATTTGGGGTACTTTTACAGGTAGCATAACTAATCAAAAATCCCTAGCTCTAAGTCATTCTTTAATGATATATTGGAATAGTCATGCAGTTTCCCTAAGCAACACGATTAATGCTGCAAACACACTGAGTGTGAAAAAACGTTATCTGAAATGTCAGTTTGCACACACAGGTGTTGGATCTCATTTATATTCTTCTTCCATCTAACACAGATAAAGCACATCTGGCAGCGTTTTGTTTGAGAAAGTCTTGCTGAGCCTCATCACAACCAAGTGTGTCCAATTTTCTCTCCCTGCACGAAGCATGAAGTAACATTGTGCATTAAAACTTATCACACATTTTTTCAGCTCATGAGAGTTTATCCTTTTTCAATGGCTGCTGTGTTTGAAATACAAATGGTTTAACAGCACAGTAGATACATGTTTGAAAGCTATTGACAGCACTGGAAGGAAGCGTCTTTTGCTTTTCAAACTACAAACTGAAATGTTTAGTTTTTCCTTGTATGTAACCACAGAAACCACTCTACACAGGCAAATACCTTCTAGAGACATACATCACCCCATTTCTGTGGATCATGGGAGCAATGCCATCCTTGTCTTGTTGCAGCTGGCCTTCCAACCCATCCAGAAAGTAATACCAGAAATTGCCTGAGACTGAAACAAGTGTTTTGAGTCAAGAAAAATCTTTCAGCACTGACCATAGCAGAAACTACAACTCCAAGAGAAAACACAATCCTCTTCTATATCAGGTTTATAGAGCTGCCAGGACAACATTATCATGCTGATGTTCTATATAAGATGTTAACAGTATTTCTATTATTTATGGACAGCTCTTTTAACCTCAATTTCCCCACTGCTGTTTCCCCTCTTTCCTTCTTCTGTTCTTTCGCTGGATTACTACTGCCCACAAATACATATAAACATATATGCACAGAACATATGAAACAAAAAGAAAGCTAAATATTTTATTTCTATAGCTTTTTGTAAATTCAATCTGACTACAACTTTTCTGACCTTATTTAACATTTGTATTTTATCTGTTCACATAACGGCAAAGCAATGAAAGTGTTATTACGAAGAAAAGGAATTGGAATTGAAACAAAATACTTTTATCATTATAAAAGTTATGACCACATATATAGCTAAAGTGGGAATCAATTGCATGCCTGACACTTCATATGCTATGGCATTCCCTATGATGTTGTCAGAGCATAAAAGAAAAGAGGAATACTCCTCTTTGTCACAAAGCAGGCTGACAAAAAGTGAAAATCATTAAAAGTTTTGATGAAAAATCAGAATAAATTCCAACTACCTGGTTTTGAATTCTATTTCAAACTTGGAATTCACTTCAGCTTTCCCTAAAGCTGAAATCAGAAATTCTCCTTTTTCCCTTGTACTGTTCTGGATTGTTTTATTCATTTGCAATTATCTTTGCTTCCTGTTCTCCTGATAGTGATATTTTTTCCTAGGCCTCCCACAGATCTTTTCTGATTTTATGCCTCCATGTTTTAAATTTTGTTTTCCCTGAGACTGAGGAATGCATTATGGCAGATGGAGTCAGTCAATGTGTTTTGGAACACAATTATTTATGCCAAATAATTATTTATGCCAAATAGAAAAGTTTAAAGTGCATTGTCCCAGAAGATAAAAAATGCAAATATATTTCTAAAAGAAATTGCTGAGTAATCTGCAATAGGGTTTTTCATAAGCTCTTCTTCCTTTCAAAAAGAGAAGGAAAACCCCAGGTTTTGTTACTATTTCAAAATCTCTATTTACCAATTATTTTTTATGAGATTTCAAAAGTCTTCACACTACACAAATTTTACACAGAGTCATTGTGGATTAACCCCTGCAGGCAGCTCAGCACTTCACAGCTGCTTTCTCATCCCCCTGCAGTGGCATGGGAGAGAGAATTGGAAGAGTGAGAAAAAATGTGGGTTACGTTAAGTAGCTTAGTAGGAAAAGCAAAAGCTTTTGCTTTGCACTCAAGGAAAGCAAGAAATTCATTCACTAGTTCCCATCAACAGGGAATCAGGGCTATATCACATATCCTTTGGAAAGAAAAATATTATTATGGTATATATTGTGATTGAACCAAAGTGATTCTTCAAAAAGGACAAGAAAAAAATGTATGGAATTGTGGCTGCTTCTATAAGAAAGGAAGAAAGAAAAAGGTATAGTTTCATGTTTAAATCTGTTTCACTTGGAATATAAAACACTAGTCATTTTGTTTGCAATAAAGAGCAGAAGGGAACGCTGCTAATGTCAAAGTTGCTTAGATACATAGCCCTACTTAAATCAGTATGAATTAAGCTTCTAAAAACATTTGTAATCTGGGCCTATGGTGCTTGTACATCATAAAAATCAGGAGAGATTTAGTATGCATGGCTTTTTTCCCTGAAGGTTGAGCAAGAGTTGTGGTCAGCCAGCATTAGAAATTACTCAAGATGAATGGATAAATAAGTTTCACAGATTTGAGCTTCTGTTGCAGACTGAGGCACTTGGACAGAAGGACAGGCCTTCTGTACTGACCAGTGATCCTCACCTATTCCAATGGCAAAAGGCTTCTTGTGGTATTTATTGTTTTATAACATTGCCATCTGTGCTGGTGTCATGTTGTGGATGGGTCTGAAAGCACAGATAGGAATCATGGTGACACTAATTTTTAGTATTAGCCTGGCTTATGGAATTTGGCCATACTCTCACTTTTCCACAGCTTCAACTGCTCTAAAAATCAAGGAATACCCATCACACTAACATAAATTGACTTTATGGTACTGTTATGGACAATGAATTTTCTAAAATGTAAGAAAGGCAAGATCTGGCAATTTAAGAAACAAAGGATTTTCTTAATTGTTGCCTATTTGCAGTTGGGGGTTGGTTTTTGCTTGTTTGCTTCTTTTCCTTGTTATTTTGTCACCTATTTATTGAGTAATCTGTTTGGGATTGGGTGGGACGATGACGACAATAAAATAGGGTGATTTTGACATTTTGTGCTAATAGAAAATGCAGTTCCAGAATAATTTTGCACAACCACATAGTTTAACTCTTTCTTTGATTAGTCTGTGCTCTCTGACACTGAGGACAAGTTTTCAAGAGCTCATCATTAACCAATAATTCCAAATTCCAGAAACACCACAGGAAAAGAAGCTAAATAGCACTTATTTTGTAATTGTATGTATTTGCATGAAATTTATTTCACCTGTGATGGCATTTTAAGAGAGACAGTGCTTCATTTTGATTCCTATGAGGAATCAGTGTGTTTTGTGACAATTCCAATTTGGTACACAAAGAAAGGTAGAAAAAAGAGAGAGAAAGAAAGAGAGAAAGAAAAGGAATACTGAAAAGATCAGAGTAGAATTCTTATAGCAGAAAATAAAACCGTAAGATGTTAAGAGAGTCAGAACTTGAAAGAAGATTCCTAGGGGGACAGGGGTAGCCAAAAGGATAATCTATAAAGGAATAGTTTTAAAAACAGATCTTTAAAAAAGAAAAATTGAAAGTTATACATAAATTCTACAGAAGCCAAGGACAGAAAGAAAAAGTATAGTGAAAGCACCGCTGCAGAAAGTCACGGTCTGAGCAGCAGTAGACTCACCAGACAGTGTACAGCAGCAGGAATGCCTAACAATTTTCTGAACTGTAATATTGAATCTTCCCTTTAGTGCCTTTTCTTTTATTTTTACATTCACTCCATTCTCCGAGTGTACCTTTCTATCCAACAATCTGAAGCAGGAGGAGAGCTTGGAAAAGCACGGGTGTTCTAGGTTTCTTAACTACTCCAAATGACTTTGAAATTATAGAGCCACAGCTGTGCTGAAGGCAGAGAGACAAAGCTTTCTTTGCTTCTGCAAAGCCATCTGCCATACCCTGGTCTGCAGAACCATTCCAGGTGGTGCACAACCTGGTTAATCCAATCTCTGTCCAGCTGGATATGCAAATGAGATGTTTATGCTAGGAGGGATTTTCAAGATTCTTTGCAGACAGCAATTCAGATGGCATGTTCTGCCTCACTGCTGCTGGAGAAGAGACTGAGGCCACCATAGCACAGCCTCTGTCTTCCCAACCAGCGCTGCTCAGTTGGGCTCATTGGTACTTAAACACGGATTCAGCTGTAGTCTGCAAAATGAACCTCTGTTTCATAACTAAGAAGTATTAAAAGTACTGCTCTTATCTAACCCAAGAGTTAGAAAAGCTGTAGCAAGACTGCATGACTGGTTTGAAAGTATCTCAAGTCCTCAACAGTCAAATAAAAAAAGTCCCCAGGAAAACCTATGATGGACATTCAAACAGTCAGATTGCTGGTTGAACCATCAATGTGGGACGGAAGAAGCAAAAAGGGAAGTCTTCCATGAAAGTGTGGCTAAAACATGGCATGTGACTCTTCATTTTAGAACTGAGCTTCTATGATCAGTATTGTCTTCAGTGAAAAATGTAGCCTGCTAATATGGTGTGATCTGGAGTAGCTCTATAACAGAGTATTCTATGCCAGGCAGTCTAATACTATTATCATAAAACAAGAATAAATTGTAGAGTGTTCTGAATTTTTTTTATTTTATTATAGTGGCACAAAAATTCAGCTATTCCTAGAATAATAAATGCAGAATGCCCAGCAACATGTAAAATGAACAAAATACATGAAAAACAGGAAAGTTAATCAAAAGAGAAGCCCAAAAAAATTTGAAGGCAGAGAGGGACAAAGAAATTTTATTATTCTCCAAGCAATTAGTCTCAGCTTTGATGTTGCTGAGTAATATTTAGATCAGTATTTCTTCTATTATTGTATACCATGACAATGCATGAAAGAACAATAATTTTGAGGTTTGGTATGTAGAAACACAGAACAAGAGAGAAAAAAATGGTTTTGTAGAAATGTGTATAATAGTAGAGCCTTACAAATGATTACATCAATAACAATAAAAATTCATTAACAGATGAATTGTTCTGAAAAAGATCACCAAAATGTTTTAAGACTTCTGGATGTAAGTCTTTGTAAGTTTTAGATTAATTTTGACTGGCGGAACTATTTATGCCTGGTGTCAACTACTTTTTGAGAAATAAGCAGCTGGGTTGGAACCCAACTCTATATCCTTTGCCCCCTCTAAAACAACATAAACTTTCAGGAGGCTTGAAACTACTGGCTTACATCTTAGATCATGGACTGCTGAAAATATCCTTATGCATAGTATGGAACCAACCTGGGTTTGATTTCAAATTTCCAAAGGTTGCTACTCCTAAATAGATGGAGTACAAAATTCACAACTATTGTTGTTCTCTTTCAAGTGATTTATAACATTACTGGAGACAGAATCTGGTGCCAGTGTCAGATTAATCTCCTTTCTGATATCTAAAGGTAATGCTGATTGGTAAGACTAACTGTAAATATACCCAAATAAAATCTTCAGGATACATAGAAACATACAAGAAACTTTAAGACCTTTCAAGGCTACATCTTCAGATGAACGGTTGCTCACAAGGACACCAGATTTTACTGTCACTTTTTACTCCAACTGTGTTCAGTATTTCCAATTCCTTCCCACCAACTTTTTTTTTTTTGTGACTTCACACATAAAACCTCCAAAGATGTCTATTAGCATGCAACAGTCAATAGCAATTGCAAACAACCACTATCATTTTTCATTGTATTTTTTTGCAAATGTGATTGTTAACTTCTAAACACAAATTTCTGAGTAAATAATGGCAAAAACTCTGAAACCCCAGCACGCACTGCTTCCCTCTATGGAAGCAAAACACATTCTTGAGCAAACTGTGTTACTTCTAGCATTATTTCAGCATTGCTAAATGCCAAAAAAAGTCTAAAGAATTATGCAAGAAAAGTTATAGCCAAATAATTCTTTCAGTCAGATACCGGACTTAAGTTTTTAGAGTTAATGTCTGAAAATTTTTGTTTTTACTAAACTAGTGCCACTCTGAATTGAATCACAGCATAAATTATGCTTTTTGTGAACTCCAAAACATGGTGGGCATAACTCTCACGCAGTGCCAGCTGTCCCAAACAGACTGCGATTTAACATGCTTAGGTAGGCAGAAATTAAGTATCTAAATTAGCCAGTACCAGTACAGATTTTTTCAATTTGAGAGACTAAAAATAACAACAAAATCAATTTTTTTTACAGTGTAGCAAGTTCCCATGTAAATATACAGATCCTGTATAATACACAAATAAGAGTAAAGACATTATCAAACAACTAATAGAAATCTTAGTAGAAACATTTTTTTAAAAATACCTCAAATAGATGGGCACAACTGCCACAATTTTGCCATTAAATAAAATCACGTTTCAAAGATCTTCAATATCTGTTTCTTTTTGCGTCTTTTCTTGCCTTTTTGTTTTGTTTGTTTGTTTGTTTTTATATTCTTTCTTTATATGCACATGCTAACATTCAGGTTCAGGCAATACATAACATTTTTCCCATATCCTGGAAAATTTTAAAGCAATCATTGTAATCAACACAGTAGGATACTAGTTGTAGTTTTCAGAATCTGAAGTCACAAAGTGAAACCTCTACATATTAATGGAAAAGATCTGCTAAGGTAATAACATTTCAAGGAGGCATTTATTAGTTTCCTTAATGGTATTTTTCACCAACTAATTTTTTTTTCCTTCTTGAATTGCTGCTCCCACCTTTCCCATATTACACACCTATTTAGATACCCAGACATTCATATCTTCTTTTATTATTCTGCCAGTTTAGGCTGTTCCATGACCTTGAGCTACAGGGCCATAGATCTCCTGGGCGTGGCAGAGACACGCTGGAACAACTCAGCACCATGGAGTGCTGCCACAGGCAGAGCACCAGGGATGGAGAGAAGTGATCCTTCCCCACTGCTCAGCCCTGGTGAGATGCATTAGCCATTTTATGTCCAGTTCTGTGCTCCCCAGGGCAAAAAAAAAACATACTAGAAGAGCAGGAAGTTGATAAATGTCTGTTGAGGGGTGGTAAAGGAGAAGGACTCTTCTCAGGGATTCCTAGACACAGGACAAGAGGCAATGGGCAGAAACTGGAATTCCAGAAATTCTGTTTAAACATTCGAATAAAACCCCAAACTTATGTGGGGAAGGGTGATAAAACACTGTCACTGGTTGCCCATGGAGGTTGTAGAATCTCCCTCTTTGGAGATATTCAAAAGCAGAACCCAAACAAATTGCTCCACACGCCCTTGCTTTAGGCATGGAGATTGGATGAGTTTCCAGACATCACTTCTTACTTCAACTGTTTTGACATTCTATGGTATTTATTTCAGACAGACCACCACAGAACAAATTTTGAATACTATTATGGTTAACAGTCTGACACCTTGGCAAGCTTCAGGTTCATCCATTTCCATGTTGGACTGCATCATCTGGACTCAATTTGAGTGGGTGTTAAACAGGAAGATATGTCAGTGCTCTTTAGACAATGTATGCAAGCAGTCCATTCCCAACCACTATGTCAATAACTTGCTATAGAATTAAAGAACATGCATTTACTGTGGTTTTTAGCAACACAGAATGACTATTGTTCGGGAAAGGGCGTGGCACCTAAATGGCAGCTGCCTCCTTCTCAGTCAGCTTTTATGAAAAGTTGTTTCTAATCCACTATTAAGTAAAAAGACTTTCACATTTAGTTTAACATGCTTTTAAGGGCAGCAGTTTCTGACTTTTTGATCCTTGCTCCAGACTCTTAAGTGAATGAAGCTCTTATATTTACAAACAAAATCAAAATAGCTTGAGAAGTCTTTAGATTCAGAGACAGAAGACTCTTTAGATTCAGGTCCAACTGAGTCTCAATATTAGCAAATATATCCAAAATACTGTTCCGCATCTTCTCATATTTCCCTCCTCTTTCCAGCTACATTTTCCTTTCACCAGACTCAGACATCATTTATTTTTAATAACATCTTACTATATGCCTCAACACAATAACTATACTCTGCTGTCTAATTTTATGTGTGATAGAGCTAAATCATAGAATCATTTAGTCTGGGAAACATATTTAAGATCATCAAGTTAAACTGTAAAGCTACCACTGCCAAACCCACCACTAAATTGTGTCCCTAAGTGCCTCATCTAAACATCTTTACAATATCTCCAGGGATGGTTTTTCGATGTGTTTCAATTATTTTTCAGAGGAATAAAAAATTATTTTTTAAATTTATCTTGGCAAGCTAAATAAATAAGAAAAATTATCTAAATATTTGTCAGCCATACAGAGGCATATTCATTTGTTCTAGCCTTTGTGCAGCTGGAACAGTTAAATAGATTACATATATCACCTTGACAAAGATCAGATATAGTAACCTGAAAAATAACATCAGCTTGCATTAATCAATCTGAAGAGGGACGTTCCCACATGTTTCTAAGCTCTTTTGAAAAATTCAGTTCATAGAACTGATATTTCTGAGTTAAATTTTCAATAATGTACAAAAACAAAAAAAATGAAAACCCCAACCACCCACAAACAAAACAAGAAAACTCATCCATGAAGATTTCAAAAGTCTTGGTAATCAATAACTAAAAAAAAAAAGGGCACTGCATAATACCAATTCTCAAATAAGTAAACATTTCTTCTGAACTCTATTCAGTGAAATATAATATTTCTAGACTATGTCAACATTAAAACAAGAGGTTCTAGTATGATTTATTACTAAACTGTTATGTAAAAACAAGAGTTTTAATTTTAATTATTTCTTTGTCATGACATAGCAGATTGGTTTTTTTTTAGGAGATTCTGTTAGATTTTGTGGACAGGATTGTAAATCATGATATACAAATTATACTGCCTAGACAACATAGAAAAATGCATTTTTTTCACTAGAATAAAACAGCATTTGAAGGATCTTCTATGACAAGTAAGGAGATTTTTGAGGTAAGACAGTATACATTCTCGTGCATAATCTTAACAATTAACAAAAAATATTGTCAGGTTCAGAAGTTTAACCTTGTCCACTAAAACCTTTTCCACATTTTCTTTTGCATACTTTAATCTTAGAACCAAGCCAGTCTAAGGACCCATTCTGGAATGCTGTAAGAAGTTGATACTCAATTTCAAGTAGGCTGCCAGCAATGAGCTGACACGTAAGTCTAAGCCTTGACAGCTAAACATAGAAAAGTAATGCTTATGAAATATTTAAGGTCATCACACAATTGCAAGACTATACTGTCACATCTCCAAAGCATACAATGTTCAGACTGAAAAATAGCATTGCTATGTTCAATTCTAATCTTATTGTTCTGGGGCCAAACACATTTTTCTTATTTCTTCAGCGTGTGAAATTAGTCATCCATCTTTGCCAGTTCCTACAGCTAGCAATGTTTAGCCTAATTCAGTACATATAAGAGCCCACTAGAAAACAGAAGGGAAGTATCCCGCATTTTGTCCATCCCCCCCCACTTTTATTCATCCCCCCACCCACTCCTTTGCATCGTCTACTCAGCACTAGCACACCACACCACACCACAAGTCACCCAAACACCCTTTTCTTCAACCAGTGGTAAAACATCCAATGTTTTTCCCGGCTGCACATACAGCCTCATTCCACAGGCCCAGTACATTCTTTCCAAAGTTTATGGCCAGCCTTGCAGGCACTTGGAGCCCACCTCTCCACTCCAGTGCTGTGAGCCATTGCTCTGGGATGTGCTGCTGGTTGTCAATACAGGCTGTCTGTCAGGAGAACCCGAGTGTTCCTGCCAGGGCACTCACTGGAACCCCCTGCCACCCAGGAGAACAGAGTGGTTTCATGTGCCCATCTGTCCCATGCTGTGCAAAACCGCAGCGATGTTGGCAGAAGAATTTCATTATATACATGGTTCAAAAGCACTGATAAAGAGTTTGAATATCATTAGCAGTTTCAAGAAAAGCAATCAGTGTCTTAAAGAGAAGTAAACATATTTAATGGCCCTATGCTGTTTCTCACTGCAATCAATGTCAATGCTTCCAGAACAGAGGTCCATTAAAATAATTGAAAAATGTTTTTCTGTCTGAGCCAACCCTGCTTTTCTTTGGGAACAGCCGGGTTTTTGGGGGATTTTGTGTTTTTCTGGCTTTATTTTTTATTTTTCATTAAAGATATTTCTTTGAAGAAATAAGAAAGGGAAGCTGCTTTAAAAATAAATAGTTTAAAAAAGCCTTACACCAAAAAAATCATGAAAATAATTATCTAGGTCTTGTAAGATTTTAATATTGGCCATAATAGAAAATAAACAAAATCTTGTGTGCACAATGTGTCACGCTAACAGTTTCTATGATTACATTGTCTTATTCTCCACAATAAACTGACAAGGAATTTCTTAAATGAGACCTGTTGCAGGAGAAATGGCTATATTACTTCTTTTGAACATGCCTCCTGTTAGCGTAACTTGTTTTCTCAAGATCTTTTTTGCTCAGAAGAGAATATTAGTTTTTCCCTAACTTTCCTCTCTAGCCTAGTTTTGTGTTCCTTTCCACTTTTAGTTTATTTCCCACTCATCTATTTCTGAAAGTTGTTCTTTGCACAAAGGTTGTTCCAAGGCCTTTTTTTCATCCTTCTCTGAACTGCTGTCCATTCCACCACTTCTATTTGAAGATGAGGGGTGGAAACTATAGTGGTGGCTAAATTCTTCTCTTCCTTTTTTTCTCTTCTAAAAACAATTGCTTTTTTTATTTTGTTCCCCCATAACTACTGAGTTTATGTTTGCTTGGAAATGAAATTATATCGGTATCCAGAGAGCTTTAGCTTAAGTGGTAATGGTCTGCTGTGCACTCATGGACAGACAAGTTTCCTAATATTTTTGTTTGTTTTTAAATCCGTGCTGCTTAAATACACAGTCCCTGCATTTCCTAAGCTTTTTCATCTCTTCTTGCTCTTCTCTCAGCTTTACTGGTCATGTATTTCCTTGCATTTTCTTAGAGTGAGCTGAGAGAACATCAGCCAAGTACCATCTGGCAATAAAATGAACGCAATTAAACTATTTACTCTGTTCTTACCACAGTACTACAGAAATACAAATTCAAGTTTTTACCATTTATAATCCTCCATAAGATAGGTATCTACTGATCTGCAATACAGTTGGCAAAAGTACTAACGGTGTTTTGAATGAACTGGCCAGGGTTTTTGCAAGTGGGATAGCAAGGAACTGAATATACATCAGCCACTTGTAAAAACAAGCTAAGAGCTCATGATGGCAGCCAGAAGCAGGAATAAAAGCATGAAATCCCATGGCTAAGGAGAGCTATTTCTATTTTGATGCATAAAAAGATGTTATTCGTTTGACAATTTTGTACTCTCCCATGGACTGCAAAACCCTGCACAAGTGCCTCTACGACTGTGGAGAGATGTGAATGCACATCAGCAGATAGGCTGAACAAGGAATACATTTCAAGTGAGACTATGCACCATTCAATGTGCTGAAGAGAGCTTCATGTGTGACCAAGTCTGAATGAGTGGCCAAAAACACCATCCCCTCAACAGAACTGAGCCAAGTCCAGTAGAATAATTCAAATTCTATTTCTTAAACATCTTGTTGCAAAGAGACTTCTATCTCTGGGTGATGTTTTTGTACATTTTATGCAAAACACATCCCAGTTCTGTCAGTGCTAAGCTAGCTTCTAGATGACCTCAAGCCCTCCAAACTTCTGGCATAAATACATGCTTTCATGCAAATACAGGCTATAACTGTCAGGATTACACAGTCATGTAAGAAAAAAAACCCCAAAAGTGTTCAGGACTGGTTTCTATTCCTGCCTAGGAGCAAAAAAAAAAAAAAGAGAAGCAGTAGCTAAAACCATTACAGTGTCAAAAAGTACATGAAGACCATGGCATTCAACTTGTGGAAAAAAATCCTGAACAGTAATTGGAGGTGTCTACTGGTTTCATCTGGAAAAGAAATAATTCTCTTCACTGAACTTTGCATGGTGCTATGTTTTGTAGTTTTGACCAAAATAGTGTTGATAACACAGGGGTGCTTCAGAAAAGGTTAAATTTTTGACAACATTTATTATAAAAAAGCAAGCCAAGTGGTACTGATTTTATCCATGTCATTTTATGTGAACAGCTGTACTAATTTTGGCAGGCATAAACTTAGTTTTCGTCAAAGTAACTTTTATGGGTCTAGGGCTGAAGGATAATTGAGGAATTTTCTGCTTCTTCTGCAACTCTGCTAGGGAGGGGACTGGGGGTGCACAAGAAACTGGGAGGGGATGCGGCCAGAACAGTTGACCCTGACTGATCAAAGGGGTATCCAACACCATATAACATTTTTGTTCAGCAATAAAAGCTGGGGAAGGAGGAAGAGGGACGTTCAGGGCTAAGGTGTATGTATTCTGAAGCAACAACTCCATTTAATGGAGCCTGGCTTTTCTGGGCTGTTCATGACTGAACACCTGCATGTCCATGGCAAGTAGTTAATTAATTGGATGTGAAGCTTTTGCTTTCCATACTGGACTGTCTTTACCTCTACCCATGAGTTTCCTAGCTTTTGTTCTTCTGCTTCTCTTCCCTACCACGATTCTGGGGAGTGATCAGAAAGCTGTGTGGGGCATAGCTGCCTACTGAGGTTAAACCATGACAGAAGTCTCATAATCTTTCATTGACTTATATAATGTCACATTTTAAAGTCATAAAAATATATAAATTAGCTAAAGTACTCAATTTTTAAAGAACCCATGTAAAATTATGAATACTTTGTAATATGCATAATGAAGTAGATAATTGAACTAATTAAAATTAATAAATGTTGGAAGTATAGAAGCTCAAATTAAAATCAAACAAAAAGATTGCTTTCAAATCCAGTTTCAGGAGGATAGAAAACTTTACAAAATACTTGGATATTTTAATTTAATGATATTTCATCAAAATTTCCAGATTCCTTATTATTCCAGATAACTTTCTTTTGGTTAAAAAACGATAATAAAAATACCCACTCAAAGTGTTTTTAGAGTAATTTAAGCTATCATACTCTTCATACTGAGGATTTCAGGGAAAGCATTCAAGTCCCTCTACACACTAGATCCCCTCATGAACTCACAAAGTCAACATGTATACAGACAGCATTTCGATCAGCAAGATAAACTTCAATGCTCCCTGAGCCCTTTTTTCTAAAACTATTCTTGCTCAGACAAACTCTATTATTGAACAAAGAATTTAGTTGAAATAGATCAGGATAAATTCACTGTCAGCAATCCTTCTGAGCCTAAACTTATTTCCAGAAAGAGAGAGCACTACTTCAACCTTTTNACTGAAGGACTGTGTTCTGAATAAGATTTTGAATGCAAACAGTAGATTATTTTTCTATATTTTCCCCAAATATGTGCATTTTATTGCCGTATTAAAGCATTACTGTATTAAATGTGACAAGCCATTACAAAGACTAAACACAAAGTTCCCTTCATGACTCAAACCTTTCTGCATTTTTAAGAATCATTGTGCTGTAGAAAGGAAGCATCAACCTCCAAAGTGTTAGATCTGAACAAGACTATGCAGTGATGGTACACACCAGCAGTAGAATATTCGGGGTGACATTATTTTTTAGCTTAGGAAAGTACAGCAAACTCCTGCTGCCGTCGTGCTTTTCCTCTAACAATCCTTGCTGGAAAGATATTCAGGGCAAGAATGAGAAGAAAGAAGTGAGAATGATGTACTGACCAGAACTAAATTTAGGTTCCCATGTCTCAGTTAATTCATCTTGTTTTTTAATCATCTCTTCTACCTTGAGAAAAGCAGATACTGTCCCTTTCCACTGAGGTCAACAGTAGTTTTACACACATAGCACTTGGCCCCAGAGATCATTACTCAATTAAGGTACAAAATAAAAGCGCTGTGATGGTGTTCATTAATCCAAGGAACGAGAGTAGGTCAGTGTTTAAACTAACACAGTGATAACAATGGGCTTTGTAGCCATGTCAGTACAGCATATTTAAACCTCAGGGAAGGACTGTCATGGTCTACTTGTCCAACCGCGAGAGCTGCCCTCCTCCAGCTATGTTTTGAATAACTGTCACAGGAGAGAAAAAGCTTCTTCTTCAGAGCCTCAGGCTCCCAGGCTGTTTAGTCTATCATGATGGCAAAAACTCTGAGGAGGTATTTTTTATGTGAAACACATTTTTAAAGTTATGCCTACAAGTTTTTGCATAAGTATGGCTCAATTTTTATCTTTGTGTCAGCAAAATGCATTGCTGAATTACATATTTCAAACAAAACTTCAAATATCTGAAGGGAAAACAAAAAAATCACAAAAATATGGCCCACATAAAGGTAATCATGTTTTACATTTGACATTAAAAAAATGGGTGCTTCATGCCTGAAAATGTACGAGGTCAGGTTGGATGCAACTTTGAGCAGCCTGGTCTAGTGCAAGGTGTCCCTGGCCATGGCAGGTGGATTAGAACTACATGGTTTTTAACATCCCTTTCAACCCAAACTGTTCTATGATCCTATAAATATATATTAATGCTATATATAATTTAAGTTACTAAACATAAATGAATCTAAATATGATTTATCAGTTTTCAAATAGTCTTTCTATATCAAGCCATCTCTAAAATATTTACCTTAACAGAAAAAAATGTTGGAAATATTCCACTATCTACTAAGATTTGTGTTGAATACTCATTTCAAATCCAGCATTTTGATCCATAGGGTAAATTAAAATATACATGTATTTCATGATAAAAAATGAAATTAGTTACCCTGTACACAAAGGCCTGAGATTGGATTCTTCCTAGAAATGCAGTAAGACCTTAGACAGTGAAACCCAGAATCAAGATCTGAACCTGTTGCTTTGCCTCTTCGTGTTTTGGTTTGCAACCAGCAACTGTTTATTAATGCATGATGCCAGAGGCTCGTCCCTCTGGCATTCCCATGTTCCTGTTCTTTGGACAACAGTCAGGCAGAGATAGAAGGACAACAGAAAAGGTTCAGCTTAAACAATCAGCATTCATCCAGGGCAGAATACAAATTTGGCAGCTTTTGAAAGCAGAGAATTGAAATTAAAAAATGACAAGTACTTAATTCAGAGCATATTACTTTACAGCAAAACAATCCTTTTCTGCTTCTCAGAAAGCATTTGCATCCCTTTCCTCTTAATAATCATTACCATACCTTTTGGTGAAAGCAATAACATTTTGAGCAAAACATTCAACATTTAAATAAACACACAGAATTACCAAGTGTATAATCTTAAGTGTTCTGGCTTCTCTAGACAGCAACTGAGATATTTTCATAAGCATAATCTTTGACCAAGGGATGAAACATAGCTGTTCAAATGTTACTGGAAATGGCCAAGGCAAGTTAGGAAGCACCGTTCCAGCCCAAGCAGTTGCAGCCTGACAATATGCATAGGACTTTTCTACACAACCAGGTAAAACATGAAAGTATACCAGCTGTAAGTCACATGGCTCAGAAGGCAGCATAAACACATGAACAAGAACTATAACTGAAAAGTAAACAAACTCTGGGTAAAAAATTCATGAAGTAACGGGGTGCCAAACAAAACAAAAGCTGTCAAAGAGTAGTGTACCACACAAAATAATTTGCTTTTTGTAAATCTGAATTGATTCTGTTCTTAATCAATAAATCACTGAGCTAGAGGGATGCTTACAAAAGTCAAAGTGGCAAATTCTGGGGCAGAAAATAGCTCAATGGCTAAAAAGTCAGTAATGAGAGATAAAAAGAGTTGAGGCAGAAAAAGCAGCAAACTTGGTGCAGTCTTTAATATCTACAGATCTTTTATTGTAGAAAGAGATTTTGAACTTACTACTTATATCTGAAATGTAGCAAAAGACAGAAAAGTCAGTACATTTTTAAACTCCATACATACACATGATTCAGATAATTAATGTAATAGAAATAAAGCAAACTGGAGTTTTAGGGTAAGTTAGTTCAAACCCAGACCTTGTAGGCTATTTAACTCTTAGGTAAGTAGTTCTTTCACTGGATGACCTGAAAGTACAAAATAGGAAAGATTGAGTGTAAAATGAGCAGCTTTCAGAGCACTTCCAGATCATTCAGGAAACAAGCTGAAACACTTGTTGATGCTATGAAATTGATCCATCTGAAGGGTGTGCTGCCATTCAGTGGGACCTTGACAGGCTGGAGAGCTGGGTGTTCTGTTGCCTTGGTACAGTACCAGGGTACAGTTTCCCTTCCTGATGGGCAGAATACATCATTGGATTTAGTAGCTCACTGTTGTCATTATATAACTTCAAACTGGTTTATGTGTAACTGTGTTTATGTTTATGTGTTATGGCTTACACTTTATGTGTAACTGTGTTTATGTTTATGTGTTATGGCTTAGAAGCTCTACAAAGCACATTAAAGCTTGTTTTTTCATCTGCACAATAATGTATTTTTCAACGGTTTGTACTTGCACATACCCCTCAGAGTGCTACGAGTCAGATTTTCATCAAGAGTAAAATTTACTTTCCTCCACTTTGAGAGCAGATTCACAGTGGTATATCTAGTTGTCAGGATTGGCACTGTGAGCACAAGACCATGATTGGCCTCCCAATGATAATTTCAAAATCAAGAACTCCCATGCCCTGCTTCCTTTCTTCCCTGACCTCTGCAAAAATTATCATTGTTTACCAAGAACTTTCTCCCCCACTACCATCACTATTTCAACATCTATCAACACCTATAATTATCTCTTTCCTAGACTGCTAACATTAAAAACATACACTTTAGCATCTTCTTGATTCAGAGCTTGTTCATGTCTCAGAAACGAATAATAAATTTTGTTTTGTTATTTGAAAGTAGTATGAATTTAAGAGATATAAATGGTCTGTTTGGTTCAAGAGAATAGTCTTTTTTTTTGTTTCTGTAATAAAAAAGAAACAGTGAGATGTGTGGTCCAGAGACGCCTAATATCCACTTACAGGAGATAGACACCATTAAAAATAATTTCATTCTTTATGATATATTTCCACCTAATGTTACTAAAAAATATATTCTTTCATTATGAAGTCTGGAACTCTAAATAAAGGCAGAAGTGAAAACACTTTAGCAACTGATAAAGTCAGCTTATTGACAAAAGGAGAGCAGTGGGATTACATGAAATTTAGTAAGCTTTAATAGACTTTTTAATAGGTTTCACAAGGCTGCAATATTCATTGAAACTCAAGAAAAATGACTTAAATTATTTTATATAGATAAAATAAATATAATTCTGCAGGAAGGTATAGAAGAGTCAAGAGAAATTATTAGGAATTAATTTTTACCAACATTCACTAAGAGAAAATACACAAAGAAAAATCAATACAAAAGAACATGAAAAAAAATATAATCACATCTTGTGGGACTGTTTAAGAGTATGTAAAGCCATTACTTTGGACAACTAAGCCTACAAAACAGCAAAAAAATCTTCACCAAACCCCAATACGAAACAACAGATAAAATGTGTTGCTCTACAAACATCTTGTCTGGAAAAATGATTTAAAAACAAAAGAAAGATCAACTGTTAAAGCATGAAAATATAGATTAATCAAATGCATCACTTCAGAAAAGGTCAGGAAATCCTAATGCTTTCCACCCCCCCCCATTCATAATTTTACTCTCACAGCAGTGACTCAGTATCTTATCTAACCACCTCTTAAGCATCTAAGAAAAAAGAAGTCAAATAAACAAATTAACCACCCCCCAAAACAAAACCAAAAAACCACCCAAACAGACTCCAGAAAGTAGATAATTCCACCACATTTCTTAGAATTTCATGTTACTATTACCAGAATCAATCAAACAAATAAACAAATCTAAAACTGAAGAATAGAAGTTGTTTTTCTCTGGAATCAGTAATACTAATTTATTTTAGGAAATATTTAGCTATACTTCTTATGCATAAAAATAATGCAGCGTGAATTGTTTTATTACTCAAGTGATAGGATATTAATTACCTGAGATTCAGTCTCTAATAAGACATTCATGCTGTCTTGCATGGGTGAGAAAATATGTACAATAGGCACAGCAAAAAGCTCTGCCTATGAACATTATGGGAAATTAGCTTAGTGCAGAATTGTTCTGCAAATACATCATTGATCCTGAAAATTAGTGATCAGTGGAGAATGTGAAATATTAACAAAACGAAGCTTTCTAGCTTTTTTTCTAATAATGTTGAAGAAACTGATGTATCTCGAGTATATGTATATGCGAATTTTCTAAACAGAGAAATGCAAATCATTTGCAGCAGAGTTAAACAGGAATTATTTGAATTTACATAATCTCAATGAATGTTGTCTTTATAATCTAATGACTAAGTCAATTAAACCATAGATGGTTTCATTTCAGTGTGATTATGTCAATAATTTAAGACCTAAAAGGACAATGCAGACTACAAAAAAAAAATGTGAGGACATCTCCCCAGTATGGACTTATTCCCATAATAATTCTCTATGATATTGACCATTAGATCAAGCTTTGCATTTTGCACCAGGTTCAAGATATAGCCATAATTTATTTTATTTTAGTCACCACTTCACAATCTTCTAGCAAAGACAGAAGACAAAAACAACATGTCCCCATCTACAATAAATTTTGGAAGCACAAAACATTAATCAAGGTGGGGAAAAGACAGAGCAGCAATGATGTTGGAGTGAGACTTAAGCAGTTGGCTGGTACTGGTCTTGGTTATACCCCAAAAAAGACTCAATGTAGGTCTTGTCCTCACATATGTAGGCCTGGGAACTTAGACGTCCTGTTGTGTCTCCTAATCTAGAAAGTTTATATTAGTTATGTTTCAGGTGGTACCAGAATCAGTGCAAACAGACAAACTAAGGATGTGTGTGCAGTCCTTCACTTGCCAGGAACAACTTTGCCATTGCACAGAGCCCACACAATCACTAGGACTTAGCACCACAACTTCACCTGGCAAAGAATGGTTTGCTCTTATTTTTTCTCATATAGGTTCCCTAATAATGCTCTCAGAGAAATGAAAATGTACCCTCAAAACCAATAAATGCTAACATTAAGTTGCTTAAGTCAGGAGTAACAACTGAGGACCTCATCGTGAATAGCCATGGGTTTTACAACAGTGAATGGTACAGAGGCCATACGGTCCCTTTGGACATACTTGCAGCCAAAAACAGGTTGGTGCCCAAAAAGAAAAAACTAACAAGAAAGGTCATATTGAATAAAAACACATTTGTGTCATAGAGTGTCAAAATCCTAGCCCAGACTCAGAAAATGTCACGTCAAATCAAGTCACAGTGTGTCTCCAGTGCAAGGTCCTGTGTCTGATTGTACTTCATAGGGGACGTTGCAGAAAATTTTCAAGTAGTTGTGTATGAAGACTTGATTAATACATGCTCTACAAAGCACACACAAAAGCAGGCCCCACCTGCTTTTTATGTCCTAAACTCATGATCAGCCTTCCAATCTTATGGTAAAATCAACAACTTATAATTGTATATCAAAGTTTTTATACTGTGACCTGGAACTTCTCTAAGTCTTTCCCTACTCCTGAACTGCTTTCAACTATGCTCTTCTGTACTGGAAAACACCTATTTCATTTGAATCCCCTTAACTGAGCAGAAAATCCTGTTAAGTGTCTGCTGTAACTGAACGTTTTGCACTGCATCCACCTCGTCCAAATTTAATTATTTATAAATAGAGCACCTAGCGTAAGTTAGGAAAATAGTGGAAAAATACTGAAATTCCTCAGTTCAACTTTTCACAGCCTAATGCTCTCTATGGGAAGCTAGCCTTATGAAGGTGCTTGTCCTTTCCACAATTATTGTCTACAACAAAGGCTTTGATAAAATCTTTAGCATTTTTTGATGGTTAACATTAGTGAAAATTGATTCTTATGCCCACTACTTATAGCAACTCTTCACATCTATATTTTTTCAGGGTGAAGAAGGAAAATTTTCAAGATCACATAGACATTTGGAGCAACAACAGACATGTGGAAGGAATTCTAAGAAAACAAGTGTCATTAAGTATAGCAATTCAATTTTCCTAACCAATCCCCCAAAATGAGGATTTTTGTTCAGCAGAAATAAATCTGCGAAGTAAGCATGCAAATAAATTGATTTATTTACCCCTTTAGTCTTGGTGTTTGTCACTAGAATATGATGGCTTATTAAGAACTTTCATTTCTCACGTATTCTTATTTCCAGTGTGAAATACTAGACACAAATAATTTACAGTAGTCTTTTTATAAAAAGACTTTTTAAAAAAGGTAGTTATAGGAATCTGGCCCTGAGACAGGCACTGCTGAACAGTTTATGCTTCTTGTCAAGGTCACAACAAACTCACTGCTTCAGAGCAGTATATTTCCCTATAGTTTTGAGGTGAGTTACCAACATGTTACCACAAAAGTAACAGCTTAAAACTGTAGAACTGCAATGGTGACTACAGTTCAGGTGACAACACCTACTGGTTTCAGGGATACCTTTCTATTTCTCTTCTAACAATTATTTGTCCATTCTACTCACACCTCTTTCTTAGATCAAAAATGAAGAGACATTTCTAAATAGGTAATGGCTGTTGTGACTGGAAATTGTAAATTTCTGGCATAGTCCATAAAAAATAGTTGGAAAAGCGGAAACAATCCTAGCAACATATTTAAAGTTTACAGTGCAGCTTGTTTTAGTGTTCTGTTTCCCTTTAAAAGATGTAGCCTGCCTTTGTACTGGATATATATATAAGGGTTTGTCACTAATACTGGGCTCATCATTTCAATGCTAAGCAGAGACAGAATATTTCAGAGGAGTTGTTGTGTGAACAGACCTAAATCGTGCTCATCGCTGCTAATAAGACTCTGTTGGATGAGGTCATGGTCTCAGCATATCTGATGTGACATGAAAACATTTTGTTCCCTGGTGCAATCAGCAGATGCAGCATCCATTCTCATGCTGCAATAACCTAGAAACAGCAGGATGTGCCTGCATGACCAAAACCTGCAATTAACTCCCACTTCACAAGGTTCACAGCTCAGAAGCCCCACTACCTGTGGCTTGTTTCAAATATCACAACACGTTTTCCAAGTAATTGGAGCAACTGATTTGCTATGCGGACCCACACACTTTTTTTATCTTCCTTTTAATATAAAGCATTTCAATAAGATTAATCAGCTCTCACGGTATGAGTAGCTACCATAAATAAATTGAATTTTTTTTTAAATGAATAGGCTGAGTAACATTTTATTTTTCTTAAGAGTCTTCATTATCCCAGGTCATTGGATGTTTTTAAGTCCTACTTGAAGTGCACAATCATACCTATTCTCAAAGGTAAAATTGCTGGCTATTCTGTACTGTTTGCAAGTTGGTGCATTTTTCATGACATGACAAAGGCCAAATCAACCACTGAGGGGCAAAACTTGAACTGGCCAAATTTATCTCACAGAATGTGTAAAAATAGTCTTTTTATATCATGAGCTATCCACAGCTCCCCATAGGATCCTCCCCCTATTTTACCTGCCAAATTTAGTCCCACATGTCCCTGAAGCAAGACAGTCTTTGTGTCCACAGTCCTGTGCTATTCCTGGCCAGATTACTCATGTGCCCTAACAGGGCAAAGACAACTGTTGAGTTCTTCGTGACTCATACCAGACCAGGAAAGGACGTTTAGCATGATGAATTATATATTTCTCAATTTTGAGCCCAAGAGGAAAGCTGAAGATTCAGGATAGGTTAAAGTCTCTGATTTTTGACAAGGGGAGGAAGGCTATACTAACAAACCTATTGAGAACAACCAACAACAAAGACAGAAATAAAAAACATTAAGTCTTTACTTATTCTAATGCAACAAGACAAATGGGTAAACAATTTTCTGTACCCAAGATGATAATTACATTTTCCAACAGAGTTTTTGAAACAATAGCATTTGTGTGCATGGTAAAGAAACACAATTACTAATTGTGAAAAATTAGTCATAAGCAAGAGTGAGATAAATTTGTTTACATTCAATTTAGTATTTATAAATAGCAAATCATTTTAACTGCTAAAGCATATTACAGATGGATGACAAGCAAGTGATTCCCACAGCAGATGAAGTGAAAACCATTTGTCCTATGTGTCTGGAGCCCAAAAGAAATATACAGTAAAGATAATTCCAGCAGGGGGAGATCTCTGGCACCAACTCACAGCCCACCAACCCAAGAAATCCACTGACTTGAAGAGAAAGACTGAGCATTGAGACTAATTAGCATTAGAGAACTGTGCAGCCAACGAACATTAATCCCCATGTTTGCTGAAATGTAAAAAAAGTTTTGACTAACATTGGGCTCTCCAGTACTGAGAAGCCCACGGTGAAGGACCAAAGGGATGCTACTGAATTCTTGGATGTTAACTATCTTGTACTTGATTTCACCCTCTCTTTTCTATTTGTTTCTATCTCTCTACTTCAAATAAATAGTTTAATAAAGTCCTTACTGAATTTGGCATGCAGTCTCATTTGTACTTTAATTCAGGTAGAAACGTCTCTTACTTATCAGATCTTCACATGGGCTCATAGTCACCTGGTGCTGTTAATATTTAGCTGACTTCTTTTTCTCAAGTGAAATAAATTCAAATAGCAGATTTTCTTAAAATATGTTGAAATAATCACTCCTAAATCAAATCTAAGAGTTTTCAAGAAGTTTTTTCAGAGTCTTTGGAAAAAAGGGTCTTTTTCAAAACCCACCTCCCCCGCCCCCCCCCAAAAAAAAAAGGAAAAAAGAAAAGTCAGCTAGGCATCATTAATTTTTTTTAACAACACTATATGATCCTCACATAGAAAATGTCACTGGTGGCTGGTGGCTATAGTACTAGCCTGGCACAAGGAGACTGGTTTTAGGATTCTGGCTTGGCATAAGCAGGGTGAGCTTATGAGCTTCTATGAGCACTGTCATATCTCTCAAAAGGGTTCTTGTTTTCAGGCTACTGTCTGCTCTTGATATGGTTGTCTAGTCCATTTTTATAAATCAGCTTCTCACCTGTTTTTTAGGAAATCGCTTCAAGCATACCTTGATCAATGATATTCACATTTAAGTTCTTTGCCAGATGAAAATCAGTTCTAGAGTATTAAAAAACCTTTGTAGAAAAAAACCGAAACGCTCCAAGATTTAAATTATAAAATAAATTATTGCCCTAACTTTATGAAAATGAAATTATATTCTAATTGTGGTCCCTTTCAGATCTATAGCTTTCCAAGCAATTACTCAGTATTGGCATTGTCCAACCACAACTGCCAAGCTTCAAAACTAGTGAACTAAAATCTTATATCAGCAGTGTTTAACCTCTCCGTTATATTTTTCTCCAAATGTAGCTCCTTTTAGTCTCAAGGGAGCATAAATGCTATTTTTTCCTTTGGTCATTCTCACTTTTCTCTCTTCACACCCATCGCATCATTATTATTTTTTTCCTCCCTATAAGAAAATTTGATCAAAAACCACCCAAGGCAGACCAAATGAGAGCCTAATCAAGTGGGGTGTTTATAGGCCAGAGAGTGAAAAGAGAAATAGGACAATCAAATCATATTAGCTTGAAAGACAGAAGGATCACCTACACCCACAATGAAGAAACATGAGGTTACAGGCAATAAATAAATTTGCTCTTTTGATTCAGAGATCTGTGTTTCTGAAAGAAACAGATTTTCAAAAGGCAGCTAGTAGTCTTAAGATGTTTTAAGTTTCCCACCTTCAATTTTTTTTTCTTGTCTCTTTAGCGTGAACGAAAATGTAAATCTTACAATTTAAACATACAACACTCCTCTTTGGTTTTTCTCCTCTAAATAGAAAATTAGTATAAATATGAAAGAAAATAGCAATTTAGCATTACAGCGTGGTTTTCTGACCCTATTTTGGCTCCTGATTACTTAATAAAATGTTAATTTGCAGAGCAAAATGGTTTAGATCCTACTGTTCATTTTCAACTTATTGACACATTTTTGAACTTAGGAAATTTCTGTGTAGAGTCAACTTACTATTTTTTATTTTTACACATCAAAAAAGTCTCTTTTAGAGTTTGGCAGTCGCTATGGTTTTAGTATTGAGCAAATCTGACAAACATGTTCAGTGATATTCATGTAACTACTAGCTACAATAATGTGGTGTTGCCTTTTAAGTTCCCCCATGCCCTCCATTTTGTGTTCCCTTCTTCCTCGCATTTTCCCGCCTTTGGCCCCCAGTTTCCCGCCTTATGAGTTGTCCATCTCCTTAGATCCTGCCCGGTTGGGCGAGACCTTCCCATATAAGGAGTTGTTTTTCTCCCTTAGATTCCCGTCAATCAGCCCCCTGGGTCGGCCCTCTCCCCTCATGCCAAGTTGTCAATCCCCCTTCCCTCCTCCCAGTTTTCCAGAACTTTCTATGCTTATCTTCCCTAAGATGTTTCCCCATTGGACTGGATGTTATGAACACTCCCCTGACAAGCCTGGATTGGATCCTATATCCCGATGACCACTCCTATGTTCCCTCCCGTGTGAACTCTGATTGGTTGCCTGTGTTACTTTATAAGCTGTGTTACAACTGTGCCCGGTGCCAGTCAGTGGGCACCCCTACCCTGAGTAAACCCTTTTCTCCTACCTTTGCCTCCTGCCTGGTCTTTCCCTCTGCTCTCCCGCATCAGCCACCTTCATCTACGATATACCCTGGGATATCCCTACCTAAGCCCCTGACGCAGGGAGCTGGGAGGGACCAAACCTGACATCCCTTAGCCCGTCCGCCGGGGGCTAGCCGGACGGTGGAAGCGGACGGGCGACGTCACAATAACAGCAAAAGAATTCTTTTAGGTATTTATACAGCCTATTCAACCGAATCTGGATCAAGTTATTCACATTGGGTCAGTAACATTAGCACGAGATGTATGCTTCTCCAAGATTATAGTCCATATATATGAACGTGAGGGATACAGAAATTTTACAATTTATGTGTAACATCATACAAATTTAACACTTGCCTAAAGCGGTTTCTACATTTCTACTTGACTGAAGATTCCCTATTCAGGTCCCAGTTGCAAAATTCTAAGTAGCAAAATAAGTGCTCCCTTTTAACTACTTAAACTATTCCATTTTTGAAATTGAATATTTATTTTATTGAATTAGCTCATTTGAGACAAATATCTGGGGAAACAAAACTTGACTGTTTTATCTACTACCTGAATTTCTATGAAACTTTAACCTATAAAACACAGGTTGTCATTGCTGTGCTGGGGCTGGCTGACAAAGCAGATGTTCTACTGTCACAGAGTGACCCTGCACATATAGCACCAAATTTTTTAATATATTAATTTAAAGGGGAAAAAATGCGTCTTTACTCTAGGAAGGCTTTTTCACCCAAGGGGTAAGAAATGAAAATAAATGCTAACAGTTTTTTATTTATATTGCTCCCCTGAATCCACTTGTGACCTTCAGTATATTTTCTTCCTGAAGATCAATTTCTTCATGTCAAAAAACAAACCCATAGAATTAATTTTACTTTATACATATCCTGATATCCACTGAAATCACCTGAAATGAACTAAAGTCCTCAGAAATAATAATGACCGTTATGTTCACTTGTTAGCTTTAGAGAAAGCAGTAGTTGAAAGCAGCCCATGTACAGTTCCTTATTTACTATCAGTTAATTTCTCTTATAAATATCTTCTTCCCTAAGAAAGGAAGACTCATTAAGCCCTCTGTATCATCTCAACCACTTGCAATCTATTAGCATGTAAAAAATAAATTGGAAAAGATAAAAAACTGCCAAGTAAATGATAGAATTTTCTTAAGCCCAAGAATTCATAGGGAAATTGAGTTTCTGGAAAGGAAATTATTTTTCCTATAAAACGTTATTCTGATTACAGAATTGTGTTATCTCAGATGATGAAGGAAAAATCCAAAACAAGAAGAGTACTCCCTCTCTTGAGATACGAAAGAAATTATTACAAGAAATTATTCTTGTAATATTTCATGTAGTCTGTTCTTCATTGTACTATTTATATTCTGGACACTGGTTTTGTGTTAATTTAGAGAACATTGGGGGTTGGTTTTTTTTTTCCCCTTGGCCTTTCTTGTGATTCTTATGGTCTTTTAGCTGGTCTAATACTCAATTTTTTTTATGATCACAAGAATGAACAAAGATGAAGATAGCTTATTAATACAGTAATTTTTGCAAAGAATACCATAGAAACAGAGAATCACAGAATTAACTAGATTGGAAAAGACCTTTGAGATCAACTCCAAACTATGACCTAACACCACCTTACCAACTAAAGCATGGCACTGAGTGCCACATCCAGTCTTTTTTAAGTACCTCCAGGGTGGTTGACTCCACCACCTCCCTGGGCAGCCCATTCCAATGCCCAATCACTCTTTCTGTGAAGAATTTTTTTCTAATGTCCAGCCTGAACTTCCTCTGTCTCAGCTTAAGAATGTATCCTCTTTTCCTGTCACTGGTTGCCTGGGAGAAGAGACTGAACCCCCACCTGACTACAACCTATTTCCAGGAGGACCTTGAACATTCTTAAGATTGTTTTAAAGTATCTTCCATTTCTTACCACTGTTATTAGTAAAAATATGAGTTCTGTCTTTACATGAGACAGCCTAAAATCAACAGAATATGTTTTTGTTAAAGTTTATAGGATGCAGCTAACCTAGAATGATAGAGAGTATTAATAACTTACATTTGGTATCTTACATAATTTTAAAAAATTGATCAACTCTCATCTAATTAATACAGTTTTTTCATTTGAGAATTTGAAATGTTGTTTCCTAACTCTTAAANTGTTTTTCTTAAAATCTGATACTTTATTTTGAACATTTCATTTCTTTATGAGTTCAAAGAACTAGTCAAAACATAATTCAAAATGTTTTGTAACCTTAATGACATAATATATAGAGCAGATGGCACAAATTAATTTTCATTTTCCAAGCAAGGTGAAGAAATACAGATGATTTATTTTGGAACCTGGATCAGTAAAAATAATTTTCCTTAAGAGACAGACTACATACAAAGTGGGGCAAATGCAGTGAAGAATCGACTTCTTTCCAGGATGTGCTTTTGTATATACAACATTTGCAGTTCCTCAATTGCAGCTCTTCTGTGACACCAGAGAGGCAAAGTCAAATTCTGGAAAGTCCCCCAAGTCATTTTATCTACAACTGAACTATAGGGTATTTAACCAAATAGGTTCAGTTGTCATTGTTGACTTGAGTTGTCAAATAGAGGGAGGCTTATTTGGTGAAGTAAGCTGACTTTGCCAAAAGCAAGATCAGAGATTGGACATCAGAGAGGGGTTCATTTTTTCTTTTTAAATAGCATTGATGCTTATGAAAAATAGATTCTAAATGGCATTGCTCTATTTTATAAAGCTGTTTAATCAAAAGCAAAATATGAAAGAATTTGGTCCAAATCACAGGTTGGAAGGGACCACAGTGGGTCATCTGATTCTACTTCCCTGCTCAAAAGCAGGGTCATTTTAGAGCACATGGTACAGGATTGCATTCAGATGTTCTTGAATATCTCTACTGGGGGAGACTCTACAATCTCTCTAAAATTTTTTTTTGAATGTGCTCGATCATCTGAACAGTAAGAAACTTCTTCCTCATGTTCAGGCAGAGCTTCCTGTGAATCAGTTTCTGCCCATTGCCCNTTAGAGAACCTTGGGGGTTGGTTTTTTTTTTTCCCCTTGGCCTTTCTTGTGATTCTTATGGTCTTTTAGCTGGTCTAATACTCAATTTTTTTTATGATCACAAGAATGAACAAAGATGAAGATAGCTTATTAATACAGTAATTTTTGCAAAGAATACCATAGAAACAGAGAATCACAGAATTAACTAGATTGGAAAAGACCTTTGAGATCAACTCCAAACTATGACCTAACACCACCTTACCAACTAAAGCATGGCACTGAGTGCCACATCCAGTCTTTTTTAAGTACCTCCAGGGTGGTTGACTCCACCACCTCCCTGGGCAGCCCATTCCAATGCCCAATCACTCTTTCTGTGAAGAATTTTTTTCTAATGTCCAGCCTGAACTTCCTCTGTCTCAGCTTAAGAATGTATCCTCTTTTCCTGTCACTGGTTGCCTGGGAGAAGAGACTGAACCCCCACCTGACTACAACCTATTTCCAGGAGGACCTTGAACATTCTTAAGATTGTTTTAAAGTATCTTCCATTTCTTACCACTGTTATTAGTAAAAATATGAGTTCTGTCTTTACATGAGACAGCCTAAAATCAACAGAATATGTTTTTGTTAAAGTTTATAGGATGCAGCTAACCTAGAATGATAGAGAGTATTAATAACTTACATTTGGTATCTTACATAATTTTAAAAAATTGATCAACTCTCATCTAATTAATACAGTTTTTTCATTTGAGAATTTGAAATGTTGTTTCCTAACTCTTAAAGGGAGTTGAGTTTTTTACAGCAATACTCTTAAAATTCTATTAACATATTTCTTTAGTAGCTTTTGACATCTCAGTTACAGAACAAAAGCAACAAAATTTAACTGAAAAACGTTATTCCTCTAACAAATATCCTCCCAATCTAGTGGAAAATTCAAGTTGTATAAACACAGTGAGAATAAATATTTGTATATCTCCCCAAACTAGACTTCACAAAAATAATAAGAATTTTATACTTGTTTAACTTTTTTAATTTAAAATTTATCTTCNTTGTATATACAACATTTGCAGTTCCTCAATTGCAGCTCTTCTGTGACACCAGAGAGGCAAAGTCAAATTCTGGAAAGTCCCCCAA
This sequence comes from Leptocoma aspasia, assembly GCA_013399835.1. Taxonomy (NCBI): domain Eukaryota; kingdom Metazoa; phylum Chordata; class Aves; order Passeriformes; family Nectariniidae; genus Leptocoma; species Leptocoma aspasia. The sequence continues at coordinate 594,239 of VXAX01002814.1, forward strand.
GTCATTTTATCTACAACTGAACTATAGGGTATTTAACCAAATAGGTTCAGTTGTCATTGTTGACTTGAGTTGTCAAATAGAGGGAGGCTTATTTGGTGAAGTAAGCTGACTTTGCCAAAAGCAAGATCAGAGATTGGACATCAGAGAGGGGTTCATTTTTTCTTTTTAAATAGCATTGATGCTTATGAAAAATAGATTCTAAATGGCATTGCTCTATTTTATAAAGCTGTTTAATCAAAAGCAAAATATGAAAGAATTTGGTCCAAATCACAGGTTGGAAGGGACCACAGTGGGTCATCTGATTCTACTTCCCTGCTCAAAAGCAGGGTCATTTTAGAGCACATGGTACAGGATTGCATTCAGATGTTCTTGAATATCTCTACTGGGGGAGACTCTACAATCTCTCTAAAATTTTTTTTTGAATGTGCTCGATCATCTGAACAGTAAGAAACTTCTTCCTCATGTTCAGGCAGAGCTTCCTGTGAATCAGTTTCTGCCCATTGCCCCTTGTCCTATTGCTTGGAACCACCGAGCAGAGCCTGGCTCCATCCTCTTGGCACCCTCCCTTCAGACACTGACAGACACTGATGAGGTCCCCTCTCAAGGCTGAACAGGCCCAGCTCCCTCAGCCTATCCTCATAAGGGAGATGCCCCAGGTCCTTAATCATCTTTGTTGCCCTCCACTGGACCCTCTCCAGGTTCTCCATCTCTCTCCCATACAGAGCAGCCCAGAGTAAGACATGGCACTCCAGATATGTCCTCACCAGAGCTGAGAGGAGGGGCAGGATCACCTCCCTTGACCTGCTGGAATGCTCCTCCTAATGCACCTTAGGACTGGCCTTCTTGGCCACAAGGGCACTGCTCGTGGACAGCTTGGTGTCCACCAGGATCCTCAGGTCCTACTCCACAGAGGTGCTTTCCAGCAGCTCAGCCCCAGCCCGTGGGGGAGCATGGGATTACTACTCCCCAGGCGCAGGACCCTGCATTTGCCTTTGTTGAGCTTGTGTTATGGATTTATTTGAAGAAGCCCTTTTTCTTGTCCTTGACAGCCTTGGTCAGTTTTATTTCTGGATGGGCCTTGGCTTTTTTGTCTCATTTCTACTTACTCTGACAACCTCCCTATATTTATTTATTATTTTATATATTTATTCCAAGTGGCCTTAGTCTGCTTCCATCTCCTTTGTATTATCTGTTTACTTGTATATTACATGTGCTTCCAAAATAGAGATTAAGCAAAAAATACAGTTTTTGGTTCTGATCAGTTTCTTTTTATTTACACAGTAGACAAAGGAAGAAGGTGGACTAGAAATCACAAAGTACATAATATGTATTAGTAGTACTCAACAAAGTGACTCCAACTATGT
>VXAX01002814.1:595682-672638 GCA_013399835.1 Leptocoma aspasia
CACTGAGCAGAGCCTGGCTCCATCCTCTTGGCACCCTCCCTTCAGACACTGACAGACACTGATGAGGTCCCCTCTCAAGGCTGAACAGGCCCAGCTCCCTCAGCCTATCCTCATAAGGGAGATGCCCCAGGTCCTTAATCATCTTTGTTGCCCTCCACTGGACCCTCTCCAGGTTCTCCATCTCTCTCCCATACAGAGCAGCCCAGAGTAAGACATGGCACTCCAGATATGTCCTCACCAGAGCTGAGAGGAGGGGCAGGATCACCTCCCTTGACCTGCTGGAATGCTCCTCCTAATGCACCTTAGGACTGGCCTTCTTGGCCACAAGGGCACTGCTCGTGGACAGCTTGGTGTCCACCAGGATCCTCAGGTCCTACTCCACAGAGGTGCTTTCCAGCAGCTCAGCCCCAGCCCGTGGGGGAGCATGGGATTACTACTCCCCAGGCGCAGGACCCTGCATTTGCCTTTGTTGAGCTTGTGTTATGGATTTATTTGAAGAAGCCCTTTTTCTTGTCCTTGACAGCCTTGGTCAGTTTTATTTCTGGATGGGCCTTGGCTTTTTTGTCTCATTTCTACTTACTCTGANGACCAAAATTAGCATGGAAACAAGGTTTTACAAACTTAGAGGATACTGCAGCACAGAGCAATATACATTTTAAATATTTTTCTAACAGGTATTAAAATTATGTGAGTTATTTTCTACAAGGATGACATACAGAAATTATTCTAGATAGTAGCAGATAGGAAAATTTTCATATTTGTGTAATTGATGACAATTTAAAGTTATAAAATAATTATAGAGTAATTAATTTATTATGATGATAAGAAATCATTATAGGATTTCAATTTACTAATTTATTAATTTTTTCCTTTATATTGGGAAGTAGTATAACTAAAGATAAAAATTATTCTACTTGAAATAGCATTTCAAGGACCTGGGGCTGGTTCTACTTTTCTGTGGAGGTTATTTTGTTAATACAAGTGCTTAGGAGCTTTAAGAATATGAGAATAGAGGGCTTACACTATTCCAAATAACTACTTGTTTAAACAGAACATGAACTGATTTGTTTCTGTCCAAATTTCATTCTTTGTCAGTTATGAATCTTAGCATTGTTTGTTTGCTTATCATCTCCAGCTGGGAAGAAAGAAATGAAAAGACAACAACTCCATGCCATTCAGAATTTTTCTGAACAGTGGGCAGGATATTTGACCTTGTTTCCAATGTCTGTGATATTCAGACATACAGTAAATGGGTATTTTTACAGAAAAGTAACAAAGAAAAGAACCCACTTGTAGAAAAATGCTAATAGGCTCACTTTAGATTCTGGAACCAGAAATTTGAACTGTCCCCCCAAAACATTACAGTTTGCTTTTTGATAAACCCATTTTTTAAAAAAAGTAAAATTTTGACTTTAGATATACCCCCCCCCCCCTCCCACCTCCACATTACTCAATTTAAAAATTGGCTTTGAGGAACAAGATGACTTTTTTTCTTCAAATGACGCCTCCAGGGGCTTTTTATGACATTCACAATTTTTATGGTAGTCAGACTTTCAAACACCAGACAGTGAAGTTGACGCTTTAAAGCCTGCAACAAAAGTCCCAGTGATTCCTTGAGAGGCTGCCTAAAACAGGCTGCTAGACAGAGTTAAAGGAATAAAGTAGGTTTTTATTAAAAGGCCTTCAAAAGATACACCTTGGTCAGTACAAGAGCCCAGCCGTGGCTCCACCCAAGATGAACGACAGATCACACATTTTCACACTTTTATAAATTTTGGTCCATTTACATATTGGGGTTTATTGTCCAATTACAGCTTCAGGTTATGAAGTCCCATCCTCCCAGACTGCTCTCCTCAGTTTGCTGCTGTTTGTACCTTTTGGGCCTGAAGCTGCAACGGTGTCCTTGGTTCTTGGGCTGGAAAAGGATTGTTTTGTCTAACTAAACTGAGAAGAGAACTGTGAAGAGAACACTTTATATGAAATTCAGAGTTATCTACTAATGCAGTACAGAATCTGGAAAATACAAAAGCTAAAACTTAAGGCAGCACCAGAGGTTCATTTATTGTTGTTGGAGTCACAACGTCTAGAAGGAACCATCAGGTTGTTTCCCAGACTTTTTTTCAGAGACTTCAGCACTAGGAGTGATGACAGAGGACAAGAGCAAACTCACTGAAATGAACAAAAGAGAGTGCTTGTGAATTGGGAGAAACATTGGTTAAATTAAAAGTTAGCTTGAAGGGTCATTGATGTCTACAATTTCACAATGGAACTTTCGAGAAAAGGAAAATTGCTAGGTTTAAGTTATTTTAATTCTGCAATGAAATTTTGACTTTATGTTTGTGATGTGCTACCAAGTTTATATTAACACTGTTTAACTCTTTTACTAATGAACTTCAGATTTATTCTTGCATTCAAGAAAAAAAAAGAAGTCCCATAGGTTACAATACTTTTGAATTATTAAGTACAGTAAGATCAAGGTCTTTGAGAGTAAGCAGTGAGACATTTTCATCTGATAGCAATATAGAAGGCATTAAATTGTCCTAAGTACTATTATGCATATTATTAACCTGCAGAACTAAGTATATTGTTAACTTGTAGATCTATATTTTCATCCCTTTAACCCTTTTTATCTCTTGGGGCCAGTATAATTTGGAGCTAAAATCTACATAATTGGATGCTACAAACACCTTCACAGCTGGAGTAATCTGTTTTCTGTCCTTTAAGCAGTACACAATCTAATGGAATTTGCGGCAGCTGGAAAAGAGATGCCAGATGTGTTTAAGTCCTATAAATATCAATGGGTTTGCTTTTACTGATTACATCAACCTATGGTCTCAGGGAAAGGATATATATTTTACAAATAAAATATTGTTTCATCAACCTCCTCTAAAGGAGGACACATAAAAGAGTCTGCATTCCTCCACTGAAGCCATTAAGCTCACAGAAAACTTCAGTGGTTCAACTTCATCAGCAGGACTTGCTATAGGAACACAACCTGATCTCGAAATCCACTTGTTCAACAATGGGTTGAAAAGCATCTTCCATATTTAAAGCAGCTCTTTTGGTTCATCCATACAACATGAAAAAAGCCACGTAAACTGCATTGACATGTATGAGTCCTATTTTATACAGATTTTGAAACATAAGTGGACTGACAAGGTGTTTTACCACAGACTTTATGTTTTGACTCTTCAAACTTGTTGTTTTTTACAAAATGTTTCCACTAGCACTATACATTGGGCAGAATGTCCCCATTGTACTTTACTCCTGCTGAGGCCAGAAATATTCTGTGCTGTGTTTAAAAGACAGAGAGCTGCCAAAAGGCTTTATTAAATCAAGAAAGTAAATGGAGGCTCAAGAGAGCAGCAACAAGCTGTTGTTAACTAAAATCAACAACAGTATTTTTAAACTGAACATCTCCATTTAGTTAAATGGAAATACAGAAAGGACTTTTGGTGTCCTAGCTCCAGGAAGAAGTTATTGCAATCAGGGACTAAATGTAGATATTTTATAAAAGGAAAATTGCTTTCACTGTCTCCTTAGTAACAGTAAAAATACTTTAACTCAAAGTTTCATGTTACATTTCTGACTGAGCAGAAAATTTTACTGCATTATTAAATATAAAGAAAAAATCATAGAGAATTAGGTGAAGTAATTTTTGCATGAAAAAAAAAAACAACCAAACTTCCCCCAAAATATCAATATTTGGCCACAGCTGTAGCTCAGTCAACCAGTGTATGTTTTGAAATAATCACTGAACTGTGAAATTAACAATTGAAGCAATAAATTGGACTTTTTATCTACTTAGTTTCAAGAATTATTTTTTATAAAGCTCTATCAGTAGGACAATACAAAGTAGCTAAGTGTAAAAGGAAATAAAAGTTCCTGTGACAACATTCAAAAGCAATGCTTACCAAGGAAAATAGATTATGTTAGATTTAATTTAATCTAGCAGCAATTGGATTCTGTAAAATTGCTGAGCACTTTTTTTTTTTTTTTTGTAAAAAAGCCATTGTAGTGATATAGCTCTTCTGCTAATAACCCTTTAAAAATAAATACTGTGGATTTATGGGCTACATAAAGAAGAGATACAAGAGTGAAAAAAAACCAGTCATTAACAGCATTTTTTTGCAGGTTTTCAAGAAAGGGTAAACTGATTAGTGTTGCTAGATGCACTACACACCTGTTTTGATTAGGGGATCAGTCTTTTTAGTATGATGGTAAGCATATTTACAGATGGTAAACTTTCATTAAAAAAACAAAACAAAACACGGCTTCCTACCCATGAAACTGAATGCCACAGCTCTTATCTGTCAAAGGTATTCTCCTCCCCCAGTGACAAATTACAAACATTATAACTACCACAAAGCTCTTCAACTGTGGACGCCAATATAACTAAAGCTATGATTTTAATCTTTGCCCAGATATAGAGACTGCTTTTGTACCTGATTAGAAAAAATAGGCAAAATCTAATCTACCCAGAGAGGAGGTGGCAACTATCTGAAAATTGACCAGCAAGGCAACAGCATCACCAGATAAAAGTCTCAGTTTCTTTGTAAACTGCAGCCTTACCAATTTTGCACCATACAAAAACTCACTGCATAACCTCATTCCCACCTGAGTCACATACCTTTCTGGGAATAGGGTCCTAAGCACTAGGGACTGCAGGGGAAAAAAAGTGATTCCTTCAAACACTGTAATATTTATTGGACTCTTGTCCCTGTAAGGTATTGTTCATCCAGCTACACTAGAATTGCAAACATATCATTCAAAACACACCAGAGCTTGTCTTGACTATTTGTTAGACTGTGGTTGTTCTGTTTGTATCTACAATCCATCATTAGCCTTTTTATTTAACCCCTTGCCAGTGGTCCTAACCGTGATGCAAAGAAGCTCTTCTTTTGAATTTAATTTCCAGGTTATTAAAACAGAAACCAAATTGAATACCTTCTAACTGGTCCTGTAATAAAGCTCCCTTTGTTAACACTTAAAATCTTAAACTTTTCATTGTAGTGGGCAGTAAAAATTAGTAGTTCTTACTTTGTAAAGGGCAACCTAGATGAGACAGAGCTTTTAATCTGACCTCTTCTGAATACAAGTGAGAGATCTCATTATCAGACATCAAGTTAGGACTATTAATGTCACAGTCACGTCACCTTGACCAAGACCTTTGTGGGATTGTCAGAGCAATATCTTGGTGCTTGGCTGGCCTATTTCATCAAAAGACTCAGTGGCATATATGTTAGGTAACAGCATGTTCTTTTAATAGCTGCTGTCATACGATAGAAAATGCTCTTTTTATCACTTGCACCCATTTTAAGGCATTATTTCCACCTGAAGTACTAGCCTAAGGTAATACAAATGTATTATCTCCCAGTAATAGGAAGATAAATGTATGATACTTCAGAGCAATACTTCTTTGCAACCAGATCATATGAACAAGAGCTCTGAGCTAATTTCTTTCAAAAGCCCAGGAGCTGCTTCAGTCTAGGAGAAATAGTGTGTGGAAAATCCAAAGATATTGGGTTTGAGGTGGAATGAGACAGGAAGGCAGAGGGAAGAAATGTGTACAAACAGTAAGTTTTTTAGAGAGGGTGAAGCTCAGTGAATCCTAAGTAAAAACAGAAGTCTTCATGAATTAAAACTTTATAGAAAATCTGTTGTGTAAGACTGGTACCAAATGGAAGACCATAGGCAGAGGTTATTTCTCCCAGGTACCATAATATAGAGGACCCTCTCCATTTCTCACAGGTGTGTTGACTTTAGGAAGACACAGCTACTTACATATCAGAGTAGAAGTCAATTGGACAGTTCTTGCCCAAGAATTCTCTAAAATATAAGCTTACTGAAATAAGAGAATTTGATTTTAACAAACTTTTGATTAAAAGGACAGGTTTCCATTATAAGCAGCCTAGTGGTTTCCTGTCCAAGAACCTGGGAAAGCACCAGAAAACCAAAGCAACAGAAGTTCACCACTGCCCACTGGTGGAAAGCAGGAATCTCTTCCAGCTCATGTACTTAACCTTGTAATAAGCAAGTAATAGAGATGAGGACATGCAAGCATAGCACTTCCACAGAGAATATATGGTATTACTTGCAGAAACCTTCAATTATCTAAAGCAGAACCAAAAAAATCATTAAACACACTACACTGTTTACACCTAAAATTCAAATATGCTAATTTAGCACTTTAAATGGTCACCTTACCACTGTTGGAAGGAAGGCAATTCTTTTTTGGACAAAAATATCAAGATATTGCACATGGAGGCTGGGGTAACAGCTACCATCCTGCTCAAATCATCTTTATTTGCATATACCATGGATCCAGTTTAAGACTGTATTTGAATGCAGGTCAGATGAAACCTATAGGAATTCTGAGGTACAAACAGACTCTCAGAGGCCATAATAAAATATTTAAATTGATCTAGCAATATAAATTCACTTCTAAAGTACTTACAAATGATGGCTAAAACCATTTGAAGTGCATTAAAGCAGCTGTTCCAACTTGAACACTAATTTATTTTAAAAAGTTGAAATATCACCAAAAAATTCACAGTAAAATATGCATGGTCAACTGCAGATTTTTCTTTTATAATCGATAGCAGAGATTAAAATATAAATCTATATTTCATATGATCTTGGTAGGGTCTCTATTCTTACATTTAAATGTCACAAAAAACAACAGGAAAAAAAGAACATTTCTATTTCCTAAAAGAAAATCCTCTAAGAACTTAAAATACAGGGTGGTTTTGAGATCTTTTAATGAGTTGACCCTGGACGGACACCAGGTGCCAGCAAAACCACTCTGTCACTCCCCTCCTTACATGAACAGGGGAAAGAAAATGTAATGAACAACCCTTGAGTTGAGATAAGGGTAGGAACATACCACTCACCAATTTTGTCATAGACAAAACAGGCTCAGCTTTGGGAAAATTAATTTATTACCAATCAAATCAAAGTAGGATAATGAGACATAAAAATCAAATCTTAAAAGCACCTTCCCTCTATTTCTCCCTTCTTCCCAGGCTCAACTTCACTCCCAAATTTCTTTACCATCATCCCAGGAGTACATGGGGGGCATGGAAGGAGGGTTGCCATCAGTTCATCATATGTTGTCTGTACTAGTTCTTCCTCCTCAGGAGAAAGACTCCTCACACTCCTCCTCTGCTCCATTGTGGGTTCCCCCTCATGGGAGACAGTCCTCCACTAACTTCTCTAAAGTGAGTCCTTCCCTCTGGCTGGAGTTCTTCACAAACTGCTCCAGTGTGGGTCCCCACAAGGCCTGCTAGCAAGGCTGCTGCAGCACAGGCTTTTCTCCCTGGTCCTGCCAGGAGCCTGCTCCAGTACCAGCTTCCCACAAGTCACACATCTCCTTTGGGTATCCACCTGCTGCAGCATGGACTACTCCAGGGGCTGCATGTGGATCTGTGCTCCACTGTGAACCTCCATGGGCTACAGGGGGAGACGTGCCTCACCACGGTCTTCAGGTGAAGGGAAATCTCTGCTCCAGTATTTGGGCACCTCCTCCCTCTCCTTCACTGACCTTGATGTCTATAAAGTTGCTGCTCTCACATTCTCACTCCCCTTCTCTGGATGCAGTTGCACAAGTTGGTTTTGGAGTTTTTTTTCTTCTCTTATGTCTGTTATTCCAGAGATGTCACCACCACTGGTGATGTTGTCCTTAGCCAGCAACAGGTGCTCAGTATTGATTTCCTGTCTGACCTAGCTGTCCCAGAACATATTTTCCACCACAAGAGAGACTTGAAAGCAAAACTACATTCTTTGTTACTTTTTCAGAGCCTATACAATGTTCTATTACTCTAAACTATGGCAACAGAAAAAGTTCCCTCCACACACGTGCTGTGCCCTTTCTTTCCTCCATGACTGAGAACTTGCCTTACTTGCATCTGTATTCCAACACAGGGCCTAAGACTTGTTAGTAGAATATTTCCTAGGCTCATGAAATGTGACTGAACAACAGAAAAACTCTGAAGAAAAAAAGTACAGGACGTTTCTAAGGATAACGGACTCCCCTTTTATGAAAGTCAGTAAGTTAACGTGGATAATTTATCCCCTCAGTAAAATATCAGATGTTACCTACACTACATTATTTGATTGCTGTACAATCAGAGTAATATAATAATTACTACTTGACAGTTTTTTTAGCTGAGTTTTGTGATTTTTTTCCATTAGGCAGTGTTCTGGAATTAGAGATAATTATTTCCATTGAATCAAGATAATGTTTTGATTTCTGAAATAAGTTCATCACTCCTTGATTTTCTTTTGTTTAAAAAATATTTAAAAATTAAAAAATCAAGTCACAGCTATTCAGGTTTGAATTTTAAGATCTAGATGACTGTGGCTAAACAACCTGGGATGGAAATTAGTTCCCCTTCCCTTGAGAATATAATTTTTCTACACTAATGGCTAAGGCAGAATTGGTAACTAGCAATGAAGAGTGGCACTTCTACTAAAGTAATGTGCAAAAAGAGGACAAAACCAGTCTCATATTTCCCTATAACAATATTTGCACTATAACAATATTTGCCTCCAATTTGTTGGCATGAAAATTCATATCTGAATACCCCAGGAATTAAGAATAATTGCATATTTACTTTGCAGAATGTAAGATTACACTAGGCAATGAAGTTTATGAAGTATTTATTCTGTTATTGACAATGAAAGAGAAACACCTTAGGCAAACTCTCATTTTACGCAAGTGTGGTATCAATAGGAATTTTTATATTCAAACATTCTCTTTCAGATTTTTTTAACTAGAATACTGAAGCTGAAAAAAAAAGTTATGAAATAAAGACAATCCCAAATAATTTATGAGAAAAGGAGGAAGAGATCTGTCTGCATGTGTCTTGGATGTTGCAACTAAATGCAGACAGCATTCAACTTTGGCAAGAGCTGCATATTTGAGTGACCTTGGATTGAAACTCATCTTTAAGAGTACAAGAGGCAGTGAGAGAGGCTTTATGAGATAGACAGATATATAATGGGGGTATACTCCACTTTATATTCAATAATGCTGGGCACACTTTACATTTGTGTTGGTATGACTGTGCCTTATTATCAAAATGTTGCTGAAAACAAAAAGCGATTGTTTAATTTCACATCTCTGTAAACAGTCACACAAGCATGGGTTTTTTTCCCATTAGAAAATAATGCGATAGAATTCTTGTCCATTTTCTAGAATACATATTTTATGTTCAAATTTTATGAAAGTATATTGAAGAAAATTTATTTACAAATGCATAATAGGATTTGAGGACCTGTTACAAAAACAACGTGGTATGATAATATCTGTCGATAATATCTGTCGATAATATCTGTCAATAACATCTGTGTCAACAAAATTCAGCAGAACTTATGTTATCAAATATTTCAGAGAGACAAGGAAAGAAAGACTTTGCTTTTAGCTTTGCACTGTGGGACCCCGTCTCACAGCCAGACCAGCTAACAGCAAGGCAAGGAGTGCTGGGCAATCTTTGCTCTAGGCATGTTCCAGATAGGGCAAGGCAGTGTTGCTTGCACAAAGTCTACAGCTCCTTTGCCTTCAAAAGCACAAAAATAAATTACACTAGGAAGGGAGAGACTCAAATCCTTACCCTTAAATTATTATTTAATTTCCATTTAGGATTTGTGTAGACAGGATTTATGAAACAAAAGGTTGGTTTACGAGTAAAACATCTGAAAGTCAGAGTACTGATCATAGATTTTTTAATGCAGACCATGGATTTTCACTGTATGACATGTACTTTGCATTTACTTATACTTCTGACTATTTTGTCTCATGTTTTACTTATACTTCAGACTATTTTGTCTCATGTTTTACTGAGAGACACTATGCCAACTGAAGCTTCAAACCAGTGGGAAGGAAAAACAAAGAATAAGTGTGACCATCCAGAGACTACCAGCTGAAGTGAGCCAGCTGAAAGCCCAGAGTGAGCAAGATAAAAGCCCAAGATGGGACAGGAAGCAAATTTTCTCTTCTTGAACAGTCAAACAATATATATAGTTGCAAAGTTGATAATGTCTTTCTGAGGTCTATGCAGTTATTTCTTCAGTTCTGCTATCACATTCAGCACAGGCATGTAAAGTTAAAGATGGAGGGTTAAAAAAAAATATTTAACACATTCTTCTATTTAGAAATGTGTACACCTGAAGATCATTGTCCAAGAAAGTCTGTAGTAAAAACAATTAAATCTTCACAGAAATAGGAGAGTGGAAACATTAATCTTAAGAGATCAAATCGTTCAAAACCTTCTAGAAGAACCTCAGCCAGTGCACATTGACACTATCCTTGTGATCTCGCCCTCAGTTCAAAAGGTTCTGAGCTCGAGTGACTGGAAATCAGATCAAGTTTCCAAGTACACACATAGAGGTATTTGAAAATAACAACAACAACAACAAAAATCCAGGGAATTCAGTTAAGCTAGAGTCAAATTTTGGGATTTAGTATTACCTGTGAGCAAAGTTTCAAGCTCTAACTCTGTAGCACTGTCTGCAAGCTTTGGAGCACCCAGCCCTTAATATTGCATCAGCGTTCACAAGCTGCCAGGATGCGGAACATCTCATGAGTGTTATTTCAGGTTCCTCATATTGCTGTCACATGTAGTCATCTCATCCTAAAATAATCCCTCTCACAGTGTATAAGCACAAAAGGATACACTCCATAGTAGAAAAGGTGGATTGAGAAAAGACATGGTAAAAAGAAACACCATAAACCTATACCTGAGACAATGCACAACACCCTGCCATGCAAGTCCCAAACTGTTAATGAGAAGAAATATCAGAAAAGCTTGTAAGGAATTCTTGCCAGGTAAAGGGATTGGCAAGAGCAAAAATACACCTTCTATTTACCCATAGAGATTCCTTTCCCTCTCCTGTTTCACATATATATTGATTTTTAGATACGATACACACATGCATACTTTTAATCAGATATTAAATACCCATTTGTTCCGCATTGTAAGATTTTTCTTGGAGATATCTTTTTTATTCATTTTATGCTAGGAAATTAGACTTAATTTATTTCAATACTACTCCCAAGTACAAAATTAAAAAGAAGTAATTTTGAAATCTCGAAGTGTTCATGCTGAAACGTACTCCACAAGCCAAAACAGAAACTATTTTATTTTTGCTGAGTGTAGTTTTCACTAAGAACCAAATTCCATGAAGTTATCTACTTGTAGCTGTCTTGAAAAAAAGGAATCTAAAAATCAGAGCAGACTTTGTAGCATGAAAAAGATGTATTCATTCTTCACACAAATTTTAAGCTCTTTAGTTACTATATTAGACTATGCATTTTCCAAATAATTACATTTTCAGCATAAAAACTAGTATAAAGTCAATAAAATTTCTATCTGCTTCTCTTTCCCTTTATTAACTACTGAAATAACAGAATAAAACTCTGGTAATATATATAAGCTTTATATTTCCTTCTGGTTTCACCATTTCAACAGTATTACTCAATACATACATAGTTAGTTACACTTAATAGAAAACACACCAGTTTTGAATTCTTTTTTTTGACACATGATGTCAGACTTCTGCATTATTCCATAGCAAATAACACATTACATTGTTAAATTTCAGTTTTGCCTTGAAAGACTCTTAAAACTAACACAGTCATTCATAATGCGAGTCTCTAATAGATGCAAATGCTTTAGGTAAACTAATGCTAGAAATATGAAGTTTACTTAATATTTATATCTTTACTTTTGAAAAATATACTTTTAAAAGACTGTGTTGGTAGCTTTGTATTCTAAAATATTTTTCTATCCTGAGAGGTAACACAGATTTTTTTTAAAAATACCTAGAAACACATCCATATATGTCATTTACAAGTTCTTGTGTTTTGGTGTTTTTTGTTTTCCACTGCCAATGCAAGACGATAAAAAATTTCCTTTCGTATTCTCCCTTCATCACCCAATATCCAAAATGTGTATCATTTTCAGGGTAACTTTATTTCATGCAATAAGTAGTAAGTCAGGAGGTTGGGAGAGACAGAAGCGTCAGAAGATTCCTCCACATTACATAATAATAATATTCCAGTTTCTAGCTGTCACCTGTGTCTGAAACCAGAATGTCAACAGGCAGAAATCATTAAGAAATCCTGGCTTCCTCACATGCACCTGAAAACCTAATGTTTCCCTTACTGCTGTCATACTTGCTTCAGCTAGTCTCATTCAAAATTAAGTGACTGACATCAAATAAATGTTGACACAAATAAATAGAATAATGCAGAATTAAAGCAAATTTCCTATATCCCAAGTGATGTTTGTAATCACTGGACAAAGACTTAGGTGGAGGAAACTCCTATCACTAAAAACTAAAGAAATCTCAAAAAATGAACAAAAATTACAAAAAGCCCAGAACGTGCTGCTTACCTTGGAAGAGATTAAGCATTTCTGGGTATTTTTAGAAAACCATAGGATAGTTTTATTGATAGATGCCAACATCACCAGGCAAATTTTTCAAGTCAAAACTAGACCTGAAGAGGAACTTCAGACCCTAAATCCTTTCTGAATCTCATCTCTTATACTCCCAACATACTGAAAGTAGACATCCTCCCACAACCCCAACGAGTATTGGAGGGTCTAATATTAAACTCTCTATTTAAGCTTATTGTGTTTGGTGAAAAACAGCAAAAGGCTTATAAAGAGTTTCAACATCATCATTTAGAAACACCGTGATGTATTCACAAACAATACAGAGTATCATATTCATTTCAATTATATCTAATATCACTCAGGAGAACAGTGAATAAACCTGAATCATTCTGAATTATTGTGGCACAAGTAGCAATAAAATATGACAGATTCTTCAACTGCATTGTAAAAGGCTGTTATATTTTATGTAATACTGCAAGTCAAAGCTCTGAAGTGATTGCATTAACATCTTTCAAGCACAGATAAATTCAAGATTTTTATATCTCAATAGAAACTATACACAGTTTGCATATATCTGTAAGTGTAAATTTCAGTTTGTGAATTCTAGTAAACAAAAAAGAGTGGCTTGTGATTTATAAGTGTTTACAATACTAGGTGAGATTAACTGGAAAACAGTGAAAGATTTTATTATCAACTACATACTAAGAACAAAGGCAGAGCATAATGAATTAATGAAACTTTATACATCTGAACCTGTGAATTTTTATAATATGTTACCTGAAAAGAATCTGGAAAAATATTTCCATAAATGATGTTTTCTCCCTTTCTCATCAGTTCCTTAAGGTTTTGGGCCAGAATCTTGCAGTGGGAAGAAAGAAGTCTCACTTAAGGAAGGGGAGAGAGAACATCTGTGAACCAGGTGTGTAGGTTGCAGTATGTGATTGATTGCTCTCATACACATTCCAGTCTTCAACACCAAAGAAAGCCAAACATTCACCTACCCACATTATCACAAATTCTTACCATTGTAACCAGCATTAAGTAACAATGTAAGTAGTTTTTCTTTGACTACTTGGGGAAAAGGAGGCTTTTCTTGTTTGTTTCAAGGCTTAATTTGAACTAATTTTAATGAACCATAATTGCTAGATAATAACATTGGTGGAAGTATTAGCCTGGAAACTATTTCCTCCCTGTTCATAAAGTCTATACACAGAAATTTTTTGTCCTGTCTGTTATTAAGCCACTCATGAGCCATCTGCCTTAAAAGGCTCACACTTCCAACTGATAGCTTCTTAAATGCTTCACTAGTCACTGAATATTGAGAAGACTGAGCAAGAATTGATTGTGCAAGCATAAAAGTGCATTAAAATCTCATTTTACTATAGATTTTTAAAATTACTTTTAATAATGTTTTGAAATTTGAGAGCAAAAAGTGTCAACAAATTTAACATAATCCATTAAGATGTGGGTAAACCATGACTGCTTATAAAAATAAATGTGTCTGATCCACGCATATATTTGTTGTTGAGTCTAGCTTTTAGACTAGTGGACTCTACTAAAAGCAGAAAACAGAAAAGCAATCAATTGTTTTCAACATCTTGTATACTTCTGCACTGCAACATTCAGGACACAGGACCAAAACTGGCTAAATAAAAATTCACCTAATCCAGCATTTATTCCAATTTGTATTAGATGATACATGAAAGTCAATAAAAGCAAATATAAGCCAAACTATTTGCCAGAACATTTAATTCTTCCTTGCATACAAAACACTTGAAAAATTCTGCACAAAGTGCCTTTTGGAAACAGAAATTTAAAATCTTAATTACTTGCAGGACACTGCTGCTCAGCACAAAGCTTTACAGTGTTGTAGAACTGCCTACATAAAGTCAATATTCAGGCCTCAAACCCAGAAATACCTTTGTGCAATATATCTGTCTTGAAATGTAATCATACTGAAACTTTGTCAAAAGCAAGATCAAGCTCGAGAGCTCCTCTTCAGGAACTGCAGTTTAGAGGCCACATGTAGTTTCCTGAAGTATAACAGAGTAGGAAAAAAAAAAGAATCTGCTTTTCTTGTGGAAAACATGAAAGATTTAGCAGAAGTTTATCTCTTAGTAAGAGATTTGTCCTAGCCTTGTAACAGATCAAGTCACAGACAACAAGAACATGACAATGTTAGGTTGGCATGCATATTATATTTAATAATCTGTACCACAGAAGTTTATTGGGCTGCTGTTAGCCACTTTAGGTTATTTTGACAAATATGGACAAAATTAAATAAAAATAATGTCATAGTTCTCCCCTTTACTGTAAGGCATAACTTTCTTATTTTATAAATAGCTTTAGGGCCAGTAATTGGCAATGGGTGATGAGGATTCTAGCCAGAAACTTGTTCCCACAAGGAGTTACTGTTACCCTGAAACCATGTAACAGTGAGGAAAAAAATCTTCCAGTTGTTTTTATAGTATTTGACATTCTTAAATAGTATACCTGAAGGTTCTGTTGAGATAAACACTTATTAATAAGTGCTTTGAATGCTCTATTAATATTTAATAGGAGAAAATATGTGATTAACTGTATTTCTGTATTTCATTTTCCTGATGCAGTTCAAGACCTACCAGTCTTTTGCATTATTGCATTGCAATAAATACTATTCTGGGAGAAGCAACCCAAACAAGACACCCAGGACAAACAAACAAAACCAAAAAGCACTCATCAAAAGGTCAGATTGCAATTGGCAAGATGAAGTTCTCTCAACCTTACTAACATTGAATATGGTACCCACAAGAGTTAGTCTTGCATGATCACTGCTGCAGGCAATGACAGCCTGGAGGGTTTCAGCATGAATAAAGTTGCCTGTACATGTCCACTGCCAGAGCAAACTTTGGTTTCAGGAATAAATATCCCTTAACTTCCTTATTAATTTGTTTAGAAATATATTCTGTTTAATTCAAAGTAACAGAACTTATATCCAGGTTACAAAATAGATGTTATTCTCTCTTCAGCTCTTTTTAGTTCCATTCATTATGTTAAAACACCGTGAAAGTTTAAATGTTCTATAAACTTTTCTATCTGCAGGCTCATTTTATGATTCACTTCTTGGCTGCATCCACAATATCTTACGCTTTGGCTCTCTTTGGGACATCTCACTGACTCATTTCTAATGCCACCCTTGTCTAGATCTTGATCCCATGTGGACAGCACACATTATCACCTCAAAAACCCATGAAGTCACAGGTAAAATCTCTATTTAAATTTAACATGATTCAAAAAATAAGTGTTTAAATTATCTTTTATAAAAATTTTTGAAATTAAAGGCATTTTATTCTAAGTGGAAGTTATTACTGGTGTCTTGGCAACAAGCATTTCATTGTACAGCTGACAGAATTCTTTATCGAGTTAGTGGTATAAACAAACATCTCATTTACACTAAGATATCATATATTCAGTTGTTGTGGAGGTTTTTCTGTCTAAAAAAAAAAAATGTGATTGCATATACCCATGCATGCTCCCTTCTGCATAAGCACCAATCCCACCAGTACCCAAATTACTTGGTCACAATAACCTGCCCTCCACTGTTTCCCAAAGCATCTATTTAAATTACTCTGAAAGTGGAAATGTTACTATTTAATTCAGCAATACTGATACGTTTATTTTGTAATGTCTGGATCCACTTTTAGAAATTTGTCTTGGCAAATCACTATCTGTCAGAACTACATTTAACCAGGATTATCTTGGGAAAAGAAGACAACAGAGAAGTACTCAGTATACTAACTTCGTATTTATATAAAACTACAAATAGAATATAATCTATGTGGAAGTCTGCCAGGAGGAGCAGTTTAAGGCAATCAGTACATGCAGCTTTCTCCTATTTCAAAGCTTTCTCTAAAGAAAATATGTATATTTTAGCAAGACAACTCAAGGCCATAAAAAGACAGTGAAAATGAAGTTGCCTTTCCTCTAGCAACATAAAGCAGGAGAAGAAAACAAAGATTTTATCCTTGTCATTGTACTCCTTCCAATTATTTCTAGCACTTTTGTTTGAGACAAGAATTGTCATCAATATAGGAACAAACCGTAGAAGTGTATTCACTATGACGCAACCACTTAGCTCTTCACAAATCCAAAGATACTTGTATCATTTATAACAGCCTGGATGTTTATTTGTAGAAACAAGTTTGAAAGATTCTAAAAATCAGTTTTTCAGATAATGCCCAAGAATTTTCCATGTTGTACCCCTTGTAGGTCCACTTCCTGCTCTAACTCCGTTGGATACCAATATAACATGTAAACATCCCAAAACAGTTATAGGCTTGTAGGATCATCTAAGCCTTATCTCTGTCTAGACTTGTTACCAAAGTACATAAACTAGGTTTTGATTCAAAAATTTAACACTACCTACTTTTTTGTGTGTGAACTCCTGCAGCAAAGTTAGATATTAAAATCCCTAGTTGGAATATTTTTTTTCATGATCCAGTTGTTGATTTTGTAATATTTCTTACCAAACCCAAATATTCATACCTACCAGCAGTAGAAATACCCACAAACATTGACAAATAAGGCTAGCAAAGACCACCTCTATGTATGCAAATTAACATGCAAATCAAAAATTACTCCAAACAAACTGCTCAGAATAAGGGGAATATGTGCTGAGGAACATTAACTGAGTATCAAATTCAATACAAAAGGATTTTCCAGAGATCCCTTACAGAGCAACAAAAACATAATTCAAACAAACAGCTGCATAGAAACTTAGCAACTCAGTAAGTTCTTAACATACTTGAATTGGGAAGTTATTTGTCACTGTGCACTTAACAATTCTCAAGAGCCTAGAAAAGTTTAACAGAAGAAATACAAACTATTTCAGCTACCTAGAAATAACTGTTGCAAAGCAAAACCACTAATGACGTGAAATATTTCACTGCTGCCACCACAGAAGGGGTTCCGTTTTCAAACAAGGAGCAGAACCTGCATTATATTTAAGCTCTACCAGACTGAAAAGAGATTGTTTTGAACTCATGGATTTCTGAAAACCCTGGGTGTTGTGGAATCACATTACTTTTACGATTATATTTTCCATTAATGAATTTTTCTTAAAGTGCATTCCCAGCTCTCTTACCTCCCCTCCTCCCCAGTCATTCCTTATACAAAGGGGACTTGAGCCATAATCTTGTGGCTGGTACTAGGATTCACTCAGAAATATACTACGTCACAGCTTTATGCCTGAATTAAACCAGGAAAACATTAATAGTCCCTGACAAAGTGAGTTTATTGGACTATTTCCTCCAGCTAAACCAACACAAATTCTACTGACATTGGAAGTCTGGAATGTTAGTTCACTTAATATCAGCCTCTTATGTTTAATGTGCCTATAGGAAAAAAGTGAGTTTTGCGTATTTCTCTTCATATGCACAGATAACCATAGTCACAATAATAGTATTTTTTGACAAATGCGTAAATTCAGATGGCCAAAGAACGGAGGGAGAGAATCACCTTCCCTGAGCATGACTGTTGTGACACCCAGGATGTGGTTGGCCTTCTGGACTGTGAGTGCACATTGCCTAGTAATATTGAATTTTTCATCAAAAAAACACCCCCCCAAGTCTTTCTGCCCAGGGCTAGTCTTGATCCATTCTCTGCCCAGCCTGTGCTTGTGCTTGGGATTGCCCTGACCCAGAGGCAGGATCTTGCACTTGGCCTTGTTGAACTTCATGAGGGCCACATAGACCCACCTCTCAAGCCTGTCTAGGTTCTTCTGGGTGCCATCCCTTTCCTCCAACATGCTATGGCACCACACAGCTGCATGTCATCAACAAATGTGCTGAGGGTGCACTCAGTCCCACTGTCCATGTCACCAACAAAGATGTTAAACAGCACCCATCTGTTGTGAGGAAAGGGTTAAAACTGGAAGTGGAGATGAGGATGGTAGATTCGCTCAAGCGATCTTGCAGCTGGGAATGTTAAGGCTTGGAAAATAAGAGTGTGGGAAATCTCATGCATAAACCATATATTATGCCTACTGCCCATTATGATCTGTGTGTTTTGAGAAATGGAATTTCTGTCTAGAGATAACATAGGTGCTTGCAGAGACTTGGAGGCACTCTCACAGCTGTGCTTGAGCTCCCTGTCTTGGGAGAGAGACCAAAGCTCAGAGCTCATAAAAAGCACAGGGAGGTCACAGCATGGTGATAAACCCCGTGTGTGTGGACCCTGGATCAATGGGTGCAGACAGCAGCCCTGCCACGTGCTGGGATGGACTGAGCCTGATGGGCCCCTGCTCCTGCTTGTGTGTCTCTGCCTGCGTGTTGCTCCAGGATCCTCTGGGTGGTGAGGTAATGAAATAAATTTACTCTCGGCATTTTGACTGTGGCTTTGGGGTTGTTCTGGCTGTCTGTTTGTGTTGCCTCACACAATATCTCTGAAGAATGCCACTTGTCACTGCTTTTCACTTGAACATTGAGCCATTGACCACAAGTCTGAGTACCACTCTCCAGCCAATTCCTTACCCACTGAGTGGGCTGTCCATCAAATCCATGTCTCCCCAGTTTAGAGATAAGGATGGCAGGTGGGACAGTGCCAAATACTTTGTATACATTACATCTGTTGCCCTTCCTTTATCCACAACTGCTATAATTCCATGATAGAAGGCCACCAAATTTGTCAGATGTGATTTGCCCTTAGAGAAATCATGTTGGCTCTCACCAACCAGCTCCTTATTTCTCACATGCCTTAGCATACTTTCTAAGAGGATCCACTTCATGATCTTGCCAGACACTGAGGTGAGACCTGTATTTTCCTGGGTCTTTCCTATTTCTCTTCCTAAAAATGAGATTTATGTCTTCCCTTTCCCAGTCAGTGAGAACTTTACCAGACTGCCATGACTTCTCAAATATGATGGGTTAAGCTACTTCTGCAGCCAGTACTCTCAGGACCTACGGATGTATTCCATCTGGTGCCATGGACACATGTAACTTCAGGTTCCTTAGATGGTCTCAAACTAGATCTTCTACAATGAGCAGTGCTTCATTCTCCCAACCCTGCTTTCACCTTCTGCAACTTGGGTGCTGTTGCTTGAACATTTGCTGGTGGAGACCAAGGCAAAAAACTAATTCATTTCCTCAGCCTCCTCCATGTCCTGGTGACCAAGACTTCTGTGTCCTTCCTGAGAGAACTTTCATTTTCCCTCATATTTCTTTTATTGTTGGTGTACCTAAAGAAGCTCCTTTTTGTACCTTGGATGTCCTTGGCCATATTAACTTCTTTCAGTACTTTAGCTTTGCTAACAAGATCCCTGGCTGTTTGGACAGAATTTCTCTGTATTCTTCCCAGGCTACCTTCCACTGGTTCCACACTATAAGATACCTGTTTGTGTTTAAATTTGTGCAGGATATCCTTGTTCATCCATGCAGGCCTCCTGCTGCTCTTCACAGATTTACCCTTTGTAGAGATGCATTTTCCTTCAGCCTTGAGGATACAATCCTGGAGTATCATCTAGATGTCTTGGGCCCTCCTCTGCCTGTCCTTCCTAAAGATGCTGTATCCTTTCATTTCAGCACTCCAGTCATAGGAATCATTTCACAGTATTTCAATGATGCCAATACGGTTTCAGCCCTGCAAGCATGGGCACATCCCATTTCACTTCTTTATTCCCCATGCTGCATGTGATAGCTTAGAGGCATTTAAGCTGGGACACCAGTGGAGCTGGCTTTCTGACTGGAGTAACAGGTATTCCTTGGTGCAGTCCTAATGACCTGTGTAGCCTCAACGAGCTCTGGGCATCTCTTGCTGGCTCTGTCATCTAAAACATGAAATTAATTGGTTTCAACTGTATGCCCTACTACTTGATTACTCTTATCTGAAGTACGTGGCCCCTGACATATAATCCTCAATATTAGTGTTCAGATTACATCCCTTATCTTGCTGCAGAAAAAGTGTGTTACCATTGCTCCAGTCTGCTGCATTTTAATATTTACCTCCTTGATACAATACCAAGAGATAAAAGGAGGCCATAAGGTTAGACAGCTCCTAGCTCTATGGGTTGCTGTTATTCTTTTTTCCTGAAATTTGTAGTTGGTTTGGCTTTTTTTTTTTTTTAATAGTTAGGTCAGTATTCAAGACAAAAGTGTCTTCATAAAGAAGAGTAAGTCTTCCCGAAGTTTGATCTAAGGCAGATAGTGTAGGTACTATTGTCTCCCTGCTCCCCTTTTCAGACCAAAGGGACACACCATCACCCCTTAGCCATGAAGCAGGCTATGCTGAGGAGAAGGACATCTCACGTTCCTCTTCCAATACTGCAGCTACAGCAGAGAAAAGCATTGCTAAAATTACAACAGCATATCAAAGATAATTCCTCTTCATAGCAAAGAGGCACAGGAAGCAACACTACTGCACTGACTCCCATAGGGAAAAAAAGATGCATCCTATAGTTAAAACTTGCATATATTTAGGCTATTTTCCTTAATACAGATCAGACCATCCTGAGGCATATTTTCCACAATCCTGATCCACTTCTCCTATACCACCTATTTCTCAGCCTTTTTGAACATGTAGTTTCAGCTCCTTAGTGCCCTGCCTTTTTGTCACAAGTTTCAAATAGCAGGGGAAAAGTGAGAAAAGAAGTCTGACACAAGACAGAATTCAGTTCAGTAGGTTTGCTGTTTTAAACCTCTCCCTTTACATGGTTTGTAAAACAGAGTAACATAAACACCTCACAGTATCCTTCTGAGAAATTACTATTAATGCATGTTTCCTCATAAATATTTACAAAGTCAAGATACCATAGTTCTGATCCAGTACCGTTTAAAATATTCACATGTTAAGCAAGTGTGTGATGGAGAGGAAAATAATTAGTATTTACATCTGTTCAAATAAAGACTAAAAATCTGTTTTCCATTGTGCCATTCACATAATTTCGTGTGTGGCCAAGAGGGAGTGATGGTCATTACAGTTCAAGTCTAAAATCAGCAATAGACTGCATACCAGTAGGCAGTATCATCTATGAACCTGCCTGGGGCTGAGTTACCTCACTTCAGCAATAGGCAACCTCAGTTTAAGGTTACTCGCAAAGCTTGGTAGAGAGAGTCTGTGACTTAAAAAACCCAAACAAACAAATCCCTAAACCATACATAGTATCATAAGTTCTACATAGCAGATGTACATGGCAGATGTACTAAAAAGAAGTAATTTCCCTTTATCAATCCCCATAGGCGTTGTTTTGGGTTAGAACTGGTTGCATTTATTACTCCAAAAATGTCATCAGTTGCAAGGTAGTGCGTATTAGGTAGAACAGGTAGCAGGTTCTGTTGTCAAAGCAAATGGGAAAGAAAAAAACCCAACATCAAGTCCCTCTTCCATACACACTTCTTCCCTTGTTTACTATAAACTCCCTCTTCTTTCTTCTGAACCTTCTCCTTGTTAAATATCTGTGATTGTTAACCAATCTTAAGATGACCCAAATGTGTGTGGGAGTTTGTCTTTTTTAATTAAATAAGCCTTGCAGTTACCAAGCAGCAAAGCAAACTTCTACAGAAAAAGAAAACAGTGTTGCAGCAAAACTTTTTCAGTCCTATTACCAAAAAGATCAAAATAATAAAAAAAAAAAATTCCATGCATCTTTCAGTAAAATTCTGAAATGCTCTTCCATCAACCTCATTACTATCCTTGCAAGTAAAACACTCTGCTTATTTGTTAGACTAGCATCTCTCAGGGAAAGAAAAGCTTTGAAAACAAAAACATAGTCACAAGATGCATTTTCACTGGCTGTGAAAGACACTCCAAAATGATCTGTCTGGTCACGGAATGAAATTTCCTCTTTGAAATTCATTAAGTCAGACACTATCAGCCCAATCCTGCAATTCTGATTCAGGCAAAACTGTCATTGACATCAGTGAAAGCTTTGCCTTCATGAAAAAGCAAGAATGGATTTCAGGACTGGAACCTAGTTGTGTTTCATTTCATTACCATCTTATTTCACAAACAAAAACCCCATTAAGATCAGAATGATGTTCTAATTTAAAGGAATAACTGCATATCTACAGAACACAAACCAAGCATGGTATGAATTGCAGTGGAATTTTATTGTGGCCTTTATGTTAACTTTCTGTTAGATGTCAGGACTATGCAAAAATCAACATATATTTTCTTTATGAGTGTTGGCTTCTCTCAAAGTGATTTATGAAAACAGATCTGCTGCTAGAAGTGCTGTAGGGTAAACAGAGCGTTGTAAGGAAAATGCCAGCACACTAAAGAGACTAAAGAAAAATAGGCAAGAACAAAGCATAAAACAAAGCAGTATAGGAATATTCAAGTATTTAATATTTTCTTAAGATATTACAAACACTAAAGAAGCTATCCCATTTATGCCTAAATAAAAATAAAATAAAAAACCAAACAGCTATTGCATCAGAGAGACTTTCTTTTAGAACTCTGCTAAATTTGGGAATACAGGCTTTCATTTTTCTCTTGCTTTTCAAATGTCTTGCATATGCAAGTCGAACTAGAAGCTAAGCCTGATTATTGTAAAATTAGCACAGATGATAGAGATGCAAAAGCATACTCTGTGATACTCTGGAAGAATTTTTTGTTAAAAAGATTTTTCAAAATTAACTGGTCAAAGACAAATATCAATAGCTTAATTTTTAAACCCAACAGTACAACTTTCTGAAATACATTCATTTCAAGAAACTGCTGGATGTTTCAATTTCTGTCTTAAAACTATTGAATCCTCTCTCAATTTTATTTTACCAAAGCACCTCTCTTTGGTAACAAATATGAAAATGTTGATATTACAGTTCAAAAGTAGACCATATACAAGACTAGAATTAGTAATCCCCAAAATTGAGACTTCTCATTGCCTGATCAGGAACAGTTACATCTTCCATTCATAAATTTATAGAATATCTCAAGTTGGGAGGGACCCATAAAGATCACCATGTCCAACTCCCTCCTCCACACATTTGGTGCTATTTAGGTAGTAATATAACAAATCATTGCCCAAAACCTAAAGAAAAAGTGTCATAATTGACAGTAATTTAAAGAGTCACTAACTCTTGCAAATCAAGCACATTTCCTACAACTCCATGCTTATATCAACCCTAAGAAAGCAACTTATCTCAGTGTTGAATGTGTGGGCACACAAAGGGGGCTGACCTGCTCCTGTATTCAATGTCGTGCTCACTAAGCCAACTGGACCCATGCAGTGAATTATACCCAGAACCTGCAGAGCCTGGCAGACATCAGTTTATTGCCACATAGAGAACCTGATTGTTTACTGAAAAAGTAGTCAAATCATTCTTCCTCCTCAAATGTTCCTCAGACAGAAGTTTTCACAGATATTCTGCCATGCTGCTTTTTAGTATTTGTTTTACTATTAATAGAATATGAGCAGTCGTTTGAGGACAGAAAATTCACATTCATTTTTGCTAACTGAATTGTTCCCAGATCAGTATAAAGTGCCATACTGTTGAGATACTTAGTAACACTTGCAGACTAAATTCAAAAATGGTTGTGTCTGAAAGCAACCACTATATATCCCTCATTTTTTGTTTAAACTTTGCCTCCAATAGCATCCTCCTAGCCATGAAGCTACAAATGTCAACAAAGCCATCTGTACCTCAAATGAACTTCAACCAGAATGGGGAGTCATAAGAAAAATCTATAAATATGTCTGGCCCAAAAACCTCACCACTCAGAATTTTTCTTAGAATTCTTAGAATTTTTAAGATTAGAAAAGATCTCTAAGGTCATCAAGCACAATCATAGTAGTCAACAGTCCGTCCACTTCCACAGGATGTCAGGCATTTACAGCTGAGGTTTTTATACCCCAGAGTCACACACTTTTCTAATGCATAGGTATGGTCATCAACTCAATAATTTTGCTCTAAAATTAAAGTTACTATGCTTAGATCTGCAAGATCTGGTCAAGCATTGGGGAAACTATATTGGCATTGGAATGACACCCGGAAAAACCATTTATTGTTCACTCTATTAAAAGACAAGGTAACACAACAAGACAAAGAATGTTGCTTGCAACTACAAGAGTCATTGGAGCTTATTATTACAGAATATCTTAGTATCACACATTTAAGATTCATGTCACTTTACTGAATGTGCAAGACAGCTTAAACTATGACTACAACACAATATGCAGTGCATATTAAAAAAATTATAAGTCTAAAGAAAATATCTGCATGTATATCTTAGTTTTTCTATATACAAAACCAGTTTTCCAGAAAGATTCTTTAAAAGAAAAAACAAATGAAAAAAAAAAAGTCCAAGGGGATAGAATAAAGTTTAAAGGTTATGAAGCAACTTTTCGCTAAATACGTCTGTTTGGAAATCTGCTCATTACAACAGAAAACTTCATTAATTTAAAGAAAGCATTCTCTTGGTAATTTCAGGAAAAAGAATACATTTGAATTATCTCTTGGATACAGTTCTCCTCTTTGGACAGTCTTATAAGTAAACATTTAAGTCCTTAGTATTGTCTGATATTATTTTTTTTTATTATTTTTTAATATATCTGTTTTCACCATGTATTTTTATTTGCTTTAGAAGGGGGCAGAAATAGGGCTTAAGAGCAGTCTGATACTTTCAGCAGTTATCTCATCATGTATAAGTCGATTACATTAAGACTCAGTACATGAAAACACCAAATAATGATTTTTAAATTTTTAAAATAAAATATTGCACATCAAACTCTTTTTTTTTTTTTTTAATCGAAAAGTAAATTGAGGCAGCTTAACATTTTGGAGACACAGCTTTCCCTCTTTTGTTTCATTGCTTAGATATATTGCTATAAAGGCAATTCTAAAATACAGTAAATTATAAAGGCAATTCTTCTAAAATACATGGGTCTGTAAAGCAGACCCATGTTAAGGAAATAGCATTGGAGAAACAAAAAATCCTGACTTCTCTCAGTTCTAATCAAAGTTGTGACTGGGCAAGTAGAACCTCCAATAAGATGTTTTTGCATGCAACTCACAGAAATCATCTCCATGTGGAGCTGTGTGCCTTTCAGCACCTGTTCTGCCAAGGAGTACCTCAAAGGCATTTGTTTGCTGCATGTGTAGCAGTGCTCCTGCCTGTGGGCAAGTCAGCTGGGCCTAGATGATCTTTAGGGTCCTTTTCAACCCAGACCATTCTATGACTCCCTGAACTGTGTGACCAACATGATGGTATTGATTCTTGAAGTAGTGGTCAGCCAGTTTCTATCTGGCCTGTTCAGCCAAATTAAAACCTGCCTTTGTGTATTATATTAAATAGTGCAAAGAAATTTCTTCTTATGGGAAGCATAAACACAGGAAACGAAAGGACACTGCTACAAATCAGCCCGATATTTCACTGTACAGTTTACTGTTACAATTAAATCCAATAATGCCGAATCCCACTAACTTATTTTCAGTAAGCCTCACAGCCCTGGGAATTAGTTGTGTTTTGCTAAGGCTGCAGTGCAGTGCTCCTCTTCTAGAAGCAGGAAGGCAGAGATTTCAGCCACCCAGATGAGAATTTGCTTTGTGACTGTTACAATCTCAGGACTGGAAACTGCAGCAAGGTGACGATCTGCTGCTCTTGGTCATTTTGTAAGTCTGACACCATTTGTCTGTCAGTGATAAGCTATGACTTCATCCAGATGTTAATGCCACAAAGCTTCTGTTTCTACACAGACAGCTTAGATGCTGCTCAGCCAACACCCTTGACCAGGCATCCTGCTAAACACATCAGAGAAGTCACTTAACACCCTATCTTTTTAAAAGGTTTTTACGAATTCATAGGACATTAGCAGCTTTCCCTGTTACATACTACTCGGAAATTGGCAGTTAGGCAACACAGTGTCAGTAATCTCAACTGCAACACCACATGTCAGATCTCTTAGAATTAGCAATAACAACAGATAAACACTTACAACCTCCAACATGCACACGCTTCTGAGCACACAAGGAGTCAGTACACATGAATTTTTACAGGCTGTGAAGAAGACTCTACAAGACCTTGGTGAAATAATTAATTAAATTAATTAAAACTCATTTATAGTATCCATGAAAAAAAAAGTGAGGGCATTCAGTGTTGCTTGCATTTCTGTCCCTCAATTCCTCCACTGAAAACCCAATGTAACTGGGAACTCTCTTCATAAGATCTTATAAGCCATGAAAAATTGTAGCATTGTTTCCTCTTCAGGTAAAACCATTGTGTGAATCTGGTAGACTTTTGATGATGTTGACAAATTTTAGTAGTAAGAGGGTGTCAACAAAGAAAATAACTTAGTCCATTAAAAAGTAGTTTTCCCAGATTAAATAAAGCACATTCAGTGGCTTTCAGCTCCTGACTTAACTGGATGCTAGGCAGAGCTAAGAAAGGACCTGGCCTACATTTATGTAAAGACAGAATCTCTTCTTTCAGAACATATAATTAGGAACATATACAAATAGTTATGTTTCTTCAACAGAATACGTGGCACTATCTTCATGTTTAACAGTAATATATATATATACACTCACCCCCCTACAACAGGAAGCTGAAAAGAAGTCATTACATATTCAACTTCTGGTTTCCACTGGAGAAAATCATCTTAGATGAGAAAAACTACAGAAAAAAACAAGATATTTTCCTGGTCAGTTCACCTTGGCAAATGCAGTGACAATTGTTATGTGTCTGTTTAGTGTCCTTCAGAGTTTGGTGAAAGATATATGAAAAAATACCTGGAAAAATAATCTGGTACTGAAGGCTAAACTGAGTCCATGCTTAAGTTTTTCTTAATTTCACAGGCTGTTTTTGTATGCCACTTTCAGGCTTTATCTGTAGGCACTTCAAATCACAAGAAGTTTGTTAAAATCTCAGTTATTTTTATGACCTGGCAAGGTCTAGACAACATTATCTTGTCAGAATGGCACTGTCTTAGAGCTAATCAGTTAAGGGTAATAGTACAAGCTTTTCCATAAACAAATAGATCCAACTCACAATGGGTAGTTTGTTGTTTGTTCCACTATCTGGAAAGCAAATGATCTCAGATAAGGCATATCAATCACTACTGGTCATAAATTACTGTTGACTTTGACAAGTTGCCAGTGAAAAAAGAAAAAGTTATATTTCAAAATTGTTATCTTAAGACAAAGAAAAATTCTTTCCCCACAGCAGTAAACACAAACCCTTCAGAAGTCTGAGACAAGCATCTACACCTGAAAATGGTCAGCATGAGACCCAGTCCAACACAGATTTGTAAAAGCTATCTATTCCATAGGAATGAGAGCAGCCCAGGTTGGAAGGGACCTTGACAGATCATCTGGTCCAGCCTTCCATGGGAAAGGGAGCCTAGATGAGATTATTTAGCAATGTCCAATTACATCCTGAAAGTCTTCGGTTATGAGAACAGATGATCACATCCCTGAGGAGGCCAACCCCAGTATCTTAGCATTTTATGAAATATTCCTAGCATTCTGAAACTCCTCCCATTTGCCTTATTGAATAAATAATAGATTTTAAAAAAATTCACAGTTTGTAACACATTTACACAAAATGTTTTTGTCTTAAAAACTTTTCTGAATGCTATGCTGAAAGGGCAAAACTGGGGTGCACTAAGCCATGTTCCTTACTGCATTCTAATGTCTATTGAGATAAGCTCCTTGCACATATCTCGTTTTCAGAGAAAATGTTTCAAAGAACTGAATTTTGCCTTTCTTGTAGCTGGAAAGAAATTCTGGTTCACGGTAATGCCAGGCTCCAAATGTCTCTTGGTTGCCCAGATGTTTCCTGCCCACTGGCTTTGCCAGATGCCTGCACTCTATTTAACTTCAGAAATTCATTTATAGTGCAACATTACGATAAAGGATATTATATCTCACTACTGCCAATAGGCATGAAATAGCTTTGTTATTAACTCTGGTAACTCAACAATTTTTCTATTTTATGTTTGTTTCACCTAATGGCCTTCACTTTTTCAAAGTGATTCCCACAGGTATCCAGGCATGCATAATAATGAAAAAACATTTTTCTGAAGTAATAGTCCATAATATACAATCTTTAAGAAAGAGCATTGTGAAAAAAGGGTCATACCGGTTATATTGACATTTTTCTCAAGGCATACTCCTTAACTCAGTTTTAAATACAATCATTTAAATGAAACATAACCATAAAACACAACTGCCAAGATAAGTCTAAATCCATTTCTAAACCCTTCCTTCTCATGCTGCATGGACTACATCATTACAACAAAAATAGTCTGTCTCATTTTAATATTGAAAGAAAAGTAAACACCATAGTTGAAGTCTGGGTTATTGATAAACACTGCTCAGATATTTGAAACACAATGTTTTATCTTATTTTTCACTGACATCATAGTTCACTCCATGGGTTGCTAATCTTTGTGAGGTACTGAAACAGACTGTGAAACAAGTAAACAATTACTATTGCATGAGCAAGTAAAGAATTGAGATGCTTTCAAGAATCAATATGGCTTAGCTTGGATTTGCTTTATACAGATCATGTATTACCACTTTTTCATGAATGCAGGACATAGCTTTTTTTTTTTAGTGCAAACAGAGCTTCTGAACTATGTCAAAATTTGTCTGTTATTATTGCTTAACCCCATTCAAACTAAGTGGAGGTAGCAGTCATCTTTTTCCTAAATGTGTTTTGATTTGTTGCCTTATCTGCTGACAAGGATGTCATAAAAGCTTCAACCCTTCCACCTTTATTAATAGCTTTTAAAGAATGACATATTTTTGTGAAGAGGTTTTTATATAGCAAAAATATTTTGAAAAAATTAATAATATTTCCAGTAGATCAGGTCTGCTTGAAAATCCTATATATTAGTAATGTCTCAGAGATGGGATTTCTTCTTTGACTCCATCATCAGGGTGGTACTCAGGGAGCTGGATGGATCTCACATCTACATTCAGCTATGCCAAGAAGCAGGTAAGAAAGAATTTTTACTCCCATTTTAGAGCTTGGAAAGAAAAAAGAAATAGCAATACTGTAGAACAGATTTTGAAAATAACTATACACATTCTCAAGGTCAGAAAACATTACAATTTCCAAAGCATTTGGAGACTCTTCAGTTTGCCAGAGAATTAAAAATACAGTTCTGTTTTCCTACAAGTGGTATGAAGCAGTGACACAGAGATGAGAACAGAACTGTTGACAGCATCAGTTTCACTCTGTACTCCTGAAGATTTCATCCTAACCCTACTGAGACCCAGAAAATGCACAGCAGTTTAATTTGCTTTTTGCCATTACTGCATTCCTGCTCCCTTGGTAATAGGCCTCATATTGTTAGATATCCTAGTTGCTGAACTGACACACTACATTTGTAATGCAAGGCTATTTACATTTGTATTGCAGTTTTTCATCCAACTTCCTTTATTCCAAGGAAGAGGTCACAAAAATCCATTATAGGATTACTCATCAGCCAGAGACTATTTGAGTTCTGCACATTTATGTCTCCAGATTGAAAGTATGAATCACTCTTCTACATAATTTCTGCATATAGACCACAGCTCCCTATCAGGAAATATGAATGAATTTGAATTTGATCCACCAGGGCCTCATCTGTTCCAAAATCTCACACTCAATACAGCTGGCATATTTTTCATCTGTGTCTCATCTCCTTAGCCAACATACAGGACCATTTCTTTAAAAAAATCCAAAACATAGTTCAATGACAATTCCAGCAAGAAGCACTCTTACTGAGAACTAAGAATGAAAAATATAATTTCTATACAATTGAAACAGTGATGATAAATTAACCTTGTTAATTCTTTCAGTACCTCTGGAGTTGTTCAGGGTTCAAACTGGAGCTTCAGTATTAAATACATACTAAGAGTACATGCCACTTTCGCCACAGTTTTATGATTTCAGTTGAGTCTAAATTTTCTTGCCTACATCTGTGACTGAAATAGACATGCTTCAAGTTCTGCCTCTCCTCAGAAAAAACTAAAGTGCAAAAATATACAAGAAACACCATTCAGAATGAAGAAACTTGATACTCCAAGTTTGATTGCAAGTTAACATATAAGCAGAACCAAGATATTTTTCAAGGAAAGAAGCTTCTTAATTGAGCAAAAACTCTCCTTCATTAATGACTCAAAGGAATACTAGGAAAGTTTGCTGATGATACTTACCTGGAAGGAGTTGTCAACTCCCTTGAAGGCAGGCAGGCCCTGCAGAGGGACCCCAACAAATTAGAGGGCTGAAAAATCACCAATCAAATGTTTAACAAGGGAATGTGCACCTGGGATGGGGCAGCCCTGGATGTACAGACAGACAGGAGAATGAGAGGCTGGAAAGCAGTGCCATGGAAAGGGACATGGGAGTCTGGGTTGACAGAAAGTTGAACCTGACTCAGCAGTGCCCTGGCAGCCAGGAGGGTGTGACTCTTGAAGTGTCCTGTGAAGGGCCACGAGTTGGAGTCAATGATCCTGAAGGATCCCTTCCAACACAGAATATTTTACTATTCTGTGATTGCCAGTCTTCAATAAGGCCAAAACTATGAAATGCATGGGAACTTGCCATCCTGCCAACAAACACAGAACTCCCCTTCACTGGTACTGTTTTGTAGATGAAGAAAGGCTTTTTCCTCTGAAGTAACTAGGCTTTTTGACACTACAAAAAGCATAAAATGTGAGCATGTAAAGCTACAGATTTCCACTTCCTTTGATCCCCTTATCTCCATGTCTCAAAGCATCCTCAAGGATATTGTCATTCAGAAATTTACCAAAATTAGGAATTTTTGGAAACTGTTAGCTTCCAATCCATTAGCTAAAATGTTAAAGCTACAGTGAAATGTAGCCTATGGAGTCCCACTGTTGTAACTGTGCCTTGTAAAAACATCCTCTGAAATACGACTCGGAAAGAGCAAACACCTGTTTGCTTACAGAGCAGGACACATTTTCCTCTCCTTGGGGCAGCACCGCAGGGTCCTTCATGTGCCTGTGCTTTGCAAGCACCCACTTAAGGGCAAAGCAGATAAATTCTGAGTACACAACACATGCATGGTCTAAGTGAATGGGACCTTCTCAGTACAGCACCTCTTCCATTTCCCAACAGGTATCCTCTTCAAGTGCTTACATTAAGTCCCAAAAATAGTTTTATCTACTAATGCAAAACCTGTATGAGGACAATGTTTTTCTTCACATTAGGAAAACATTTGTTTAAGTATACGCTTGAAATAAAAATCTCAATTCTGCTGTGATTTTATATTGTTTAATGACTTTACTACAAGTGAGGAAAGAAATGCACTTCTATAAATTTTGCATGCAGTGCCTGCTCTTTCTGAAATTCTTTATCTTAGTTTATATGTTTTCTTTATTAGGAAATAAAATAAAGCCTTAAGTTCCATATCAACTTTATATTTACACCTGAAGTAAAATTCATGTTATATTGAACTAAAAATGCAGCCAAGGATGTTACATTTAATATGTGAAACATATATATCACTAAAATAGCATGTTTTTATTATTCATTATCACTTCATACTTCTGAAAAGTCTTTCAGTTTGTAGTTATGTTGTAGTTACGTCAAAAAAGGCACTTAAAAATTTTAACTTTGTCTCCATTCAATTACATAACAGATAATAAAAAATAAATATTTGAAATTAATGTATAAACATCACAAATAATGAATTCAAGATAAGGCTTTAATATTTCCTTTGACCCACATTTAAGACAAAACTTAATGCTGTGTCATATTTAAGAATATGCCGCAGTGTATTTATGCATGTGTGCACAAGTCACAAATACACATCTGATTCAGGCCATGTAATAGCTAATAAAACAGAAAAGAAACAAAACACTATCAACAGCTAAGTAGTACAAGCTGTCTGTCACATCTGTCCCCCACCTACGACTTGACAATAACCAGAGCAGGATAGTCACTCCAGCCTCCTTTAAGTGTCTAGCCATCACTCTAACACCCTGCTATTGAAGCATCCTGGAGCATAGAGTTCAGAATTTCTGTAACTGGATCATCCAGAAACAAGATAATTGCCACGCTGGACCAAAAATCTGGCAAAAATAAGCTGAAATAAAAACAAGCTTGCTGTTTCAGACTTTTATTATTCACTTAAATAATGTTACAAGTCAGTTCAACGAGATTCAGTTATAGATGCTTTAAAAGGTGAGATGCATCATGTGAATGATCAGCACATACATGTAGGAAATACTGAGCATTGAACAGAGATTTTAAACCAAAATTTACTAGATATAGATTAACATTTATTTAATAAAAATGAAGAATACACTGGAAACTCGATGGGTAGCTTTGAGGCAAAACCCTTTGATTACAGCACATTCGGAGAGGAAAAACAGTTTCCCTAATGCTTTATATTCCAGCATGTACAAGTTACAGAAGCAGCAGTTAACATTTAAATCTGAGATTTTTTGAGACAAATAAAAAGCAAAAAAGTATCTTTAATAGTGTTGTTTGTTAACAGCCTAACCTATAACAGCTAAAACTACCAGAAAGAATATGTATGAAGTCACATCTCAAGAGATGAAACACGTATTTAATAAGTGCTACTTTGAAGTCAATATCTGATAGAGAGCTATTACTGAAATAACTTCTTCACTGTGACACTAACATATTCTATCTTTAAAAAAAAAATCCACCTTCAGAAATCCACCTTCAAGCTGTTCTCTGCAAGACTCTACAGTAATGTGCTAAATGCACTAGTACAATAGTTTTCCTCTGCCCTTCCTCTTAAAGGGTTGCAATGAAGTGTATATCTGATGAAACCAAAGAAGAGCTATGGGATATGGATACTTGAAGGCAGACTGGCACAGATATTGGATTCACAGATCAGGTCAGGACAATCATCTTCACAGCTCTATGAAGACGGCTGTTGAATTTGAATCATATTCAGCTATACAGTTTTTGTCAGTAGATAAGAGGATTTTGAATTCAATAAGTACATGTAAAAGATCACTTGAGCACCAAATTTAACTTAAAATCCACATTTTGTAGAAGTTATTATAAAATATATGTTCAACCAAGTTGAAACTCTAAGTATTTCATAGCATCATTTAGAGCAATAGCATCATCACACTTAAGA
The DNA here is from genome assembly GCA_013399835.1 of Leptocoma aspasia. Taxonomy (NCBI): domain Eukaryota; kingdom Metazoa; phylum Chordata; class Aves; order Passeriformes; family Nectariniidae; genus Leptocoma; species Leptocoma aspasia. The sequence continues at coordinate 629,127 of VXAX01002814.1, forward strand.
ATCTGACCATAAGCCGGTACTGACCACCACTGAACCACTTCCCCAAGTTCACAATTTTACATCTACACAACTTTTAAATACCTGCAGGGATGATGTCTCCACCACTTCCCTGAGCATCCTGTTCCAATGCTTGGCAACCCTTTCAGAGATTAAATTTTTCCCAATATCAAGGCTAAAACTCCCCTAACAAAATTTGAAGCCACTTCCTCTTGTCCTATCACTTGTTACTTGAGTGAAGAGACTGACCTCCACCTTGCCACTGGTGGGATAGTTAGAGAGAGAGAGAGAAGGTCCCCCTTTTCCCTTTTCCCCAGAATCTCCTTTTCCCCAGACTAAATATCCCCATCTCTTTCAGCCAGTCCTCATCAGACCTGTGCTCTCAACCTTCACCAGCTTTGGTGCCCTTTTGTGGACAGCACTTCTGCTGAACTGAGCACAGGATTCGAGCTGTGCCTCACCAGTGCCATGTGCAGGGGAGCAATCACTGCCCTAGTCCTGCTGGCCACACTAGTGCAATCTAGTGCATAATATTCTCAAAACTATGTCCTATATGCATTTCTCTTTGAAGAACACATGCTGAAGAACAGCCCTGCAGGCTGCACATGCCATTCCTAGAGAAGTGAGCCTCAAAAGGCAGACAGACTTGTCCTAAAATGTAAGTTAAACAGGGTACCTTGAAAAGTTGATGAATTTCATTCGTTCCCATTTTCTAATAATGAAAAACTCTCTGGGCGGAAAGTGTCTGGCACAGCTTTATCATTACTGAAAGTTTATGCTTTCAAGACTCTCATGATATTTTCAAACCATATCCCTTTAAGTTATGAACACATGATCCACTCACCCCTTCCTCCTTTCCAGAAGAATGAGGCTAAGAAAAAAACTCATTAAAAGGATGGCCAAATAGTTGCATTAAGTGAATCAACAAAACAGGAGCAACTGTTTAGAATTACGTCTCTCAAAGCTTTCCTAGACCCCTTGCCATATAAAGCAATTTGCCACACAGAAATAAAAGCTGGACAGTGAGTCAAGAGTAGCACACCTTCAAAAAAACCCAGTGGTCAATTATTGAAACCATCTTCTCCCACTGTCTAGCTACTGTTAGGCAAAAAATTACAGCACATGTCTACACAGTCCACAGCTTTAGTTGTACAGTTGAATTTCAGGGGACGTTGTGAGTGCTCATGGAAAAGTTTTTGTGCTTGGCTTAGACCTAGAGTTATGAAAATAGTTTTCATTTAGAGTAAAATCAGAAAGAAAGATAATGTCAAAGAGCTCCTAGAAATAATTCCAAAATATAGGCACAAACACAATACTGACTTAGGAAATGCTATACTAACACCAACTAATAGTCATGTTACAAGCCCTCCCCATATGTGCTTCCTCTCACATCTGTGTTTCAGTGATGAACAGCACTAGCTAGACATGTATAAGTAGGAAGCATTAGATAAGGGCAAGACCAAAGAATATCAGTTTGTTTCGGGGGAAAAAAAAAATCAAATAATTAAGCATAATCCTTTTCAAACGTGTGACAGATACTGCAAACATGAAATAAGGAATAAGGCAGTAAAAGCTTATGTTAGGAGGCAGATTGATTTGAGAATTAATAGAATGCAATTAAGCAAACAGCAAAATAATAGCAACATGGGAAGTCCAATTAACATCTCTGCCTTTTTCCTAATAGTAGGCATTGTTACACCTCAATGCAAAGGATCCAGTCATCCAAGCCCTTATAAACAAGTCAAAATATGTTAACAAGCACTGATTCCATATAAACAGTAATTAATGTAAAACCAATGTAATGTAATTATTTATCAGAAAAATAATACATTTTACAGTAAATTAATTAGCTGAAATAGGTCAATAGATGTAAAAATTGTTTAAGAAAAGCTACTGAGGAAAAAGTGGGCAAAAATAGTTTGGTTTTCATTAACAACTCTGAGAATCAGTTTTGAGTAACAATGTTTATAAAGAAACAGCCAGCTACCAACTTAACCTTGTCCAGGTCTTGCATTTTGGAATCAATTTCCAGACTTCCTGGAAAAAAGAACCTTCTGCAACCTATTTAAGTCATACAGGAATTCAAAGGGTTATTGAACGTTTATACAGCTCATAATATCCTTACTAGATTTATGTCCTTTCTTTATCCTTATGATGCATGTATTGCATACAGTCAGTAGAAAGGAGCTGAGCACAAACCACAGCAAGAGGGAGAGAACAATCACTGGGAGATTTCCCACTGTTTTATGTCTTTAGTATTTACTCTCTCCCTAAATTCATAGTTGTGTTTCTTAGCTCCCAAAATCTGTGTACTCTCAAGATGAACAAGGAAAATGCTGTAAAGTATGGCAGGATAAGAAAATCTGGGTGTCCAGCTTTAATTACTCTCTTTTTACATACCCCTGCTGCCACTATGACTTTGCTGCACATCTTCATGCCACTGAGAAGTGCTTTTAGAAAGTAGTTTGGTTTGGGGTTTTGGTGAGGTTTTTTTACATTTTAACCTATAATACTGCAGTAAAAACAAAGGTAGTCCAGCCCCAACAGATTTCAAAAATATCCATTTAAACCCCTTCTTTAAGCACTAAAACCAACACGCCTAAAATATAAAGCATTGAGGTGTCCTTATAATAAGTCTGCTCACCACAAGACCCACAGATTTTCAACTATATTAAAAAATAGTCTCAACCCATACTATGTTTTAAACATGCAAGCGATCATATTTCTAGCATCAAAATCCATGGGAGGTAATTTGCGCAGGTAAAATATGCTTCTCTGTTAATTTTTTTGCATGCAAAACTATCCCATGGGTGAATTAAAAAAGCAAAAACACTCAAGCAAACAGAAGAAACTGAAAGTTTCACACTGGGAAAATGGCAGGCTGCTCTGGATATTTAAGAATTGTTCTGATATGATTACATGGAGTAATTAAATTTAAAAAAAAGGAGCACTCACTAACTAGCAGGAATGGTCTCCCTTGAGGTTTGAGCCAGCAGAACACTCACAGGGCTGCTGACTCCAGCAGAACAGCTCACTTGCTTTGAGCTAAGCAGAGTTAAATGGATTGAACCCTTGAGTAATTAATGGAGCTAATAACAAAGTATCAAATTAACTTGGAAATCTTTCTGCTTTTGATTGAACCGTGCACACAATTGTTCATAGGCATTTCTACCCTCTTTACAGAATGTTCTGATATTTTTTTTTTTGTAAAACAGAGAGGAAATACTAATTCCCATTGATTCTTATTTTCTAATAGAAAATATAAGCACATAAAGCGAATATCAGATCTTTCTCCAAGGTAGTGAAGACACTACAGACAATAGATCAGGTACACCTCAGACCTTCTTTTCAGTGAGGACTACTTTTGGAGTACAAACTTATACTGCATTTATATCCTTTCTTAGTTGTCTTCCTATAAAATGAATACACACAGACAATTTTTGTAACTTTTTGTAAATTACTAATATTTAACAATAATTTTATATTTTGATATCAGACAACCTGGTGGTATTTTTATGTATATACCTGTTATTTACAGGATGGGGAGGGTTTTCATGTGATATATTATTACTCTGAAATAAAATTTACGTATTACACTGAAATAACTCTTAACATTGACTGGAATCTTACACTAAGAGTAAAATATAGACCATTTATCTGCATTTTAATTTCTGTTACTACCAGAACCAACCTCTCCAGATACTGGTGTCTCATACAGATTAGCACAGATATAAAGATCATGATGGATAAAACTGTTGCCACTGGAACTCAGGAACTCCATCAGACTTATGAGAATTAAGGTTTAAGGTAGAATGTGTTTGAGAAGAAAAAATACCTGAAGAAAAATACATGCAATGTGGTGTTTCACAGTTTGTTGAAAGACTGAAAGTTTAATTAACCATGAATTAGAAACAATTTCATTGTATGCACCCCAAAATTAAATACAGTCTATAAATATAAGTCTAAAATATAAATACAGTCTTAAATATAAGTCTATTTATTTTAGTTATCCCAAGTCCTACTTTTGAGGTAATACATTTTCAGAATGCTATGTTTCAGCCTTGTGGTGAACACCTATTTTTTTAGAGAAAACTGTCTGGCAAATGATTTCAAACAGACTTCACTTTGTTTTTGGAGACTGAAATACATTTCTAAGCCTTTTCTTGCTTGTTGAGGTATGTTGAACAACTACATTTTTCTTTTTACTGAAGTTACTCTCATATTTTAAAAATGGCCTTTCTATTTTAGGACTGTGTTTATTGAAAAACATATATTCTATTTGTAGTTTTGTGTTTAGTAATAGGTCAAAGCCTCTGGGGTTTCACACTTGAATGAATTACATCCTGGGGAATCCTGTGTACTGAGAAAGCCAGAATAATTAACATAATCAAACATGTCTCAGTAAAACCAGTATCTAAAACTACAGTGATGTCATATCCCATCACAACACCCTCTTTAAATGCTAGAATGTACAAACTGGCAGTACAAGTGTGGTAAGGACTACATACATGAGGTCTTCATTCCTTACCATTATGATATATATGGTTTTCAACTGTCAGTTTGGAAGCCAATCTTACAAGAAAGTAAATAACTCAAACTCTGTAGCTGAATATATCATTATAAAACACTTGGGGTTTATACATTCACATTGGAGCCATGGCTGACTTGAACTGAATCTCAAGGGTCATCAGATTTTATCCAGCGGCTTCTGGACCAAACCCAGAACATACACCTGACCAAGATCTAGAGACTTTAAAGGTGATCAGTTTTGCTCCCTTTTTAGGTATTTCAGTAATTTAATTGCTTCAAAGAAAGTTTATTCTTCTTCTATTCAGAATTCATCTTTTATCAGGTTTGTCTTGCCAATTTACCACCTCTCATTAGTTTAAACTTCAAAATATTTACCTTGATTTCACAATTTCTTTTACTTCATGTAGGTGTCTATAGACCTTTCAGTTTTTTACAAAATGAAGTTTGATCTTATATTAAAAAAAGTATTCCAAGCTGTAACATTCTTGTAGTTCTTTTCAGAACCTTTGAAATTTATCAGATGCCTTTTTACAGGATGATTAAACATACTGAAACATAATGTGTTTACAACTGGGCATACTAAAGTGATAATAATAAATTCTCATGACTACAACTATTATTAGTTTGTCTTTATATTCCAGAATAATGCTATCACACCAAAAAGCACATTAATTAATCCTTCCACCCATATATGCAAAGGAACTTTGGTTCCTTTGTGTGAATAACTTCAAGTAGCTACATTATCTTGCATTCAATTGTATAAATTGTGTGTTAATAAACTGAGGTAGTATATAATATTGACCTATCCTATTTCTTGCTGTCCTAATATACAAAGTTTTTCAAGTATCCCCATTTTTGGAACAAAAAATAATATACTGTTATGATTCTCATTAGGAGCATCTTCTTCCAGTAACCTTAAACCATTTTTGCCTCATAGGCTACTCCTGGTGAACACTTCTCAAGCTCATAAATGCAAGTGATGTCCTTTCATAAATACCTAAATCATGGTTGAACCAGAGACATAGTAGCTATCCAGCCTGCTGGTTATAAGGAGAATTAGAGATTGACTTTAGAATATTTTGGTGAAAACTTTTCTTCAACATACTGATCTTTTCCATTTGTAAAGAATGTACTTCGATTAACCTCTAATACTACTGAAAATAAATGATGCAGCTCAGTTTTGTATGCATGTGGCACACACCAGCTATCATGATTTGAATTATGAGCGATATTATTTGATTTTTTTATCCAGGCATGTGAGGCATATATAAATAAACAACATTAATATTTGAGACAGAAGCTCTGTGGATTCTGGTTTTAAAATAAATATTCAAACAAATCTCATCTTTCAATCTACTGTAACTGCCAGAAGCATAAAAGATACCATAAAGATCTTCTAAAGATGGGACACCACCATTAGTTTAGCTTTATATAATAAGCAGGTAAGTCTACCAGTAATAATATGGAAAGACTAAAAAGATGGTAATTAAAACAATAGTGAATTAAAACAATTAGGAAATGTTTTATCAAAGTCTGAAGTACAGTAATGTTTTGTTGAATTGGAACCTTATATATATCAAGGTCAGTTGTTTTAATTAACTCAGAAGAAAATATTTTAATATTCAACACTACCAGCAGAAAATTTTCAGAAGTTTGAAAACAGTCTCATTTAGCAGAATAAAATAATGCAACGGTAAACTGGCTACATAAAGCACAAGCAAGCATATATTTTTCCCACAAGGATTTTGAGAAGCTTGAACTCTGCATATCTAAAGTATAGGCTGCATTTATAATTAATAGAAGTGTTCCTATTGGAGACATGTGAGTTCGTGATGGTAGTTTCAACTAATAGCACCATAAAAAAAATTGCCTCAGTGCAAATAAATTAAATTGGACCAATTCACTGTTGAAGTACATAATGCACAAAGATAAATAGCTCCTGGAGAAGCAGCCTCACTGCATATTCATTTTAAGAGGAAAGATAGGAATCAACTCTTCTAAATACAAAAATAAAGTACTCCACTGATTCTGCAGAGCACCTGCATTGACAGACTGTCCCTGAGCAAATAGAAGGATTCATTAGTTTGCTTGTTATTGTGTTTTCAGTTGAAGGTTTTAACAAGTTTCTTTCATGATCATTGTTGACATTCAGGGCCACAGAGAGAAAAAAACAAAAGGACCAACTTTTGGCAAAGTGGACTTAGAGCATCCCTTCCTTTATGTAACCACTACTAATTTTAAAAGTTCAGGGAACAGAGGAAAATTTGTTAGTGACGTTCTAGTGCATCTTTTGCCATACAAAAGGTATCAACAAAGAAATCCAACTGGATCTGAAATGTGTGGTAGGCACTAATATTTAGTGATACCTGCTGGGAACAACCTTGAAGAAGAGCTAAAAAAAAAGAATAGAGGTATTGTGAAAATGGACACTGTAAATTAAGAACTGTCGTGAAAGCCACATGTGGGGTATTTTTTGAAATTAAAAAAGAAAAGACAATAAACCTGCGGGTAGAACATGTAATTACTTTCAAGGTTTCTAATGAAATACCTTATCTCTAACTCACACCTATCTTTGGATATAAGGAATGCATAAAATCCCTGTTTCTTATTTCTTTCCTGCATCTCCTCTACCTGAGGACCTTTTAATTGGGTTTTTTCTGTTAAATTTTTTTCTATATTTCACTCTCTCTTTACATCTTCCTTTTTCTGTAATGAGTTTATCATACTTCCCTCAAATTTCAGTTTCTTTTTATTTGCTTCATGTGCCTTATCTCACTGAACCCTTGCCTTTTTCCACACCTGCTTCTGTCTTTGGCACTTAAGTTTTCTATGGTTTTTTAATAGTTTTAATAAGAGTCTGGCATGAGATAATCATGTGGGCTATGCAGCTATTGGAGCTGCACATGTAGTGGGGCTGCCATCTAACACATTCCTGTTTAGTGGCTACAGGAAAAAAAAAGCAGGCAGATCATAGTGAGGCAGTCAAGGAGAGGGAGATAGGCCCAGTCAGATGCTGTTCACAAATGCAGAGCTCTGTCCTGAAATAGTCCTCCCAGATTTCTCTTCCCCCTGGCTCTCCCAGACATGATCTGGGTGTTAAAAGGCCATTGTGTTTTAGGCTCACAGAGCAGCCCTGCTTTACAACCTCATACATATTTTCCCCTTCTGCCCTTCTCCAGGTGTAGCCCTTCCTGACAAATCCTTCATTTTCTGGTTTGTGCACAAACCATACATATTCCCACAAGAATTTATCAAACAATATTTCTCAAAATCAACTCATAAAGTCTTACCCTTGCTAAAGAAAGCAGCATCTGGTTTGCCTGAAATGTTTGGTTTCTCTGACAAGAAATGTAATCATGTCACTTTCCTACTGCCACCTGTACTTGCAACCTTATTTTCTGTCCCCTTCACCCCATTCTCACTAAAAACTTTCTGGTTTCCCTCCTAATATATTCTTTCCCTTGTTCCTTCTCATAATCCCTTCCACTCTCCTTCCCAGTCAAACTTTCAGACTCTTTGGGTTTCCCTATTAATCCACCCTATGGCTCTAGATCATCTTTCTTTTCTGAAAAAGTCAAGTAGAACAGGATAGACTTTTCTGTGTCAATCAGCACTGTACTTTCAAAGAAGAGACTGAAATGTAGAGATGGGTTTCTCAGCCCCCCTCACCCATTTCCTAAGAAAAAACCTACCACCAGACCTACAGGCAAAGCAGAAGCGCCCCTCTTTGCCCAATCTTTTCCGAGACCCGAGGTTCAGTGAGTTCACCCGACCTCTCTGACGGTCGCTACCCCATGTAGGCACCGACTCCGCCGCCCCTCTCCCGGCGGCAGGGAAGGCGCTGGGGCAAGGGCGGTTCCGAGCGCAGCCTTCCCCCGCCAGCCCCGGCGGAGCATCCCCGGCTCNCCCAGCCCGCCGAGCCGCGCCGCGGAGCCCCTCCGATGCCTCCGACACCGCCGCTCCCGGGCTCCGCCGCCTCTCCGGGCAGCATGGCCCGGATTAGGTACCTCCGCGCGGCTGTCTCGGGGTTTTATCTGTGGGAAGCTGCGGTACTGCTCAGGTGAGTTGCTTTCTTTGGGGAACTGGAGGTGCTCCCCTTCCCGGGTGTCGGGCAGCCGAAATGTCTGGGACGGGCGCGGAGAGCCGCCGCCGACATCGCCTTTCCTCACCAAGAACGCCCGGCTACCTTCGGCAGCCGGGCTGTGGGCACAGAAACTAAATGCGTGAGCTCCACGCTTCCTGAAAGGCTTCATAACATTGCGCTGTCCCGAATCTCATTTTGCAATTTACAAGCAGGAGGTTGTATACTTCCTTCATTTGCTCGCAGATAGAGTTTCCCTGTAAGATCTGTGAATTTTATCACTGTTTTTAGCAGAAATTGTAACATCAATAATACTGAAAATTCTTAAGGTGCAAAGTGTCTATATATAAAAGTTACAGAAGATGATCTGAGTTGGGAATATATAGACTTCCTTATAACTGTCAGTTCTTTTCAGCAAAAGGAAAATCACAGATTGCGTTAGGTCAGAAGTCTTGTGCAGAAACAGAGAAACACTAGCTGAGTGTTTCTGAGAGGATATGTTCTACAGAAGTTCCCTTAAGAGGGAAAGCATTTGCTGTACTACTGACAATCTTGGAATTATATTATGAAAGATGGCGATGTATCCATAAATTGTGACCTGAGTAGAAGATTGATGTTCATACAGCTTTCTCTGCCCAGCACACTCTTTCTAGGTAAAGTGATGTTGCTATATCAATGTAAGCATTCTTTTAACACATAGCTCTGTAAGTGTGGTGACACCAGGCTGAAATGAACTTGAGTTTCATGAGGGAAAACTTTAAAAGAAAAGTCATACATGTAAAGAAAAAGACTTCAGTGTCCTCATATATTCACTGCTAATGCAGTTAGCCATGCTTGTTACCAACAAACATTCTAGCTCTGTATCACAATAAACAAACTATGGCATATAACGTGACGGTGCCAGGCTATTTTTAAGAATCACATTGTTATTTAACAAAGACAAAAAACGAAACTTAAATTTGAAAAGAGAGTTTGGGGATTATACATGTAAGGGATTTATAACCACGAAGTTAAGTCAGCAGCATGTAGTGTCCTACAATGATGGCACACTTCACAACTGCTCACAGGTTTATAGCAAATCTTTCCTTTTTGACATTAATTTAAAGACATGTTTTGTATCAACATATGTAACATAAATAGTTTATAATTTTATTTTATTGTAATTGTGCCAAAATAAATAGATTTTAAGAAACTTGGTCACATGGTATGAGATTGACACTGCAAGGAAAGAGTCAATGCATGTATATTACACTTTATATTTTGCAGTGAGTGTTTGATGTTCAGCGTAGGTGACCAAACACTTGTGTAGTGTAGGCAATACAAGCAGTACTATGCTATTATTATTCTATTTCAATGTTCTTATGGAACTTATTTTTCCTCTGCATATTATTCCATGCAAATGCCATCCTACTGTTGAATTGTTCATCCTTTATCTTAATGATGTAAAAGCATTTATTCCAAGGGGGGAAAAGCTATAAAGTCAGTTATGAAAAGCATACAGGTATTTTGCATCACATAAATCTGGACTAACACTGAATTGTTTCCAAATGTATAGAGATACCTTATTTAGCATAAATTCAAACTATTCTGTTCAACGTCCAGATAACTGTGGTATTGTAATAGCCTTTTACTCATAAATAGTCACTTTATGATAATGAACATTGTTACTGTGCACATGGACTATATTGTTGGAGAAAGAGTTCAGAAAGCTGCTCAGAATCCATGTTTGTCTTTCATATCAATCTCAAGATAGAGACTGCTGATGACTTTAGGTCTAGAAATAATACATGAGAAACCTGATGCAAGTCAGTTCAAAACACCTAGGAGTCTTCTCCATGCTTTAAAAATGGAAAAAAAAAGTGAAAAAAATAAAAATATTAAAACCTGTAAAATTCTCTGCTCTCCTGCAGCCATTAATTCTATTTCTTTTCCAACTTAAGCCTTGGGAAATAATTTCCATTGGAGCAAAGAGAACAGGGAATAGTAGAAGTCTGCTTCCACTCTCTGTTAGACACAGACTCCAGCCTTAGCACCTGTATAACACTTGATGAAAAGACAGATGTGCTATGGATTTCTGGGAACAGTCAAATGTTAAGTGGTTTATTTGCTCACACATTTTGGAAGAAATTATGTTATCTTCCCTTACATCATGCAATTTTGAAACTTTTTTGCTCTTCATTAAGAAACTGAAGGCTATATGAGAAAACTGAATGAAACTAACAAGAAAAGCCTTAATTACTTGTCCAACAGCCCCGAGGCTATTTAAAATTAATGTTTAAATTATATGCCTGTGAAGATAAAAAAAAGAATGTTTTTCAGTGTAAATTTAGACTTTCTACTTTAATGAGCAAAGTCTTGAGATGCATGCTTCACAAGAAGAAACTTCACCTGATTTATTTTTTTAAAATAATTAATTTTTCATTCCACATCAAAAGATCCTTCAAATTGCAATGACTGAAACAAGATGTATATTGGTCATTATAGGATCTAATTATTAATTTGATCTCCAAAAGATGTAGAAAAAGAATTAGAAGAGCAATGAAGCTGATAAAGGGTCTAGAGCAAGTCTTGTGAGGAGCGGCTGAGGGAGCTGGGATTGTTTAATCTGGAGAAAAGGAGGCTCAGGGGGGAACCTTATTGCTCTCTACAACTGCCTGGAAGGAGGGTGTAGCCAGGTGGGGATCAGCCTGTTCTCCCAGGCAACAAGTGACAGGACAAGGGGAAATGGCTTCAAGCTGTGCCAGGGAAGATTCACATTGGGTATCAGGGAGAATTTCTTCATGGAAAGGGCGGTGAAGCGTTGGAATGGGCTGCCCAGGGGGGTGGTGGAGTCACTATCGCTGGAGGTGTTCAAGAAACGACTGGACATGGCACTTAGGGCTGTGGTCAAGTTGAGAAGGTGGTGTTCAGTCAAAGGTTGTACTTCATGATCTTGAGGTCTTTTCCAAACTTAATGATTCTGTGATTATCCGTAGTCTTTCATAATATTGTGCATGTTTGTACTGTTATATCATAGATTAACACACATATTGAAGATGTATTAATGGATTTTAAACATTAAAAACAATGGTTAAAGCACACTGGTTTATGCAATATATTTTAGTATAGAGAGAAAATCTATTATCATACTCAAAATAAAAAAAATATTACTTATTAATATTACTGCCAGTCCAAGCCTGAGTATGATACTAAGAGGGTCCAGGTGCAAAAAAGAGGCAAAATCTAGGGAAAATAATGTAATGTAGCCTTAAAATAACTGTAATTTACTACCAAAGAAAGAAAAAAATTCTGAGAAATAGTTTGAAGTTATAATAATGTCTAAGACTGAGTATTCTCCTCAGTTTTCAATAAAGTAATAGTGTTAATAAAAAAATCCTCTGGATTTGCCTCAATTCCAAGAGGTTATGATGAAAGCAAGATGATATTTGTAGAGTAAACATGAAGACCAGATTTTTGAGTCAAAAACAGTTGCATAACAGCTCAGGAACTTTCACAGACACCAGCACTGATCTATTAGAACTACGCTGTCAGGGACTTGACAGGGATTTCCTTTTTCCTTGGAAGGTGTAGTGTATCTATTCCATATGTAGACCTGTGTATGTGGAAAGAACAGGATGAAAAGGTAGGTTGCACTGGGGAAATGCAAAATAGATTCTCCCTATGGGGTATTTCTTTATTTATCCATATTAGCATAGACTAAGAATCATGCTACAATTAGATTATTGCCTCTTTCCTTGTTCTTTTCACTACTCCATTGGATTTACATTGAAGGAAACTATTGCAGACACAGATAATTGCTCTTAAAAACAGATTTTTGTGGGAAAAATCTCCATGCAACCTAACTTTGGGGCATATCTGAGTTTAAGGTTAACTGATTTTGAAATTTTTCCTGCATTTCATTGCAAATTGATTTCAGGTGAAGAGCTATAAAAGCAGAAGTCATTATCCTTTAGGCCAGTATTAGTTCCTTCAAATAATAAAAGAGAAAAAATACAACAGCTAAAAACTATTGATTGTGACATAGCATCACAAAGATCTTTGAAAATAAAGATTTTCAGGTGTTCTAATGAAGCTTCAGTAAATTATTAATATGTTAATAATTAGATCTACAATGCTACTCAAGAAATAAGTGTCTGTTCAAATCAAGATGTGAATAAAAGTGTGTAAAAGAAAATCTATTAATGCAAGATGACAGCACTAAGGCACAATACTTTTCCTCAGCAGCCCAGACTTAATTTGAAAGATAGTTTCTGTGGAGTAAATCAGGTGACAGACTCCAGGTCCCATGAAAAGCACTTAGCTCATCTCAGGGAGTAGCAAAGGAAGGGTAGGTGAGCTGGGAGTTCAGACTCACAGCAATGCAGGAAGGAACAGGATTCTGCCATAAAAGTTTGCAGTCCCACAGCACTTGTGCAGGAGAAGAACAGTTCAAAAGTTCAAATTGATGGGCAAGGGTGGTAATGAAGAGGCATGTCCAAGGTCAAAGCCAAAGGGTCAGGTGAGCAGGTCAGGCTCACCATCAAAATGATGAAGGTACAAGACGGCGAAAGTATGCTTGCACACTAGCTCATGCAGACACCACGAGAATCTCCCCAGCACTTCGAGGGTGAAAAAAAACCAAGGAAAAACAAACATGGGTAAAAGAAACAAAAACAAGTCCCGAGAGAAGAGAGGAGAACCCCTGCTGAGGGTTCTACAAAGCAAACACAAACAGCTCTGTCAAAGCTGAGTTACCAGAGCTCACACTGAGCCCAGGCAGTCTAACTCCTGTGATGAAGGGTCCTTCTAAAAGTCTAAGAGGACAGTGTCAGTACCTTTAGGGAAGGCTTGTACTTTCCAAAAGTCAGACAAAAGTTGACAAAAGGGGGTTTTGTGACCAAGAATATGTAATTCAAATTTTCTTGTATTTCAGCTCTACCAATTTCTCTTGTATTTCAACTATACCACTGAAGACACTGAAATTCTTTTGTACCAAGTAGGAGTTTCTTCACAAGTACAAATTTGATTAGAGCTTTAGCTATCCATGCTTTATTTCTATAAAAACTTGGTTATTTTTCTAAGTGATTATCATCTTCATAATTTCAGGAAAGGATTATATATTTATATATTGTGTATATATTTTTGTGTTTATAGTACTATAACCTTTAAGAAAATTAAATAACACAGAAATTTCAATTAAAACCATGAATCCTTCAATTCTCACGGTGCTAGTGATATTTTCTTACTTTTCAACTTCTCTTAATTCTTTCCTAGCCAATTGATGGTAACAACAGAAAGCAAGTAATATTGTGAGATAAGTGCTATGCTTCTGTATGATGATAAATGTAACAGCTCCTATATAAGATTAGTTTTGTCCAGGCATCCTAGGAATCATGACAATCAGAGAAAATGAAAATTTTTACAAGATTAGACTTCTTATTTTAACGGATTCAGAATACAGGCTTCAAATGACCTTACTGAGTATTATGTAACGCAGATATATACCTATCTGGAATACCCTATATACCTATAGGGAATTATTTCTGCAAATCAGCTTTTCTCAAGTAATGAATGCTGAAGAGCCCTTTTGTGTGCTGTTGCTTCTTGTCCTCTTTACTGCTTTTCCTACTAAATTTCATGATGTTTAATGAAAGAATCAGTGAAGGGAGATAGGAAATAGAAGATATCACTTTCACTGATATATAGGCATCATGAATAGGTCAAGTAAAAGGCCCCTTTTTGAGGATATCAGCTACCAGCAAAAAGGGAACATCTCAGAGAGCAGGAAAATACACAGTAAAAAACTATGTTTAACAAGAATGCAGAACCAAAACAGAAGAATGAGAATAGCATCAGAAAGCAGAATAGTTTGCACAGTAAAGTCAAGAGAAAAGGGTGAGAATCTTAAAGACTACTTTTTTCTGGCATAATCCATTTTTTTTTATGGCTTCTGCGGCAATATTATCCTTTCTGGCTGATGCCTTTAGATGGTGTGGCATTGGAAGTGTAAATAGTGACAATAAAAAGGAAAAATGAGAAAAAAAGTAAAAAACAACAAAATAAGATGGTATCTATGTATGCAATTATAAAAGAATGCATTTCATTATTACATATCCAGTCAGATGTCTAATGAATTGTTCCAATACACATTATTGAATAGAACAGCAAACAGCAGGGTAATAACACCCTATCTACACTTAACTGGACTTTCCACATAATGAACAGAATTACAGAATCCATTTGGTTGGAAAAGACCTCTAAGATCATCAAGTCCAATCTTTGAATGAACACCCCCATGTCAGCTAGACCATGGCACTAAATTCCATGTCCAGTCTTTCAGTAAACATCTGCAGGGACAGTGACTCCACACTCCAACATTTTTTATACAATTTTTCCATACCACATAACACCCTGTTACTTCTCTGGGCTTACCACTGGTGTACAAAATGGGTGGGGGCAGCAGGGAGAGTCAGGGCTATTTCTAGGTAGGAACTTCCCTAAGGAAGCTCAGTCCTCTTCGATATTGTCATTACTGAAGTTTCTTTCTGGTGACATGGAACATTCGCAAAACGCAGTTTCCGAGGGAAACAGTTTGAGACCACAGAAATGGTACAAAATTTCACAAACACTCTGGTCTGACATGATCATGGTCACTAATGGGGCTATTGAAATAGTGGAGCTGCAAAAGTAGGGGGGCTACTGACTAATACAAATCAGTCAGAGGTTAGAGGATAAAGCAAGGCAGCAGATTATCCCAAGGCTCTTTTAGTGAAACAATAGAGTATAACACAGAAGTACTAAATTTTCTCAAATTGTTACTTAGCTTAAATGCTATTTACCTGCATGGGATTCTTACAGTTAAAACTAATTTAGGAAAAGTATCATAAGCAAAAGCAAAGCAGCTATGAAATTTAAAAAAGCAAACTCATTTTTTTCCTCTAATCAAATTCAAGCTGTAGTTGTAACTACATCAGCTACTGTCTTAATATTTTGCTCTTTGTTGCATTCCCTTTTTGATATAAGATAGATAGATATAGAAACACATTTAATCTAAAAAAAGTATTGGCTTATGCTACCCATCACACCATTGCTCAAGGCTTCATATACTATGTACAGTTTATGTTAAGACTCCACTATGTCTAGAGTTTATCTCCAGTTCCTTATAAAATACATTCTGAATACATTCATCCTTTCTGAATTTTGAAAGGTAAAATATGAACCTAATGTAATCTTAACATCTCTGAGGATCCACGAGTACCAAAACATGCAATCTCACAGATGGCTTTCTACAAAATTGGTTGCTTACAATTTTGTATGATTTTTACCAACACTTAACTTTAATTAATTTTAATTTCACAAGTAACCACTCAGCAGAAATACCTAGCTAATACAGTTATACCAGCATGGTTTTCAAAGGTTTCTTTACTTTTCCTTCTTTTAAAAACTATTATGACGTTACGTCTGGAGGGTTTCAGAGCTTAGGGACTATTTTTTGAAGAATTGGTTTGTAATGTTCTGGCATACAATGTGACTCTATTTCTAAAAGGATCCTGAGTTTTTGTCCTGCTAAGTTTTGTAGTTTCATAAAGGGTTCAGAACTGCTTTGTCTTTTATTAGATTCAGTAATGCTCAGGAGAGTCCATTCTCTGGGCTATGTAGGCTAAGGCATCTTCATCTTCAGGGACCAACTAAACTTCCAGGTTTGTGGGCAACGTGTGTGCTGACAAAGAGTGCCCTACTAGATAAAATAAATGTCACAAAGTGGTAAATTGATGGCAAAACTAAAATAAACACCTTGAAATCAATCATGACTAAAGCACTGACTTCACTTGGCAAAGTTGTGCCTAACTCCTGTGTTTTAGGGTAAATGTCAGTTCTGTGCCTAAGCACATATATAGAACTTCTGTGAAGGGATGTGCATCTGTGGGATGTTTTCCCTGATGCTACTGGATCCATGACCTCTGACTCCGCAGTATTAGAACTGAGCTCAAAGTGGGCAGATTTCAGTATCATATCTGGAATACATCCCCTAAAAGACTTCTTCTTTAAATCCATAGTGGGTGTTTTCATTGTTTTATTCTGCTAGAAAGACTTCTTTCTGGATAGTTTCTTTTCTTTTCTTTTCTTTTCTTTTCTTTTCTTTTCTTTAAGGAGCAGATTTATCAGAGTTTGCTTAAACTCTTAATTTGCAAGAGTTGAAGTAGAATAAAATATCATGTTGTTTCCCTCAGTTCTTGTGCACTAGAGATTGATAGTCAATTGTTTTGAACATAATATTGCAAGTTTTACCACATAAAATGAATATGAAATCTCCCCACTTGAGACAGTAATCTATGATTACAATAATACAATACAGCGGGGAACTAGAATTAAAAATACTATTTGGAAGTTTCTCCATATATATATTAAAATTTTACCTTTTATCTTCAAAACTTATCCCCAAATTCTAACACTCTTCAAATGAGCTCTCAGAACATCCCTATCTCTTTACCTATTTCTGTTGTTTCTCTACACATATCTTTGGATCCAAGAGTGCTCAAATTTTCATCTGTCATCAAAACATGAGCACAAAGGCTCTTGTTCAGATTCCCTAAATAATGGTTAACAGAATGTTCTTTTTCCTCCTTTTCAACAGGGATAACTCCTTCAGGAGAAAACAGGCCTTGCACATAATAAAGCCTTTAACACTGTTTGGGAAGGGGGCAGTGTCCTCAATGCTTTCCTGATGATCCAGGGAAGGGGAGAGGTTGCTCTACCTGGACCTCCCCTCCCATCTGGTGGAGGATTTGTGAGGGTGAGGGCGGATCAGCTCAGGTCATGACCCTTCCTTCCCTCAGCTTATTTGGAGTTCTTTGCACAAAGTTCATAATACTGGGATGATAATTTAAGGGGGTGCTGCCATAATGAAGACTAGAAAAGCAAAGACTAAATATGTATCTAAGGGGAAGTTTAAACACCACTTTCTGTGTGTGAAAGAGAATGCGTGTAGTGGACCAGGATAATTTTGGAGGAAGCACGAAAGGCTAGCAGCACTGTTTTTTTAACCTTCACATTATTTTCTCTGACTTACTCCGTAAGGAATATGCTTCAGTGCATGCATTAGGAATACTGGGTTCTGTCATTATGTGGCATGAATTCTGTCACTCTCATCATCACCCTGAAGCTCAACTCTGTTCTTGTTAAAGAAAGTCTTATACTGATTTATAACAGTGTTGATCCTGGATAGAATTAATAGAAAGGAAAAAATTACTTAATCCACAAATCTTATGTAAATTAACACGGTTGGTTGAACATCACCATTCCTGTCTCACAAAAAATTCCAAAGCTCTGAAAATATTTTCTCACTTTTCAATGCATTAAAAGAAGTTTAAGTTGCAGAAAGCAGGAAAAATCTCTGCTAATTCTGTAAGGAAGGTGTTCAGAGTCTTTGAAAATTAGAACATGGGACTTCAGTTTCCATTGACATTCCATAACTGATTGTTACTGACAAAATAGAAAGGACACTGAGCAATATTCCACCCAAGCCTGCCAGGATTTCATAACACTACAATGATACATATATGTTTCCTTAAAACTCCATTTCATGAAAACAGTATTTTTTTCAACAAGAAATATTTTGTCTTATTTGAAAAATGTAAATTATTTGTAATAACATGGATCTACACTATAATTAGCTGGCTAGTCAAAATAAACAATTTCATGAGAAGCATTTTGGGAAAAAATAGTTTATATAGGGACTTTTCAGGCTATGATCAGCTTTTCTCTAACAGAACTTTTATCAAACTTATTTTAGAGAAAAAGTCAAATCTTCTAAACAGCAGTCTCATATACTCACTCAAGATACAGGACTGCTACAAGCAGAACTTCCCTAAGGCAAACAGAATAGTGTTTTATTGAATTGTGGTTCAGTCTTCACAAATCTGGAGTTTTAATTAAAAATCAACTTTTTATCTAGTTTTTATAAACTTCAATTGTTTTATTGTAATGCAAGATTTTCTGAGAAGATTTTTATGCATAGTAAAAATTAAGAAGAAGCACAGCAAGTAACCCATTTTCAGTTTTGATTAGAGTTTACAACTCATAAAAGTAGATTTTTAAAACAGAACAAGATAAAGGAGGAGCAGAATACATATGACATTCTAACTGGCCATTAATTATGATTACAAGAAAGACTTCTACAGATGTACACTTCAGTGAACACTGTTTCTGTTTATACTGCTGAGAATACAGCAACCTAATAAATGCAAAGCTGATGGGGCACTCCCATAATAGCAAAAAATCCATTAGAACTAAGAAACTCAGTGATACACATCTCTACAATTTAAAGGACATTTTGAGATGTATTCTAAATAAAGACTCAACAAAGCAGCTATACTCTAGAATTCTGTTTGCAGAATTCACAGGTTCTTTCTAGATCTAGGAAGAATTGCCTTGAGAAACAACAGGTTACAGTCAAAAGTCTCATTTGCATTAATTTGCCTTTCAGTCTTGTGTTGCCTCATTGTCATCAGCTGCATTACCATCCATTATGGTGGTGAAAGACACCAGTCAGTTCCTGTGCAACTTCAGCTGGTTAGGGGAATCATGCATTAACCATGACAATAAACGCAATTATTCAACCCTGGCAGCTTTTATAGAAGAATATCTGGAGTAATAATATAGAATATTCAAGAAATTATTTTACTTGGTCATTTTGCAATCTATCCATTATGCCAATAACTTTTCTGTATTATTTAGTGAACACACAAATTATTCTTTATAATGAGAGAATAATGCAAGTTCCAACTACTATAAATAAGTGGTTTACAGATTCTGTAATATTTTAAAAAATATTGCTTTCCTTTTAGCCAAGTACAACCTATCAAAAAAACCCAAACCAAAACAAACCGTTAATTGAATTTGAAGAAGATCTAACAATTTTTAATTAAAAATTAAAGTTGTCAAAACCTAAACCCATTCATTAGGTCCTTGGAAGAGTGAGAGACTTGTCAGGATTCCTCCCCAAAAACTAGGCTGAACAAAATTTAAAAATGGCAAGAAACTAAGACCTGAGTTTAGATAATATATAAAAATAGTCTATACAATAGGCTAAAAGACTATTAAGTAGGTGCTTCAGGGAAAACAATGAAAAATATTCAGAACAGAGTCCTAATTTATAAAATATATCAATTCACATGTTGCATGGCTGAAACTGGCAACAACAAACTTGTCTTATACAACAAAGCAAAATTAACAGAGACAACCTGTAGTTTGTTTAATCCATATCTTAATGAGGATAGAAAGCCTTGCCCATAGGATTATGAAGAATGCTGACAAATTACTTTTCTTCTTTTACCCTAAGAGGTTTTTTTTCCTAAGGAAGGTATACAGCATTGTGCTTATATACATGTACCAAGTCACAAACCAAAAAATAAATTATATAAATTTAACATTATCTAGACTATAATATACTAGAATGATAATTATGACAGAGTGACTTAATCAGAAAACTTCAATCACATTATTCTGGTTTTTTTCTCTCTGTTAAGAAGAGCTGAAACATTCCACAGCAATCCAAAATTGTTTGAAATTATAGTCCATAATTTATGTACTTTATGTTAACACATGTTAAACATTTTTACTTTGACAAGCTATTTTAATTCCATGACAAACATGACTAGAGGAAGACTGTAGGAATTTTCAATTGTATTAATAAATGCAAAAAAAGATATGGCACCATAAAGGGATCAGGAATGTTAAAAAATGATTGTAACCACCGCCTAAGCTACAGAAGCACTAAAATTTAATGTTAAGTCTGTAGCTGAAACAGAAAAATTATTCAAATCTGAAAGAAAATATTTTTCTAATAGTTTCATTGAAATGCAATCCCCTATATATTTAATATAGCTTTCATTTATAGCCACTAAATAATAAAGAATAAATAGTAAACTTAAAATGGAAAGGGGTTTCTTTTGTTGCACATAACTATTGTTACTTTGGCTGCAAATGTGTCCTGATGCAACTCTTCTTATCTCTGCAGCATTATATTGAAAAATTATTCTGACCATTTGCACTTAGTCAAAATAAACGGATAGGAGGGCAACTAGAAACATCTAAAACTGTGAAAAAATCAGTAGAAAATCTAAATTTTACACAAAATATTTTAAATTTTCTTGAGAGCTTTTTTTAGAAAATATCTTTTTAAAGTCTTGGTGATGCAATGCTTCTGCCCCTCTTAGTTGATATGACACTCTGGCAAACATGAGTTAAGAATTCTGTGTTTGTTCTGATAAAATTATTATTATCTAAAACATTGCAGGATATGAAAATCTGCAGGAACTGTCAATTTTATGACCTACAACAAGTGAAAGAGATTGCATCTTTAATTTGCAAGAAACACATTATTTTCAGTTTTAGCAGAAATAAAGTACTTGCAATCTCAGTCTTTGTTAACATATTGCAAACTTAATTCTTTCTCCATCATTTACTATCTCTGGCTTTATTACATGCCACTCTCTTCCACTATTCTTTCACCATTGGAAACTTTTTTTGTCCCTCAGAATGAAATTAATTTATTCACCAATAAATCATTATTCAAATAGAGTTATTTTCATAATGGAATACAAAGGAGTAAAAGAAGAAAAAAGAAAAGGAAGAAAATTATCTCCTTGTATTAACCTTGAACGGTAGAAGCTAACGTTGTCTAATTCAGGCATCTAAACTGGGAGTTCAGTTATCCTGAGTTCACAATACAGATAATGTAAAGAGATTGTCTTCCAAGGATAATTCAGAGAAGGAGATGAATTTTGTGTTTTGTTTTGTTTCTCAGAAAAAAGTATCTCTGTGGGAGCTAGAATGGAACAGCAGTGACAGATGATTTTATATGTCACTTTCAGTGCTGCTGTGACCCCCTGACATAGCTCCTGGCTTTCCAGAATGGCCCTGGAGTTTCATAAATAAATATTGCTGATGAATGGCCTCCTATCAGAAAAGTCTGCTTGTCTTTTATTTTCTATGAAGCATTTTAATTTTCAGTAAAGAGACTGGGTTTAAATTTTACTGAAATTTAAAAAATAATTGCTTAAAAAAATTTTATCCTGTCTTCTGAACTCTACACTCCACAATATTTGCTAATCTTCAAGTTTCCAAATTTAAAATTCTTTATCACATTAAAACACAGAGACTTGTATTTCTTTTCTGACACAGCTATCTCAGTCAGTTTAAACACATCACACCTCAAAAGAATATCTGTGTCATGCCGCTTAACTGAACGAATGGATTTCAGTGATAAACTGTGCAAAAACTTGGAAAAACCTTAGCATTATCCCCAAAAATCATAGTATAGTTTATGCTTTACACTAATGTGTTATAATTTTGGTGTAAAATTGAAGGCAGTTTTTTCTTTCTAAAAAGAGTAGGATTTATTTTTGTAAAAACAAGGAAAACACTCTAATTTGGATGGGCTTGAGGCCTTCAGTAATCATTCTTGTTACATTTCTTGTTTTTTATTTTAAGTTGGCACACACTGGAACATTCTACTCTCAAAAAGGTATTTTTGTTCAGGTTTATGTACATCTTGACTAATGCATGCAAATTCTGCTTACTATAAACTCTGATCTTGTTAGCCCTTTACCTACTTAATTAGTAGATCAGATAGTAAGAGACATTACCATTACAAAAAAAAGCCAATTTTTGCACCATTACAAAACTGCTTCTGACCTCATCAAATTAAAAGGTTGCTTTCCCCATTAATTCTACCAAATGTATTTGATGAAGGTCTATATCACTCAGAAGAGGCTTTGAATGCTTTCTTCATATCACTAAAATCTTATTGCTAACATTTTCAAAATGCAAGACACCATCAGATGATCGAACACCGCCAATTAAAGGATCATTTCCTTCCTAGCAGACCTCTTTAATTACATGGTTACACTGAATATTTGTTGTTTTAAAAGCTGACAAATTCTATCACCATTGCTTACAGCTGTGGAATGAAGGAGGCTACTCATGAGGTTAATTCAGCTAACCATTGCTGGTAAAGCAGTGAATAAGTACCACTAGACTAATTTACTGAAATGCTTTTGTGTAGTAATGTATGTGAGATGCAATTAAATGCATATTGGCTGCAGTTTTTGCTTTCCTTCTAAGGGTGGAATTAATTTCTTTGAATTTCTCTGGGAAGCATTTTAATATGAAGTGCATTAAAAACAATCAAACATCAGATGGAAAGAATGGACCACAAACACAACATCCAATTGCTCCAGGGGTTTGGCCACACTTGCTGTCTGAGAGAATAAGTTAAATAATGAAATGAAAGACTGACTGGACCATCACGAGTGTAGCAGCACTGTAGTACACATTGTAAAATGAAATCCAAACCTTCTACCTCTCTGAATGACTAAAATGGATTGTGTTTGAGAAAAAAATTAGTAATTTATAATCAGATGAAAAGAATCCCCAAGACAAATGTGACAGTAACTTGGTGTTAATGTAAGATTTCCAAGAAAAAATGCATCAGTATTTTACCTATGGAAGGGAGAAAATGAACTTACCATAAAATTCAAAGGTAATTTGTATCAATTGTGTTCAAAAGTAAGTCTGTGAGACTCTGGAGATTATACTCAGGCTAATTTGGATAAATGAACAGATTGTACTAAATTGGACTTGGAAACATCTCTCTAGGAAGTTTCCAGTGGAAGGTATAATTACAGCACACCATATTCTTTCTTTATCTCTGTCACCTCCCTTGTAGCAGCAACAAAACGAGAAAACTCAGCAAATGGTGTAAGACATAATTTCTTCCTTCCCTTTTCTATACTGTTCTTATTAAGCCCTTCTGGAGTGATATCATCTTTTTTATAGAAATGCTGATGGTAGTCCATTACTTTTTTCTTCAATATTTTCAAACAAATATGTGTTTTTTAAGGCTAAAACCACACACTGAAAACAATTTTTTAATAACCACCTTGAAGATGAATGTTTACATGAGGGAAATCAGTAAAAACCAGCACTTTCTGCAGTACAAAAATGATAAGTCTCAAATGTAGTAGGCATGAAATTACGTTTGAAAATATGCCTTTTAAAATAAAGTTTGTATAAAGCACTTTCATATGTAAAGTTTCTTTCCTGTGTTTGTGCTTTGGTAAAAATATGCAGAAGGTTGGGATAAATAGAGACAATTTACAGGTAGAACACAGTAGTTCTTCAGAAAAAAAAAAAAAAAGACATGGGAAAGCAATCTGATATTTGCAGCCTTAAATGTTTTAGAGAAGGAAACATTTGTGGGCATTGTAAATGCCCTTTTGAAGAGTTTTTTCCAATAATTTTCTTTTTGGAGGAAGGGAAGAGAAAAACGTTCTCTCACAAACATTCCTACTTTAAATAGATGTTTCAGGAACACAGGTTCATGACCCATGCTTTATTTTGGTAACTAAATTGCCAGCTGATATATGAGATCTCTCATTTAAATTCTGTAGATTTTGGTGCTCTGGCTGTAAAGTTGTGTTAACTATATTTTTTTCAGACTTCTGTAGCAGCAAATATTTTAAAAAACATAAAAGAATCAATAATAATGTAAACATATTCTCAGCAGAGGATTAAAAAGAACTGAATCCCATCACCTGCAATCACAGTCATACATGTCACAGCATCCTAAGGCCTAGCTCCATCTCTAAACACACAGGGCTATCTATCTCAGCTCAAATGTTAAACTATTTCATAACTGATGTGTTTCAGTGGTTGAAAGTCTTCTAATTTTGATCTAAATTTATTCCTGGCTACTTCACATTCATTTGCTTTCATGATGACGTTATAGTTTAGCTTAAAATTCTTTATTCTTTGCAGGTGCATGTCATAGACAGAATATTTAGCTCTCTTTTTCCTATTTGTGGTCAACCTCTGATTTTTGAAGGTGCTTCTACTTTATGGGCACTTTCACTCAAGTGCACTTTCCATTCTGGAGCTTAACTCCCTACTGTGCAAGGAGCTGATGCTCACACAACTGCTTAGTAACTCAAATACCCAGCTGTGAAAGGAATTGAGCAAGATGAGCCAACATTACAGCTGTAACTTGCAAACCTCATTACAGCAACTGCAAGCCTGCAACCCAACCCCTGTGTAGAAGGACCCTGAGAAGACATCATTTCACACTTGGAACTATGCCCGTTGCTTCCCTTCCTTAAGCTCCTCAAATCAATCAAGTGCCTTTTGACAGTCTGAAGATTTCTGCATGGGATTTGTAATATTTAATCTGAATTTAGCCTGCTTTTCTATATATCAGAACTCATTCCTTTTCACCAAGCTAGCCATATATGAAGAACAACACCTTATATTTTATTAAATTGTTTCTTCCAGAAAGCTGTATTGTCTTAGTTGGTGCAGTCTGATCTTCTGTTATTATTAAATTGTGTGTCCAAATTCTCATTTGAATTTGTCTATCTCTCATTGGTTTTTTTCTTCTGCCTTTCTTCTTTAGATATCTTTAGATAAATGTCCAGCATTTTCTGCTGCCTTCAGATATTTATACGCTTCAATCAAGCTTTTTTTTCACTCTTCTTTTTTTGATAAACTAAGCAGATTAAGCTCTTAAAGTCTCTTACTTGAAGCAAATTTCCCTAACTCTCAGGTCATGGTTTAGTGGCTTTGCTCAGTACCTTTCCAAATGTTTTAATGTCCTTTTAAAACTGAGACATGGCATTTGATGCAACATCCCAGAACTGGTCTCATTAATATCGTATAAAATAATAAGTGACCTTCATGCTTCTACTCACTCTTTCAATCTCTCTGCACCACTGGATAACACAGCAGCACAGTGAGAACCTTACCACAACAGTGCTGAGCTGTTTGAGGAATTCTGAGTCCCTCTTCACTGCTTTCTCCAACTCTGCCCATGTTTACAGTTCATACATCTCTTAATATCCTTCCTCTAAACGTTTTGAATTCTTCCACTTAAATGGGCTGACGTTAGGAAAGAAGTTTTCTTCACATCATCAGAATTTATGTCTCTGTCAATTCTTATTGCATTTCTTAGTTTTAACCCATCAATTACTTTGCATTTTCTTTCCAGATTATAGACGGCATTGCTGAACACCATTCTTACAAGTAGCTTTCTTTCTGAGATTTAGGATGTGGTAGCTGATCTAGAGAAGCTGCATCTTGTCTGTGTCAGGCTGCTCCTTACTGTCTAACATTTATACCCCACTTGAAATATCTTCAGCTTGACCTAAGAGTTTCTGATTCAAATATGACTTGTTGTAGGTAAAGTACCTGTGATTTACGTCAGTGATTGAAATTCCAACTTGACAGGCTTCAAGGCATTGATGCAAAGCTCGTCTGTCCTGAAAAAATAAGTTAATGGACAGAATAGACCAGAAACAGGAGTACTTATAGTCCTTGTGATTCTAATTTTCTGATCTTGTCTGGTTTTGTGTGACAGCTTATTTGAAACAAAAATTTTTACCCAAAGTTTTAATGCTGTAAATTTGTCTGGTCACAAATAATTTTTGAATACATTTTTTGACATTTTCAATTTTTTCTTGATTCTTGTCCACAACTTCAGTTATCAAATTTCCTTTCAATTGTTTTTGAAGGGTTAATTTACATTTTAAAGATGTTTGGGATACCTCCAGGAAATCAAAGTCAAGTAGTGTTCTAAGTCTGAAATTGGAAAATAGTATAAATCCTTGTAACTGTTAGTAATATTTGCCAATAGCTCACAGGAACAACTGAGAATCACTACCAGGGAGAGCATTCTTGGTGGTAACTTTTCCTCATAAAATATGAACAGACCAGAAGGCTGTGAGGTTATAATCTCTCTCCAATGAAAGACTTCAGCAATGGGAAGCTTCTACCTCTGAAAAAAGTGTACAGCTTTCTTTCTCAGTCATTTAAAGTCACATAATGACTTTATGCTAAACACAAGTCCATCAAACCTTGCTGACATCAAATTCCTATAATTCTGCCTGTTAGAAAATGCATGTACAAATTCTTTAAAGAACTGTGACAGGTCAGAATGAATCCCCTCTGGAGGCACGCAAAGCCATTCCTGGACTTATGCAATAGTTGTGTATGGAGGACGAATCTATGTGCATTATTAACACTAAAAGGAGCTCAATTCTTAGTTCATGAAAGGAGCATACCCTCCTCCAACCCCATAGACAGAGGCCTAGCTTTCAGAGGCAGTGTGCAATAAAACTGAAGAGCCCTTACCATGCAGAGTAAATTTTTATATTAATCTGGAAACAGAAAATCCCTTTCTAAAATCCACTGCTTCACTTGGGTTTTACCACATTATCAAGTCTAGCTGCTTTTTAACTAGATGAGTATTCTATGTCAGCTTTGATTGATGAAGGTTTTTCTTGTCCAACAGTATTCTTGAAATACATATTTTTAATAAAAGTTAAATCAAAAGGGCAGAATTCGGCAGAACTCAACCAGCTTTTACTCATTACACCCCAAGCTTAGTAAAAGGGAAAACATTCCTTGAAGAAATATTTAGTTACAAATTACAGCTGACTTTTGAGATAAAACTTGTTTATACAATAGTATTAATTATGATGAATGTATTCTTTTTATAAGCAGGCATTAAATTATTCAAGATACTCTGAGACCTAAAACTGACTAATAAAAGCAAATATTAATGATGCCATCATATGAAAAGGTAAATGTCACTTTGAGAAAATCACAGCAATTACTATTTTTTCCAGTCACCATTAGTTACCTTAATTTCAAATTACTTTATTCCATGGCAAAGCAAAAGCTACAAGTACAAAAAAGAAAGATTTATAAAAATTTCAGTGAAGTAAAAAAAGAGCAAAGAAACAAATTCTTCCTTTCCAGCAAATGATATTCAAGCTAACAATGGGCCTTTCTATATTTGTGTTCTGGATAAGTTATGTATATTAAGAATAAAAATATAGGATTGTATCTCTTGTAGTATAGAAATTTTATATACCTACAGAATAGAAATATAAATTCCTTATAGAAGACTACTGGAAAGAAATCTAAGTGTTTAAGTGCATATACTAAGTGTATACACACAGTAACTCTTCTCCTGCCTTCCAAGTAGATAATACCCAACAAAGGGTAACCTGACTCTTGCCTTTTATTTGCTTTGTAGACATTAGTGATGTTTTACAGAAACAGTAATAACTACAAGTTATAAGAATGTGATGAACCAGATCCATTCAGAATGATTGATAATGAAAATTATGGCAATAGAATAATTTCAAACTGAACTATAAAAAGAATATGTTGAATACTTACTTTCTCAGAAACGGAAATACATTCTGCAGCTATAGGAAGAAATAAAGAACTAGGTTAGCTATTGAAAGAGAGTAAAGAAACATTTTTTACTGGAAGAGATACCAAAATATTCAAAACAATTTAGAAATATCCAACAATTTAACAATTTACAAACAATTTAAGAACATACAAATCAACTTACACATAGAATAGAATAAACACTAGTTAAGCAAATAAACTCAAGGACAAAATTTAACTTTCTGAGTTAATATTAGAACTAAAAGACTTAATTTCCATTTTTAATTAAAATATGAGCAAACCATAGCGTTCTAGAGGCTTCTATGTGCATATTTTATGTGTGCCCGAATTTGTAACACTCAAGGACTAATATAAAATCTTTTTTAATTTAAGATAATAAATGCAATTTTCAAACTTGAAGACAAAAATTTTAACACCTTCTAAATTGCTGTTTCTATAAAATTGTAACTTTTAATGTCCTGAGTAAAAGAGTCTTGGAAAGAAAGAAATTACATTCTCAGTCTGCACTCCACGTGGCCTCTGCATACATACATACATACCTGTATGGAATTTTTCCATTTTGCTATTCCATCCATTGTTAAGAAGCAAGTTTAGCACGGGTTTTTTATGAGTCAGAAAATTCCTAAAGGCTTTACATTATTCCCTGTGTTTACATCTAAATAAAAGCCTATTTAAGTAGTTCTAAAAGAGTGAATTGATATGGAGACAATTAATTGGGTAAGTAAAAGAGATTTAATTCCTTCTATAATAGATTTTTGACTTGAATTCAGCACAAACATGCAAAGATCTTCGTCTTTTTTGAGACTCCAAAAGCCACAAATGGTTTCAATTGCACCGTGTATCACAATATTACTCGAAATTTATGTATTTTATGACTGTTTTATTTTTCCAGTGTGTTAGACAGCACTCAAGTAAGAGTTGTTCCACAACTTTGGGTTTCCTTTGGGTCTGATAGCTGATCACACTGCCACACTCTGCTAGCATGTGCAGAACACACTTTAGAATGTCAGTGGGAGTTTTGCATGCATATAAGGAGGAAGCTATAGGAGATGGCATTTGTCATGTGGCCCTGAGAAGAAAAGTTTGTCCTAAAATAGTTTCTTCAGTAAGTCGTTAGGGTTTTGTTTTGTTTTGTTTTTTACCCACTGTAGCAGTCACTTTTGTTTTAACAGAACATAAAACTCTTAAGACAATGTTAAATACCGTCTGCTAAGAGACTGATCTGTTTTATTATGGTTACTTATCAACATAAAGCCAAAATTGGTGATAGTCGTACTATTCTAATCAAGTCCTTAGTACTTTTCTTTTCTGATCCAGGCTTCTATCAGAGCACACCCAGATAAAATAGATCAATCTCAGAATAGACTCCAAAATATGACATTCCACATACATAGCTACTTCTGTAGATGCCATTATTCAACTCTGTGATAATGATGTTGATTACTGCTGACTGAAAGTGTTATGAATCTTCAGAAGTTCTGAGGAAGAACTAACCTATAACTGTGCAGCACAGCAGAATACAATTTATGTATTAAATGACAGATATAGAAAGAACTTACTGTTTCAATTTCTTTGCTACTACTATTTACAGCTTGGCAGAGTGTCCTAGCTTTCCTGTTCCTACAAAAATGAGCTATGGCTGACTAAATAAAATCAAACTTTTGCTAACAAAATTTCTAACGAATTTTTGTTTGTTTGTTTGTTTTTCCTTAGCTTGGTAGCCACAAAGGAAACAGACAGTGCAAGATCTCGTAGCATGCCAATGTCGCCATCCGATTTCCTGGATAAGCTAATGGGTAGGATGTCAGGCTACGATGCAAGGATCAGACCAAATTTCAAAGGTAACTTCAAAACTAAACTTTCAGGTTTTCAGTATGTCAGTATTACTGCTCACAAAAATGCAATTTCTGAAACAAATATGAAAACTATGAGGTACATTCACTAAAAACAAATAAAAAAGAGCCTTCTTTTGCCTTTCTTTTGTATGTGTGGCAGTTCATTTCAGTAGCAATACACTCTACACCTGCCACTTTCACAGCTTCCCAATTGCAAGCCTTTTGTAAATATACCTTACCCTTAGATTTGAGGTGTCTAATATGGTTTGTTAGTTTGTTTCCTTAAGAAAGTTTCTTTCCTTAAGCATGCTTACTGATTCAGATTCCCACCTTGGATTGCCATAGCATGAAACACTATGGAAAGCAAGCTCTGTGAAAAGATTGGCCAAATCTTCATATCTGTCTGGTTCTAAAGAGTGTGTTAATGACACTGACCATCAAACTCAACACAGCTTATCTTAGTTATCAATTCTACAACCAAATTATATTCCTCACTCCTGGGCCCTACTTGTGCCTTGAAATGCCAAAAGGACTGTCTTTCCTCTTGTTCTTTTCCCTGTTCCCCATTCTCCACTGAAATTGCAAGTTCTCAATACATGGAATTTTGTCTTGGCACATGCCTTTTATGCACTTGTCACAAAGGAGATTCAATTAAAACAAAGAAGACTCAAAGACTGAAACAGCAAAGTTTGTAAATGGAATGACTACGTCTCCCGAGGGTCTTAGCATATTATTCAGACTCAGGCATGTTAGAGTATTTAATGAAGGATTACACAAACTATATTTTTATATGAATATGCAAAGTATCAGACAGACAAAGGCCATCCATTCTAACTTTCATAGTCTGGGAAGTTTAGGAATATTTGACTACTCTTTTTTTGAAAACAAGGAGTTCCAATGTTATAGTGGAACCATATTTAACTCTATTACTGAATCTTTAAACAAGGTATCAGTCTTTAAATTAGCCAGAATATAAATAATGTTTTTAAAAAATAAACCTATTATGATTAAAAATTATATTATTCTTAATTTGCCTTAGCTGCTTTCTCCTATGCCTATCTTCTTGAGTCCAAGAGATTCTCTTAGCTCTAACATTTCACTATAAGGCTTTACTCCATGTTTACTACAACAATTTTCCTTCAAGCTGGTAGTGCTTTCTCCTCTAAGTCATCTGTCACTGCCTTTCCATCTTAATTCTTATTCAGCAAGAAATGTTATAATTTTTTGACATCTCTGCGTTCCAGAAACTTAAGTGGTTTTGACTCTGAAGCCACTGCTATGTGCTGGTTTTACCAGAATTTGCCCAGTCTGATTCATAAGGACCAAAGAGATTTGTCAGATTACTTCCTCATCAGCAAACCATAAACAGTTGGTTGTGTATATATAAACTTGTTACCTAGGATTTACTGCAGCTGCAAATGCTTTGCTCTTTTTAAGTTAGTGATGCTGATATTTCTCAGGAAATTATAAACGTGCACTGGAATTTCAAACACATCTCTCTATATATGATTTGGGAATTGAATTTTATAGTTTGTCGTGGGCAGCATCCAGCCACAATCTTCTGATGAGGCAACAGTGAAGAATAGGCAGATGGTTTAGAGATTACAAAATTAAATGCAGTACTTCTTGAAAGTATAATTCAAAGGATTTAGAGCCTTGTTTTGTAACTATTGAAACTTAAACAGACAAAACCTAATTTGACGTTGTTCCTTTTCAAAAAGTGCACATTCTAAATCTTCTGGACAGCTATGCAGTTTGAACAGATATGCCCAGAATGATTCAGACCTACCACTAAGAATAAGTATCTCCTTAAGTGACTTTGCCACTTTTTGGTTAGTTTTACTACTCCTACAACAAGTGCTGGGGCTTAATGCCTTTTTGAAGTTTTAAACTGGTGATAGTTTTAAAGAAAGAGTGTAACTACTAATAAGATAATTCAGAAATTAATTTTAAATCATTTTTGTTTCCATAAAATTCCTATGCAGGCAAGATCTTTAATTACCAATTATTTTCATAATTAATCTTGGTCAAGAAGACAAAATTATATATTTTGTCTGCTTTTATATTATATATATATGTCTGCTTTTGGATATGGAATGCTGCATATGAGTTCTTGTTCAAAAAATATAATAGAGAAGACATGGAGTTTATTCAGCTATGGAATGCGTCAGGAAAGTGAGAATTATTGTAAAAGCTTTGCTCCAGTTGCAATTTTTTTTTTAATGTTACATCAAACCTATAGTAAAGTGCTTCTCTTACTCAGTGTCCACATTGCAGATGATATCCATTCCTGCAAATATGGAAAATACTTCACTGCCTTTTAAATTTGAACACAATTTTGTAACCTAGGTGTAAAAAATTTCAATATTAAAGTAAAAATTTGGGCATTTTTATGGGAAAATGCAAAGTATTACTTGCCCTGCTATTGGCAAAATTTTTTCAGCAATCATTAGTTTAGAAGCTTTGAAAGCCAGGACTTAATTGAAAAAAATATTAATTTAGTTACATATATTCTCCTGATCCCTTCTGGAAGCTGTTTATATTTTTGGCCTTTTCATTATTTTCTGGCAATAAAACCTTTGTGTTTCAGAATATTAAAAAGTATAAATTTTTTTGTTTGCATTGAATTTGCTGATTATTTTACTGATTTTATTGTCATGTGACATACTAAGACAAGGAGAAATATTACTTCCTTTTGATATTTACAAATTTACATATATGCAGATTACTGCCTACTGTATACCTTTTCCAGTGTGAAGGGTCCTCTTCTACTTAAGCTGGTTTTGTGTGGCAGCTTTTCGTAGAATTTTTGATCCTTTTTAACTTTTTGACATCTTTCTCCCTAATATATAAATATATTAATCGATGTAATGTGTTTATATATAATACTAATCTGTATCTCTTAATTATAAAAGTTCTCATTATTTGTACCTGTTTGGCTGGTACAAAGGTAATGTTTGCAGGGGTAAAGTTCAGGTTCATGTCCCCCACCGTCATACCTGAAATCTGGGGGGTTTTTTTAATTGTAATTGCAGTACATGGTACACATTTCCACTGATTACAAAATTGACACAGGTGATAGCTGACTCACAGTGAATTGTATTTCCACAATTCTGCTAAGATTTTTATTATGTCTAGATTTATATCACCTCAGCTGGTCAGTTTGTTCCTGTTCACTTGGTCTGAAATATCTTCTACAGTCTTCATACAAAATTCCAGCAGAATGGCTCCAATATTTGGCACAGCCAGAAGCTGGAGATAAATGCTGCTACAAAGACTTCATTTGGTTTTTCTGCTCTGACCTTCTTCACTTCCATGGATACTTTTATACCTTAATCATCTTCTTTCAGCTTTCAGATATTGGCAGGATTCTATTTTTAATGCCTTGTAGATAGTGATCATTGTTAGCTTTTCTGTCTCTAGTGAGTTTTAGCTCTATTTCTTTTCTGCCTCTCTTTAATCTATGTTCAACTTGACTGAATTCCTGTGTTCAAATATGACTTCCAGCTTTTACAGCTTCTCATTCGTGATGCTTTTTGACCATGTTCTGGGAAGTTCATTTTTACTCTCAGCACAGTGTCTTTGAGTTAACTCTAAAGCATTTGCAGGCTACTTTTAGCTTCTATTTTTGTGCTCCTTTTAACTAGCTATTAACTATTTTATTGTAATTTGAAATTAGGCATCAGCACTGTAGTGATTTAGAACTTTTTCTTAATGAAAGCAACTCTGTTGATAAAGCAAACATATTTTAAAGTATAGGACTATTTTAAACAAGATAGCATCACATTGAATTTGAAAGGATGGCAGGTACTACAACATGGACGTGTTTGAAAGAAAAGCTGCCTCGCAAACAAATGACTAACATGGGCAAGAAGTACAATTTTCTCCCTGACAGTTTTTAGTGACTCTACCTTCATTCATCATCCCTGGTTTTCCTTTTTCCTTTGATCCTTTTCAGGACTTGAGCATGTAAAGCTTTTACTGAATTCTCAGAAGTACTGGATATACTCAACAACCCTAAATAATTAACTGTGTACTGAAGTGACTGCAAGTGCTACCTCCTTACCTGAGAATTCTGCTCCATTGGTGTAGTCTTTTGTACTGCAAAGTATGTGTAGTATTTTGTACTGAAGTATGTGTAGAAGTGTTTTGTAAGAAGTGCTGTACAGCACTTCAAAACAATTTTTGATGTTGGGAAAGAAAGTTGGATGTTCCAAGTTCTGTCCTATTGGCAGAATTTTTAATAGACATCCTGATTCTTCAAGTGTTTAATGTGAAATTTATTGCTCGTGTTAGATTTTGCTAGTTGCAATCTACCGGTAGTGGCAGAGCAGTTTCTTTCTTCAATGATACTAAAAAAGAGATGTTGCATAAAGGTTTATAAGACTAGTCTTCATATACCAGATACAGATCTCTCATCGTTAGACTGCTTACAACTACAAAAAGACTCCAGGTTCTCCAATGCTGAAGTGGTTTATTGATATAAGAATATTGAGTTGTATGAAGATAACAAAAAAAAAGTGGAGATGGAAAAACCTTGATTCTATTGGACATGGACTGAAATTGATAAGGAATAATGGAAAAATTAGCGTGTTTTTCCACAATGACATTTTTAAAGTGACTTCTAGAAAATAATTTAAAGCCTTTCAGTGGAGAGGCAATTCCTTGTTCAGTTATCATAATGACTGCTCTGCCACTATTGATTCTTCAAAATGCAAGATAAGACAAAAAAACAGTTGACTGAGGACCCATGGAAATAAACAATTCAGTTATAAATGGACTCTTAAATGTTTTGTGAATTTAAGAGAAATGGGAATAGAATCTAAATTACTTTCCTGTAAGCAGTAAAGATAAGAGCAGCAATAATGCATTTCTTTTCCCAGTGATGACAGATAACATTGAAGGTAGAAGCTGCCTGGAGTGAAGAAAGTCACTTTTCCCCCTAATTGTTGTGAGAAGTGACATGCATTCTCACTGAAATACACTTAAAATATTTTTACTGTGTATTTCAAATTGGATGTTTTTTTTTTCTTTTTTGTATAGAAATGTGTGTGCAGGTTAATACTGAACTTTGTTTCTGTGGGTTTTTTAATTGCTAAACCTGGTCAGATAAGTAGTGTACATTTGAGAAAAATCAAAAGGAAAATAATTAGAAACCATTCAATTTAATCATGCGCTAAATTAGTTGTGAATGTAGCATTATTTCTTACAAAGTCAGTAAATATTGTTTATAATGGTTTATATTGAATAATCAATCAATAAGTAATAATTCTGGAACAGGAACTGATGGGGGTTTTTTCCTCTTTTGCAGGTCCTCCAGTTAATGTCACATGCAACATATTTATAAACAGCTTTGGATCCATTGCAGAGACAACCATGGTAAGATATTTTAACTGAGTCAATGTTTGAAGTTCAGGTGAAATATTTTCCGTGACCTCTAAAGCTAGCTAGGGCTTCTCTTCACCTGGAACTAAGCAAAGAAGGAAATCCACTTCTGAGAATGGAAAGTGAGAATTCCTAATTTGGCAATTTTTTTTTTTCCTAACAAAAATTTCATCATTATACCATCACACACAAGTGAAAGTAAAGCCAAGGGTAGAAGGTTTTTTTTTTTAATTATTTCTTCCTAAGTTCTATTTGACAGTTGCAATGAAATAATTATTAGATAGATATTAGTTTCAATAATGTTCTGCCTTTCTAACCTCAAATGTGCTAACTCATTAAGCAACTTTGTTAATAATATTTTTTAATTTCATCATATACAGTGCATATGGAGATGTATACTTTATTTTAAAAGTCCTTCTTCCATAGAGTTATTGCACTGAAATAATAGAATGGCTAAAACTTTGAACTGGTATATAAAATTGGGAATAAAAAGAAGTTGGTTCCATGCTTTTGTACATACACTTAAAATTTGTCTACTAAAGAAAGACAGATGATACAATACAAAAAGATGAGATTTTAACAAAATAAGGAGAAGAGGTCAGAGTGTAAAGGTAGTAAATCTAGATATTGAACTGTGAACTGACAACAACTCCCAGGATAATCTCACTAAAAGGTGAGACATATGCTAGTAACTTGGAGTACAGATATAATCACTAAAATTTAGTGAGGGGAGATATTGGGATTCCTTCTCTCTACAAGGGTTTCACATTGTTTTGAAGTTCAGTTTGAAAACAGTTACATAGTAATTCTGGGGCAGGTTAAAATACAAAGAGATGACAGAACAACTGTGGGAGTTTGTAAGATCCAACTATAGAAAACACGCTGAAATCCCAAATATTTCAGGAGTCAGGATACGTACTTGGAATGACAGAATTGATATAGCAAAAAAAAAAAAAACAAAACAACCCAAACAAACAGAAACCTACCAAAAACCTAATGTAACCAAGGACTTGTAGTTAGGAAAACAAAAAGAAAAACTCATATAGTCAAATATTTATGCCCCCTATCTCCAAGTGGTATTAACTGCGTGTTCTTTAC
Source organism: Leptocoma aspasia (assembly GCA_013399835.1). Taxonomy (NCBI): domain Eukaryota; kingdom Metazoa; phylum Chordata; class Aves; order Passeriformes; family Nectariniidae; genus Leptocoma; species Leptocoma aspasia. The sequence goes on from VXAX01002814.1 coordinate 665,292, forward strand.
CTACCTTGTAACATAGTAGTAGATGTTACTGAGAGAGGGAGATGATTTTTTTTCAGATAGAAAATTACTTTAATTTGTATGTGGGGGCCTTTCCAGATTGCAAATCCCTAACAGATTGACAGAGCATCTAGAGAGATTTATTCAGGTTCAATCAGAGGATTAAGCAATACCCACATGATTAGAATAGTGTTCCACAGCTACTTCCTAATGTCTGGATGCGTGAATCTAGTCCAAAAGAGGAGGCAGACCACAAGGTCAGTAAAGTTCAAAGACCTAGCCACTCGATTGCTATATAAAGGATATATACAAAACTGGAGTTGTTAAGACACAAAAATTGTCCTGAGTTTGGGAAGAGGATGACCAAGTTCACATCTCAAGTGGATTTTCTCTCCAAAACCAGAGAATTATAAACATTTCCTTTCAGTGCCACTTAGTTAGTTGCACTGACTAGTTAGTACAATATTCCTATTTTATAATCAAGCTACATTCTGCTCTGTGTTATCTCGAAAGCAAATTGAAACAGTCAAGGTAGATAACGACCTGGTCTGTAACACATAGTTCAAGGTAATGTAATATGTTACTGAAAATTCCAAACCTGTCCAGACCAGACATAGCACTGAAAACAGACTTCTACTTACTGTCAGCTGCTGATGACCTCTCAGAGACTCAAATCTTTCTTTGCAGAAGAACAAATGCTTTGTCTAGATAGGACTTTCAATTGTGTGGTTTATTAGATTTTCTTCTTCCTATCACTGATAGTGAACTTCTAAAAAACATGAAAATCTTTATGATTTGAATCACATGAATACCTTTAAATGACAATGAACAGTCTTGCATTATTTCACAAACTGAATTTCTGCATGGTTTAACCATAGTTAATTCACTGCAGTTCAATATGTCTTCAATTTTCACTATTTAATTAGTTGAATTTACTGTATTACTTAAAATTCAAGTACCTATGTCTTACCTCATTAGAACAAATTTTTAGACTCAAAAAAGACTTTTAAATTCTTGATGAATACCTCTTTTTCCAAACTGTAAACAGAACAGGTTAAGTAAGCAACAAGGGCAAAATAAAATCTGGCTAACTGCTACCTTGTATTTATAACTACCAGCTGGTAATGGGATATGCATAAAGCTGCACACCAGCTTTAAAGGAGTCCGAATACATCCAGCTCTGTCCTTCGCTGTGGCTGCAATTGCCCCTGGCAGTGTCCGTCCTGTCCCGGCCTCCTGGGGTCTCTTGCTGGTGACCAAAACCTTTGAGCTCCCTCTGCTGCCTCGGCTGTGCATAACAGAGTAAACAGGCAGAAAAACAAGGGGTTAAAAACACCCGCGTCGCTTGCAAAGCAGCCCGGTGCCAGTTTCACATTGCTGGGCTGAATAGCCCTCAGTAAGGACGAGGAGCGTGGCAGCGTGCAGTGGGAAGGGCAGCGTGTGTCTCTCGGGCAAACACAATCTCTTCAACCCATCTACACCTGCCCTAACAGTTCAGGAGAGGCAGACACACCGAAAAAGTAGCATTATTTGGTTTACAGCTTGTCAACTCTATAAACTGGTTCTCCCCTCCCTCTCTCTCTCTTCCTTCCTTCCTGTCATTTTATATTCTCTTTCTTTTTCTCAAAATACAAATCAGGTGGTTCACAGCAGGGAAAAGAATGCCGCCTCCTGCTGGGAAGCTGTGATTCTAGTTGAACCTAGGTGATTTTAAGTGATCATATGAGCAATTTCATTTCTGTCATGTATGCTCTGAGGAGGCAGGCAGAAAAATAAACTATATAAGTGAAAGCTCCCTTAAACAAACTTTTATCATTGGCACCACTTAGGATCCAGCCTCACCAATTTTTCTGTGTTATCTAGCTGAATGGTAGCACTAGATCTGTGCATGTCTCAATGATTTTCACAAAGTAAGAATTTCACACATCCTCTAGACAAGTAAAACTCTTATTGCTTCACACATATAAAAGAAAACCTAGGACCAGTGTTTCATATTTTACATGTTGCTGTTATTCTGGGCTTTTACACATGAGAATTTAGAAATTTGGAAGAATAAAAGATTAAAAAATTGTGAAACCCCAGAATAAAATTATTATCTCATTATAATGAAATTAACATAACATATTTAATACTAATTAATACGTGAAGTTTTTCTTTTGAGATAAATAGTAATGTACTTAAGCACACATAACCTTAAAAATCAGTTGGATTGCCTGGTCACGTAAATTAATATGTGATGTGATTCCCATATTGGCAATATGAGAATCATATCCTGCAGGAAAGCAGATACTTTTCTTACTGGTGCAGTGGAACTTCAATTTCAGCTTTTATCACAATACCTTGAAAAGTTCCTTAGAGAGTTTTTGTAGCTCAAGCTGTGCTCAGCTTGTATTCACACTGTATCTCCTAAGGCTAAAAGATTTTGTGATCATTAAGAGCAGTGTCATACGTATTGTTGGTAATTACCAAAAAATAAGATAAGAGATTATTCAGTCACACAGGCTCAGAATAATATCAGTGCCAACATTTTCAGCTGCAAACGTTCAGAGTCAGAACACTGAATACACAAAACAATTAGTCTATTGGGTATGTAGTAGGCCATACCAAAATGTCTGCTTTTTTTCAAAGAAATGTGGCTGATAAACTTGCTCAAGGTTTTCAGAGTTTTGAAGGTCAGGTACAACACTGACCTTAATGCAGATTTACAGCAATTTTTACTAAGTGTGTGTTAATACGCTTAGCATAATGCGTGTGCTCAAAATGCATTGAAGGAGACGCTCCTGGAGAGATGTGATGGCAAATAACAACAGTGCAGACAATTAACACTGAATTAATTAATTTAATCTTAATTTTAATACTCTTAATCTCAATTAACAATTGAAAATTGTATGTGTCTTATTTGGCCTTACTGTGTTTTTGCTCAGGGGTATTTCTTGATTCAGTGTGAAGAGAATTGAATGTTGATAGGAAGCATGTTATAGATCTTTCTGTACTCCCCCCACTAATGAGATTATCTTGCATTTACAAATAAAATGTGCTTTTAAACTACACCAACCTATTTTTAAGCCACCATAATTACTGTCCTTTCATGAGCCACAGCTCTTTAATTTCTTTAGCTTCATCTTTCTTGAGTAAGCTTTTCTGATTTTGTTCTATTGTACCTATTCTAGGTTGTCTTTCAATAGATTGCTTGGAAGAAGTGTTTCCTTGTATGCATTACAAACCTCAATGCTAAAGAGCTTCACAAAAGTAATCATTTTTGAGTTTTCCTCAAATTAATCATTTAGGCTATTGTCTCAAATACAAGGAAGTAGATGTTTTTCTTTACTGAAAATACACTGAAAAATCTGTCCAGTATATATAGCAATGTGTTAATACTGAAGTGTCAGGAAGAAACACCTATGCTTTGTATTTCAGATGAGTGAAAGCGAGGACTCACAATAATGGCCACTTCACAGTTTAAGAATTTAAAAAAAAAATTCCCTGTTTGACAATCAGCTCCCTTCTATCAGGACACAGAAAATTTGATTGTTCTTATGCAAGTTATATGCATTATGTCATATTATATAACATCCTTTATTTTTCATACACTGGCCTCTGCCACCCTGATCCTGGGTCACAGAGTCAGGAGTCGACAGAGGTTTTACAAATTCTAGTGGGTCTACAGCTGTCCAGTTTGTTACATGTCTGGACTAATCCAGGCAAATCCTGTTGCTGAACCTGCATTCTAAGCAGAGAGATCATATCACCCACCCGAGATACAGCATCTATTCCATATTATAAAGAAACTCTATAGGATGCAGCCAATGTATGCTTGGAAAAACACATCACTACATATACAAGATACAAATTAGCAAACAAATAGCATTTTTTTTTTCCAAATTTAAAAAGGAATTCTATGCCCATTGGTTTTCCAAGCAGAAATGGAAAGCATTTCTTTGTACACTTCTGCTCTGGAGCTTGTAGCCTAGGACAACATTTTAGAATGGAATCTTGGAATTCCCTGGAAATTGTGGCAGAAGATATCACGTAAAACACTAACTGGCTTTACAACAGCATAATGAAGTGGAGAGGAACAACAAAATACATTAGTCAGAGATTGTTTCTTAGGTCTAGGGAAATGGTAGTAGTAGCCTTGGTGCTTGTATGCTGGGTGACATGTCTTTTAATTCTTGTCTACATTAATGGAAACCTAGATTCAAATATTTTTACCTCATTTGAAGAACAGGCTGAATCCAAACCTACAGTTGCCTTACTACTCTAAGCTAGAAGTAATTGCTCTGGTTTATGTAAAATAGATAAATATTTACCAGTACAGGTGTTATAATCAGCTCATCCAGACGTACAAATGTATCCTTCTTTCTGGTGCATTTTAACAAGCATTCTTAAAGAATTTGCAAAACATTTTATAATACAGAAAGCTGAACAGCCCAGTTTATAGACACAAAGCTTTCTACCTTCCCATAGTACTTACTGCAATTATTAGCTACAGAAGACCTGAAGTGACCTCCTACATCATCAGCTCAAGCCCTTGCTACTGCACACAGTGCTGCTTTAAATACTACTTATCACCTGTTCTAATGCTTCCTAAAACCCAAATGGTTTCTTTACAAACTTATCAAAGGTTCTTCCAGAATCTTCATCTTCTCATTCCATGAGAGACTTAGCCTTTAGTTAAATTTTTATATCCTTTGTTTAACTAGAGTCATCTAATCTTCTAGCAAAGCTGGGGAACAGCTTATTTCCCCTTTTCTATGTTTGTTTACATTGATTCCTCCTCCTCTGATTGCTCTTTTGCACTTAAAGGGAAAACCATTACTTGTACAGCACTGCGCTATGAAATCATGTGGCATTACTCCCATCTCTCCCAGTGTCTTCTTATTTACTTCCACATTATTATATTAGTCTTTTCAATCTGTTTGAAGGCTGTTATCAGCTAGGCTGTTCTTAAAAATCTACATCCTGGTATATCAATTGCAGCATTATCCAGAAAAAGCTGTGAAAATATCTAATTTGCAAGCACAGTTCTACTCAGTCACTATTGTAGGAAATCTTAGTATCTGTAAAAATATGATTATGGCATCACTACATAGCTCTGTTCACATCATATGAGGTATGATCTTTATGAAGTTTCTTATTTTGTTGCAATCATGAAAGATGAACTCCCTTGGGCTTATGATTATGCAAATTCCTAAATTATAGGATTCCTAAAATTATAACACAGATACTAGTGTAAAACATTATAAAAAATAGCTAAATCAAAGGACTAGGTCAAAAGTAATAGTTTTAAAAATCAGTGTAGCTGCTTCATGGTATGTATCTAAGCAATGGAAATTAATCTCATCATGATATATGTGGATTTTGTTCTTAACCCCCATTAATGCTAATAGGAGTTAAGTCCATAAATCCCCATCTATCACTGTAAGACTATAGCCTATCTCCCTCAGTTTTGCATGAACTTGCAATTTACTAACTCTGTTTACAGTAACAAAAGCTACAGTGGACTTTAGAATAGTTGTTGAATGAATCTGAATTAAGATAAAAAAGGATTTTTGGACTGTTACCTTTATTCCTAATTTCTATGCTTGAGTCTAGTAAATATGCCCTGGAAAAGTTCTCGGTACAAACATTCTACATAATCTTGAAATTCTTGATTTCAATAAGTTTCAAAGCATCATTTTAGCATAATTTAATAACTCTATTCTCCTGCCATGTCTTCATTCTATTCTGAATACTTGGTACTTCCTGCACTCTGGGTGTGCATATGCTGGGTATGAATTTTTAATTACAGTAGCCAAAGTAATCACTCAACATGAAAGAGCTGCATGCTCAGACTTTTATACATCATACCCATAGTGCAAAGATATATTGTAATCATATATTAAAAAAATAGTTAAAACCATTTTATAATATTTTAAAATTAAACAGTAAAATTATACAATTCATCAAAAGCACTTGTAAGAATCTGGTTTTACATAGAATTTTTCTTTTTCCATAGACAATACACAGCATGCTATCAATTATGGCTGTTAAAAGCTAGCAGAACAAGAAGTATTATGAGTCTGTGAATCAGGCTTTAATTTTCTTTAAAAGTCAATATGATCACAGCAAGGTGCAGTATGATATGCATTTTCTACTGACATGCCAATCCCTATGTCATTACTACCATTATATCAATAGTGTTAGACCTCTTCCCCCCTCCCCATGAAATCCTTTTCAATCCTAATACCAATTTACAAAATGAAAAAACTCAGCATCTCTCAGATAGTTTGATTTCTTTTTGTACAAAATAACCTTTATGACTTCAGAATCTCAGACATACTATGCAGACCTCAGCAGCAGCCATCTCCTTCAGCACAGAAATTGGATTCTGTCTTCTCTCACACCTAAGCACTTCCATTTGACCCTTTATCTAATTAACGATCTTACCCAGGAAGTGCTACTCTGCTGTTTAGATCCATCAGATAGGTGTCTCTAGACAGAGATCTACAGATTGACCCTTTCCTCCCTCTCTCCAAATTGCAGGTAATCCCAATTCACAGGCTTCTCTGCTCCTCTGCCTCTAGTGCTCCAGCTTCCAGAGGCTTTGAATTTCTCAACAATTTCATCCAGGGCTGGAAAGCACTGCAAAGCCAGCAAAAATCCCTCTTCTCATGATTTAACCCCAGCCAGCAAACAAGTACCACACAGCTGCTTGCTCATTCCTCCACCAGTGGGATCAGGGACAGAATTAATTGGGAGGGTAAAAGTCAGAGAACTTGTGGGCTGAGATAAAGGCAGTTTAATAGGGCAAGCAAAACAAGGAATGAATTTACTGCTTCCCATGGGCAGGCAGGTGTTCAGCTGTTCCCAGGAAAGCATCTCACCTAACAGTTGCTTGGCAAGACAAACACTATCACTCCAAATGTGCCCCTCCTCCTTCTTGTCCTTCTTGCCCCTCTACCCCTTTCTTCCCCCTGATGTATTCTGAGCATGATGCCATATAGTATGGTATATCACCTTGGTCAGTGGGTCTTAGCTGTGCCAGCTCTTTTCCCAATTTCCCATGCACCCCCAGTCTCTTCACCAGCACGGCAGTTGGAAAAGCAAAAAATGCTTTGGCTCTGTTAAAGCATTGCTCAAAAATAACAGAAGAACACCTGTATATTATCAACCTTGTGTTCAGCACAAATCAAAACATATGCCTGTACCAGCCACTGTGAAGAAAATTAACTACCTCAGCTCAAACAAGCTGAAGCCTTCTCCAGAGTACAGAAAGATCCTAACTTGCAAGCCTCTAGGCTTAAAATTCAATTTTGCCTAGGAGCAAATTTAATCCCATATCTTTCTTTCCCACAAAAAAAAAAAAAA
>VXAX01002814.1:672646-724681 GCA_013399835.1 Leptocoma aspasia
AAAAAAAAAAAAAAAAAAAACAAACTGGCAGCCACCTTCTCAAGGTATTTCTCATTGGAAACCAAGGCAGTGTGAGTACATACTGACCTAAAACTTTATTACAACCATGACGATATTGAAGGCAAATTAAAAACAAATGTATTGAATACACACTGAGAAAAAGCAGGTATTCATTATTTCTTGTTTACCTGGTTTTGATGATAAAACAATAATCTTCAAAAGCACTCCTGGAGAATCTGAATTTATTCCCTTGCTTTAAAAACTAAGCAGTCTTTACGTTGCCTGATCTTTCAGTCACTACGTTTCTTTTTCAGTTAATGGATTTTCAAAATGTAAATGTATAGGAACATATGCAAGCTAATTTATTGGCATAACAGGATTAGTTAAAGAAGATTTCTAGACTGCTTTCCACTTACAAACATTGTAAGCTACGATATGCAGGATCTCTCAAAATCTTCTTTTTAGATCCTCTATCTTCTTTTAAAAGATTTAAATTGAATGAGGGTTTAGCTACTTAACTCCTGGTAGGATTGAAGGGATAGAATACTGAAAATTTGATGTTTCTAGTCAGCCATTATTAGGTCCCTTGTTTGCAATATAGTTTTTCCTTATTTTTGTGAATGTGGCTGCTCTACAGTCTCAGAAAACTGACTATATTAAATATATAATTTGCATGTCTTGTTAATGCTTGTCATATATGTATATAAAATATATACTATATACAAATATAACAACAGTTTTCATTGCATATGTTTATATTTTATGCTGTTTAATAATTTCATTAATTTTGGATAGTTTTACTTCATTTCTTAAATATTTGTACTAGACCTTACAAGGTGACAAGACTATTTCCCAGCTTAGCAAAATCTAGGGAAAAAAGTTTTAGATTTTTGCCTGTGACTACTGTTCAGGTATTACTGAAGTATTACAAATTACAGTATTTGAGATCTTTTAAAATAAGGATTTACTTTTCAATGAGTAACCTTTACTTCTACCCCTTTCATCATGGACCTAGTGGAAGCCCATAAAATTGACATTTCTTCTTTCTCCCTTACTACTCATCTAGACCCACATGTACTTGTTTACAAAGGTAATTTCTTCATGAAAGGAACAGGTTAGCAAATCGATATTGAATGGAGTTTGTGTCTGTTGAAGTTTAATTTAGTTGCCTTAGTGTATTTAGTGTGGCCTTAATAATCCCTAAGACTCCCTGAGTTATATGGGAGGGTAGACATATCACAGGGTTGCGGGAGATGTGCATCTTTTTGAACCAGCAGCCAAAAGGCAAAATATCTTAGGGCTTTTCAAATGCCACTAGATGATGTCTTTGGGTCGACAAACAAATTGTTCTCTTTCTCTCTAGTACTGGTACAGTTCAAATACACATAAAATTTTATGTGTTGCCATGGTATCATTGTAAAACCACTAAATCAACATGATTTTCCTAACAGACCTCTTGGTGCATTTCATGCATATCAATACATTTAAGGTCAACTCATATCTGATCAAATTTCTTTAAAGTTAGAAATAGATTCCTTCTCATAGCCCACTTTAGCAAGTATTTAGACTGTAGGAGCAAGCAGGCCCTGCTTCTGGGTTTGACCTAGTTTAGTTTTACCTTTTATTTTGCCTTATTTACCCTATTCTAGAGAATGTTGTATTTGTCTACCAACACAAGGAAGGCATAAGGGAAATTTATTATGGAATTCCAAAAATTGTATTTGATCTAATTCGGTTATATTTCTCTGAGGAGATGAAACAGAGGATGATTTCAAATACATGTTTTCAGTAAAGATTTTTAAAATTAGCCCATTCAGTCACTCATTGAAACCAGTCATATTCAAAGGGCTAACATAAAATTCATTAATAAGAAAATGGAATATATAGCACCAAAAATCCATGTGAACAAATGAAAAAATCTCAGAAAAACTTAACTTTTTACTTAGCAAGAAGTACCTTCTGCTGTTGGAGCAAAAACTTCTTCAGGGACACATCATTTGCTCGCAGAAAAAAAACTAGAATCTTTTGCCAACTGAGAACGTGGCAAGGACCAAATGAAGACAGAGGCTTAGTGTATGTTGTTTGTTCATGTAATTGTCATGTCCTTTTTCATCTAATCCCTTATACTACTGCTTGAAAGTGCAAACATTTTAAAAGCCCCTGAGCTAAAGCTTAAAAAAGCAATTACACTGAACAAGTTTCAAAATGTGATTTTAGTGTAATGCATTAGGACTTGGGAGCACATAGCTTCCATTAAATATGGGAGTAGTATATTCAGTCTTTCATAAATATTCTAGGACATGCAGTAGGAGCTATGACAAACATTATTATACAGTATGTCAGTACTATAATTAATCTTTTTAAGAATAAGCATCCTAGATATTAACTGCCTTTGACTTCTGATGATTTTATGTGAGCACAGAAACTAAAATCCAGTATTGCTACTGATAATAAACTCAACAAAATAACTCAATGCTAAAATAAACTAAACTCACCCATTTGCAATGTTTTAGCCTTAAAAGGTATGGAAAGTAAGTAGATATTGTAGCATATTGTTGAATTCAACTGATTTTGAATGTTTTGTAAAAAAGACAAGGGAGTAAGTAAGGCAAAAATCAAGGAGTTGTCTCAGAAACTACTGACTGTATTCTTTTTTCAGCTATGGGTTGAATGACAGTCTGATAGCTCTGTGCTAATAAGCATCCTGTAAATGACCCAATACTTTCTCTAAGGCAAAGACAGAACTGTAGTAGTTGCAGTAGGTTCTCATCCTCCATCATTTGTAGTGGTGGCAAATGAGGTATTACTTATCCCAGAAGAAAATAAAGCGAAAATGTGCCAGCCAGAATGCTAACGGAAGCCATACCACTTCAGAATCCAAGTATGAAAGCAGGTGGCACACCTAGGGAGAGCACTTGGTGCAGAAGTAGTCTGTAAATTTATTTGCTGAACTCTAAATTTTAAGTTTGTAAGGAAGTCTGAGAGGTCTCATATTACAGGTAGCAATGTTGAAGTACTAGTTTTAGCCAGCTCTTGGCCAAGTGACTGCTAGTTCTATTGACTTCAATATGAGTATTGATAGATAGTTATTGGAGTCAAACTCTGAAAGGAATTAGGCAAAACTGAAATAAAATTTTAACCAAACCATTCACAAGACACCCACTGGGATATCGACTAGTTCTGAAATGTATGAGAAACAAACAAAACCAAACTAAAACTCCAAAAATTAACTTACCAAAAAGACTCCCCAAAACCCTAGATGTATTAAGAACATTAATACACACCTTAAAATCTATTGCTCAGAGAAGATTTCATCCAAATCCATCAACAGTCTTTTCTGAATCGCTCAAGTAATTTTTAAATTTTCCTGAGATCAGAGGCAAGTTAGTCCTCACCTAAACCTCCCATCCATCTGGGCTGTCCTACTTAATGTAGGGAGCAGGAGCATGCAAAATTTTCAATCTAGACTAGGATTACAGCTCTTATCCAGGAACTGAACAGGCCTTATTGCTCATCCTCAGCCTTCAAGGGCTGAAATCTAGACATCCTAATCACCCACAAAGTGTTTAGCCAACTAACTTCAGGCAGGACCAGACAGGAAAGTTTTCCATGTGTTTGAGTATGGAACAGAATTCTTTTCCTTATACAGAAGAATCACAGGAGTGGGAGGATTAGAAACAAAAATTCAATAAGTCATTTTCCTAAGGCATGTCCATGAAGACATTGCTGTCTGAGAGAGGGATCATGTGGTTCTAGAAAATTCACAAAATTGCTTTTTACTAAGGAAGTGGTACAGTACTGCTGTTGCTCTCAGCCTCTCTATGGGTTCTGTAATTTCAGAGTCAGAACAACAAGGACATCCTTAGTTTTACCCACTGCCAAAATCAGTTCTGGAAAGAGAGATTCCACCTATGGAAATATCCAGCAACAGATCACCAAGAAGGATTCTCTGTGTCGTAGACAAACTCTTTATCATAATTAACAGTGTATCTGCATTGATTCTTGTAATGAATGCCCTACAGTACAGAAAAGCATGTTCTCAGGGATGTTTGGCATTAGTCAAATATTGGTACTCTGACACAGATTTAATGTGTCAAAGCTAAGTACTAAGCAATTGATTTAAATCACAGTTAATTTCTTTTTAGCTGCTATGGTAAATCTTTGACAGATTAATGAGTTACAGTTAATGGTGGAGCATGGAGCTTGTTGCAATTGGTTTTCACTCATTAATTGAAATGCCAAACAGCTTAGATATATACACTATCCTTACTGCAGTTCAGCCCTGGAATCATAGAATCATAGAATGTTAAGGGATTGGAATGGACCTTAAAGATCATGTAGTCCCAACCTCCCCTGCCATGGGCAGGGACCTCCCACTGGACCAGGCTGCTCAAAGCTTTATCCAACCTGCCCTTGAATGCTGCAAGGGCTGCAGCATCCGGAACCTCCCTGTTCCAGTACCTCACCAGTCTCACAGTAAAAAATTTCTTCATTCAACCTTCTCTTCTCCAGGTGGAACAACCCAAACTTTCTCACCCTGTCTTTGTAGCAGAGGCTTTCCTGTCCTCTTATCAACTTTGTGGCTCTCCTCTGCACTTGTTCAAACAGTTCCCTTCTTATGCTGGGAACAGGAACTTTAAACAGTACTCCAGTAATACTGCAAAGATGTAATTTAAAAAAATAATCCCCTTATTTGCTGTAATAAATAAGACCAATGAAAATATCACCAGTGTTTGTTAGCATAAGAAAATAGGTGAACCATTTCAGTCCAGTCTAAATTTATTGAAAGTTAAGGAAGGATATTCTTGTCTTTAGATTTAAAATGTTTTCTCCCTCACCTTTGACATACTAACAGAAAGCAATCAAGTAATAAATTAATTAAGTCATAACACAAGTCCTTTGCATTATCAATTTAAAGAAATCCAACTTTTCATGTCTGTTCTCACAGAACTGACTGCCCTGTCCAGTCCTGTATCATCCTTCCCTGCACTTTATTTTACATATTCTTTTGAACAGATAAGGCTGCACCATAAGTGATCTCAGTAATGATGGAATTCCAGCTATTAAGCATGAGGAAGTACAAGGCAATCCTTTAGAATATAAAAACTATATTTGCATTTCTCAAATGTGAGTGTGAAATTCACGGTTCTTCTCCTACTTTGATTTTGCAATGGCATTGGTAACCTGCATAGAAAATGACTTGACAATTTGAGTGGCTAACTTCAATTTAAGTATTTGAGTTTCTGTACGAGAAAAGTTTCGTCAAAGGCATATTGCAATTGTTAGCTGAGAAATGTTTGGTCCAGTCTGAAATTTTCAGCTATGTAAAGGAAAAGTAGAAAATTACATCAATTTGGACAAAGTAATTAATTACCTAATGTGCAGTCACAGTGCTTAAGAACAGTGAATAAATTTAAAATGGAAAGATGTTATTACCACAAAGTACTATTATGCCTCAGGCCATCCTGTCTAATTATACCAGTCAAGGCAGCAATAAAAAGCATGTCAAGTTGTACGTTTTTCAGACACCAAGAAAGTTACTTTGGAAAATCTCAGCAGTAAAAATTAAAACTGTCAATGTATTCTGCAACATATAAGCTTTTCTTGTATGGCAGTGAAAATGAGCTTTTTTTACAAGTGTCATAGTTCACACATGAAGAAAAGATTTTCCACAAGAACAGTATTTGTTATAGTGTCTTATGTTTACTCTTAACAGTGTTCTTCCATAGTCTGTAAGATTTCCATGTTAAAATTTTACAGTGAGTTAAAACAAGTGAAGGAAGAATCATTTGACATACAAAAGACAAGTCTAGATTTCACTAAGAAGTATATATTAGGCAAATTTATCATATTTGGAATGGCAACAGAGAGAGTTCTGTAATTTATGCATGAAATTCTGAAGACTTGGTTCAAATAACAGCATACAAAAATTATGAGAACAGGTGATTCCATGTTCAAATGAGGGGCATATTTTGGAATCTCTCAGGTCTAGAAGGATTCCACATGAAGTGCATATGAAAAATGCATTAAAGAAATAGTGAGAATTAAGAAAGTAGTATCTTGAGGATTTGTGCAAAAATCTCCATAAAGCTACAGTCTGTATGTTGTGGTAATATAGCTCTATCTGCACAAGTATAATGAAGTAGAAATCAAAATATCCTGTAAGTGTTTCAGATTTTAGCATGTGCTGGAAATTACTAATCAAAATGTTAGTACTGAGGTCCATAGTGGCCTGAGCCTTGGCATGGACAACAAAGAGCAATTACCTGATCTCCAATTTTTATTTTACTGAGCCTTATAAAGCAGATGAGCAGTGTCCTGACCCTCTAAGAAGGTTCACCTTGTGGCTAAGGTTGAAGTATGGCGAAGCAAGGGCAGACCCATGTCTCACTCTTGTTCTGTAGAGCCAGCTGCTCAGACAATGGCAGCCTTGAGGTTATAGATGAGGCTGTGGAAGTCACCACAACTGAAATAATGATTTCTCCCTTCCCTCAAGGAACTTTTCTGTCACAGTTATTTGAATTAGGAGTCATCCTTTCAAGCACATAGCGCATGAGAATACAGAGTCTCTTGTAGGCAGTTTGATTCTGGTGCCTGTGTTTGCATCAAATAACCCTACTTGTTTAAAGCAGTTAGGCTTTGTGCTCATAATGTGTAATTATAAACTGAGATGGTGAATACTTGTCCTTCATAAAATAGCAGTCATATATATCTCTTTCCTTTTGATAGATTAGGAATTTTTTTTTTTTTGTGAATAATGAATGCCAATTTAAGGCAGAGTTTTCAAGGGAGATAACGAAAAATAGCTCCAGTTGCTTCAGTGAGGAGTTTAACCAGGACCTTTTTTTCATCTTAAAAGCTGGAAACAATTTAAACCAATAAACATTACTCATACTGACATAAAGAATAACTTAATATCATCCTTAAAGGATTCCATCATTTGTCATTCTCCATTTTCCTTTTTCATTTGGCCTTCCTGCTATGCATTTTTCACCTGTTCTGTCTCACACATGTAAGACCTTTACAACTAATCCTGCCCATAAACTCTTTATATTCTACTGAGAAAAGTAAAATAAATAGACACACTCAGGTTATATAATTTAAAATATAAAGCTCGGGTTGGTCTGAAATGCAAAGTCCTGAGAGCTGCGGTGCTCCCACTGCAGTGCCCCGGGTTTAGAGCTAATCTTTCCTTCAGTGCAAGGATCATCCATGCTGGGAAAGGAAGTGGAGCCATCACTGCTCCCACTTCCTTCTTCTTCCTGTCCTTGTGATTTTATACAGTAATCTGGAATGGAAACTGGTACTATGTGGTATTTGGGATGTCATGCAAAGAAATAAGGCTCTTTCAGGGGTTATTATTCCCTCTTACTAGAAGACACCAAAAATACAGTTCTGTGAGCACTGAGGCACAAGCTTGTCTAAGAATTTTGTCTTACTTTAGAAACACACAGAAAATAAAGGCTTGTTTCTACATCTGTAAAGTACAAATCCCTGTCTCTGGTTTCATCACATCATGGTACTAATTATAAAAAATACCAACAGGTTCTCGTAAGAACTTTTTATGGCTTTTGAGGCTGTCACTACCCATGATGAAAAAGAAAATGTCCTTCAGTCCTTTACTGAAAGGGGTTGGGGTGTGTTTGTGTGTGGGTGTTTAACAAAATAATTAACAATTTACTTCTTATAAATAAAGCAGTTAATTAACAATTCCTATACATTTAATATTGCATGCTTCCATTTGGTCAGAGAGCATTTTCTTCTCTGCTGGAAAAAAGTAATCTGAATTAATTTCATTCCTCAGGTGTACTTTTCTACTTACTTTCTTTGACCTAAAATTTTTTAAGGTTATGTGAACATAACATTTTTTACTGGGACTTCCTTTATACAATTTGCAGTATTTTCGATTGGCAATACTTGGTAAGCATGTTTTTAGCATATTTGGCTACCCTTATTCAAGCTGACTAATTAAATTGACCAAAACAGCAGAATGCTGGAGATATGAAAAACTGTTTCTCATGAATAAATGTTGCATATTGAGGTTCCTGTTGTCCTTTGTTATGTCTGTTGGCATGATTCTTCCCACTACATGGCTGCATGCTCCAAGTTTCCTAAGAGAAATATCAATAAAATGCTGGATTTTTAACCAGCAATTTCTACACCAATGGGGTTTTAACTAGTTCATCTAACCTATAAAAACTAGTATCCATAGTTTTTGCCTAAATTTTATTTCTCAGCCCTGTACACTTCATTTCCCATTCTGACTCAAAAAGTTTTCTTGTTCAAATTAATTTTCATATTCTTTTTTAACCATAAAAAAGTGTTTTATTTTTACTTCTGTTATATTTAGAAGTGTCATGTAAGGTCTGACAACCAGTTGCCATTTTCCTGGCTAACCTATCTTTCTCTCTATTTTATTTTTACCTCTTTCATTAATGCAGTTCAAATAATGAGGAAAATCTTATTATGACCAATAAAAGTATAGTTCCTACGCCCTTATGTTCAGTCTCAGTTCTAAATGCAATGTAATGAGAAGCTATTATTCACCTTTATTTAAAAGCAAGTATTTTCAGAGTGGTAAGGTTGTAAGAAAGTGTGGAGCCATAAATACCTTACTGTCAGAATGTATGTGCAGCTGCAAAATGACTTCCAGAAGTTTGAAGCACTTACTCATCTTTTCTATAAAAGCCTTCTTGGTCAAGGCAGGACTTTCTGTAGAAATTAAGTTGACTTGTAGCTAATCTAATTTATCATAAAGACTTATAGGGTCTTTACCCTATTTGAAGAGAGGAAGAACATGTGCCCTCCTCAGACTGCTGTATGACAAGTTACTGCTCACACAATGTTCAATGGGGAACTGAGGCACAGAAAGCCTATGTCGTGGGTCTAAAACAAGTAAGGATTAGAGAGAGAAAAATAATTAATTTAACTTCCCTTACAGTGGGACAGATTCTCACTGACAGAGAGAGAGGGAAGTCAGAATACCCCTGACAGGGTTTGAGCAGAAAAAGGTTACACCATAAAACTCTTCTTATGCTTCTCATTTCAAATTCAAGACAAATTTGTGATAGGGGTAGAGTTATATGGAATTATATGAACTGTACATGGAGGTTGGATTTCCTTATCTTAGGATTTTTTTTGATTGCCCTGAAATGCATCTTTATTCTTATCCATTGTGTCCCCACTAATATAAATAGGTATCATTCTGGCATTCATCTAAGTAATTCTTTTGTCATCCACAGATGGACAGGGGATTACATGGCTAAGAAATGAAATAAAAGCTAAATCCCTATGCTTGATAAAGCTTTGCTTATTTTCTCTTTTATTTAGGATTACCGAGTGAACATCTTTCTCCGTCAGAATTGGAATGATCCACGCCTCGCATACAGTGAATATCCAGATGACTCTTTAGATTTAGATCCATCCATGCTGGATTCAATTTGGAAACCTGATTTGTTCTTTGCTAATGAAAAAGGTGCCAACTTTCATGAAGTTACAACAGATAATAAGTTGTTGCGGATTTTCAAAAATGGAAATGTACTTTATTCTATCAGGTGAGTCTCTAATCCAATGATTGTTTTTTTCAGATAGAAGCTCAAACGTATAATTAAGATTTGCTAAAACATATATTCAGTTGCTAGTCATGCAGAACTACTATGTGTGTGTTTTGAATGCAGAATTTTGTCAACATTCATTGTTAATATTAAAATAGAAAATGATCGCTCATTAGGCATGCACATAGTAAAAATAATAAGAAAAATATCTTTCCCACTTCAAAGCACAGGTACTGAGCCTAGAGGAGACTGCACAGAATAAACAATCCTATAGTATTATAATCTGAGTTGGCCTGTATATGAGTTTCACAGTCTGTAGCCTCCAATGTCATGACAATCCAATGTTCCTTCTCTTTCCCCTTTCTGGATATTGCAGTTGCACTTCAACATGAACACATGGCCTGTTTGAGGAAGTATGACATTTAAATATTAGTCATTTACTCATTTCTGGAGATGGAGAGAAAACTGGAAAGTAAATTTTTGAAAAGGTTTTAAGAAGCTGAAAGCAGCAATCATAAGTATTGACAAAATCTAATTATCCCACTTTTCTTCCCACCACTTTCCTTTCAATACAGACATCAGTTGGCATTTTACCACTGTTTTCAAAAACCCAGTCTAATGAGAAACACATTGGATATAAGTACGCTAATGCCCCACTAGATTTGGTATTGAAGCAGTGACTCACTTGTGCAAAATGTTACTCCTTTCAAAATAAATATACTATTGTCCACTCAGTGTTTTGCTTTGTATGCTTTTATGACACTGAATTAATGTGTAATTAGACTCTTTGAAGAGACATTGGGAGTCCGTAAACAGTTAGTATACTGGAGAAAAAGAAAACTTTATGACTTGCATGGAGGTGTCAGTGGCAAGTGAGTCTCCTTCCTCCTTCCCTCCTTCTGGTGCAATTATGCAGCACTTTTCCAAGCTTACACAAGGAGAAAGGGTTGGGATAAAATTCTTATGAGGATTTCATATCCAAAAGGAGGTTAGTCTGCCACTCTGGGAACATAATCAATCTTCAGTGTTACGACATGTACTTTGTCACTCGAAACAGATTCAAAGTAGGTTAAAAGGATTCCTTCCCTGGATTCAAGTAGAAAGTAGATCTAAATCAATTATCTGCAGACTGTCTGAGTCAGGAGGCACTGGCTGTTGTTCCAGGAGGCACTGGCTGTTGTTCCAGGAGGCACTAGCTGTTGTTCCACTCTAAACAAGTAACTCCCTGCCTTGCCCTACCCCTTCCAAATACATTCAGCACACAGTATAGACCCCACCACTCAGCTGAAACCAGCTTGGATGGCAGCTTCAATACAATTCTGACCTAGTTCATGGCCACATGAAATGGGGTGAAAAACACCAAATGTGAGAAATATTATCATATTAAATTATAAAGGCAAACATCAACTGTGCTAAAAGCAGATACCAGATAGCTCCTCTGTTTCTTATGAAGCCAGAAAGTTTATGTTGCCTTGATTTAATTAAGAACTATTACAGTTTCTAAAACAGATTTAAATCATATCATTGGCATCTAGTTTAGTTATGTGCATTTGAGTGAGTTAACCTTCTGATAAGGGGAGATACGCTAATTGCTAGTGTGCTGATATTAAAAGGAGAAAAAAAAGTTTCTAAATTTGCTTCTTTCTTTCATTCCCTAATTTCTACTCATCCCTAATTACACTGGAAAAATTCAGACAAGAAAATAATGGAAGGTACCGTTCCTGGAACAGTTCTCAACTCAATGAATACTTAATATAAAATACTAAAATATTTACTGAAGCACAAAGTCCAGGTGCATCTGAAATGACTTGCTGTGTTACCAGCCTACTAGCCAGAATTTGCCTTTGGAACTATTTTTAAGAGCATGGGAATAGAGGATGGGTCTGACTTCCCTCCTCAGACTCTCCCAATGCACTCTGTCACTGTCTGGCTAAACAGAAATTATAGAAACAATGAATCAAGGTTTGGTCACAAAAAAAAAAAAAAAANNAAAAAAAAAAAGGAAAAAAAAAAGGAAAAATAAATTTACAGGCATACTTGCCAGCTACTGTCCACTTCCCTTTAGCCCCAATGTCAAAAACAGGGGAGTGGGTCCAAGAAAGGGAGATTAGAGCTCTGCCATGCTGTGGGAGCCTTATGTGTAAGCAATTGAACTGAAGCTCCTCAGGTTTTTGTAGGACATTCTATCAACTGAACTGATCAATGAAGGTAATCATAGCCCTGAATGATTAATGGATACCTAGGCATGGCCAGGGAAGGAAAACATGTGCCTTTATCTCTTACAAATTCTTCTTTCTGATTCCTCAGAGTTCTACTCAGAAGATAAATTATTGTATTTATTTAAATTTTTAAAATAACTCTTTTGTCTATAATTTGCAAAGAATTTCACAGGAAGTATTAGGACTAACACCAGTGCACAGGATGCACAGCTACCGCTCAAAATTACAGGCATAGATCAGTCTACCATAAATATCATAAAATGTTTCTTTAAACCTTTGTGTTGACACTTTAAGCACCTTATTTTAGGACAGTAACACATTAAAATACTTTTCCACCATGATTTGCAGCTAACATATGTTATGAAATTTTTGCAAATTTGGGTAAGTTTTATGGCAAGGATTTGAAATACTGGAACAGTCCAATAATTCTGCTGTAGCACAAAAAGACACAGTTGCTGCATTCCTTTAGACTTCTCATTAAGTTAGGCAACCCTACTGAAAAATTAATTTTCTGAAAGGCTGTAAATTTTTTTTCCATGTTGTCATACTAGGCTGAGTTAGATGGGTTCAGCTAATAGAGGTCTTTTTTGAGAGCTTTCTGTTGAAACACATATTCTATTTCTAATTGCTTCCATTGTATTCATGCATTCTTCCTGCACAGTTCTATGGCTTTTCTTTGGTATATTTTTAATGGGTTTTTTGTGTTCTTTCAGATTGACTTTAATACTTTCCTGTCCGATGGATCTCAAAAATTTTCCAATGGACGTGCAAACATGTATAATGCAGCTGGAAAGCTGTAAGTTTGCGTAATGTATTATCCTATACATACTTTTGCAGGGATTACAACAGCTATACAGGAGGTAGGAAAACCTCTTGTAGTGGTACAAGAACAAATTTTCAAAATGAATCTTCTATTTTACCAACAGAGTCTGTGAAATATACGTGATTTTAAGAGGAAGAGGTTCTTTCATACCTATTTGAACTGAAAATCAAGAGTTTCGTGTAAATCTGAAGTTACCATTAAACTTAAGTACCCAGTGACAGTTTATACAAAATTTCTGCATATAGGGTTTCTGTGTTCACACATGCAGGAGATCAACAATATGGAGGGCATAAAGGAAACATAAGAATAACTTAAAGAAGTGATTTATGGGATTTTATGTGAAATAAAATTATTGTATTCTAACATATAATATATTTTACTTATTATCTACCTTGATATCTTGTTACTTAAGAAGATGAAAAGTGTAAAGCAGCTATGCCACTTCTATGCACAAACACACTCACAAAAGGAGAAATCAACAATTCTGTCTGATGCATTTTCCTTGTGATATGAAGCATTTGGGGACAGCTGTTTCCCTTAAAATGAGAGGCCTTTGAAAGAGAGTTCTAGCAGAAAAATCCTTCTAATGATGCAAAGAACAAAAATAAAATAAAGCATTCTTTGAAAGGTTCCAGCAATCCAAAGTTTGTGAAAATAAATGACAGGGGCAAGACAGATTAAGAAGTATTCATCTAAAATATTTAGATTTACAGTTTTAGGGCCAATAAGTAAAATATTTGAAAAATAAAATAACTGTACATATAGAATGAACATACTGGATTATTTGAAATATATTATCGATCAGAAACACAACACACATCATTTTGTTAACCTTTTTTAGGAGGTTTTTTCTTCTTTTACTGGGACAAAGCAGCACCTAGGGGAAAGGGGAGGTAATTATCTATCAGTCAGTATGTCAAAACTGTTTGTTGTATGGTATGCTTTTTATAGAATATTGCAGGGTGAGTATAAAAGCCAGATCTATCTTTTATTACAATGGACAGATGGTAACATTATGAAGCAGCCTTTCAATATGAGGGCAACAGCTGAATCTGACAGCAGAAATTTTCTTGACTAAAATGGAGAGATCATTATTTACTGCAAATGTCAAGGAATTTAGGACAATATTGTATATCCAGAATCTGAGCAAAACTCTACAGTCAACCTGAGCAGACGATCCTACTGATAAGCTATGTCACCTGTATAATTAACGTGACTACACAAAAAGTTTAACAGGAGGCAGTTGCATCAGAGTACATGCGGATGGCAAGTATACTCAGTAAATACAGCTATGCTTCAAAAAGGAAGTATCATAGTGTTTGACTGAACAAGCAAAATGTATCATTAAAAAAATGTTTTAAAAGTTATTTAGAACTTTGGAAAAGAAATTTTTGCTTTAACGGCTTCATAAAACTCAGCTGCATTTTTCCTCTCTTTCAGCTGTTGTGAGGACAGGTCAGACAACAACTAAGCATTCTTGAACAAACAGGCATCTGGTTTGCCTTAGAGAAACCTTGCAGGAGCCCACAATTCCCACAAACTACACCACAGGGAACCAACATTTATTAGTTGAATAGCACTATAGATGTTCTACTGTATTTTCCAGCAGAACATTTTTCTCTGAAGTCTTGTTTTTAATCATTGAGTTCAGTGGGAGTAAATTCCCAGCTGCACATTCACATGGTAAAGAGAGGTTCTTACAAAAGAAGAGCTGAAGAAAATACAGATGAGTGCTTCAAATTCTTTATTCACAGAGAAAGATCAAATCTGATTTCATAAGGAAGTTGCAAGTAATAAAGCTTCTCCTATATTGCCTTGTCTAATTCTATTTTACCTGTAACTTCAGACATCAAAAAACAGACTGAGGGAAAAGATGATGGCCTGAGGCAGAAAATTTTGCAGCATATGGGAGCTCTGGGTATGCTTACATGTCTGATAGCAGAATAACCAGTTAGGTTTGCAAGAACAAGGCAGCAGTTCTGTGAGATTATTCTGGGACAGATCCAAAGCAGATATGTGCAGTAACCTGAGTTCCAAGATCCTAGACCTTTGAGAGCAGGAATTTACCTGTCCATAGCCAGTTTCTCTGCACAGGAAGGACAGGAAAGGAAGTAAACAACTTAGAAATGTTACAAAAAATATCTACGTGCCGGGAAGAAGAGTAACTATGTAAAAAAAAAAAAAAAAAAGGTCGTTTATATGAGTGAACTCTGATCAGTTTCCAGAACTTAGGAAAAGATGAGCAGAAACATTCAAATTCCAGACTCTCTGGCTAAGAAAAGGCATCCAGTTCTATTTAAGATTATAGAAGAAAAAAGGAGGATGGGTGCATTTGGCATTTTCCCAGGCTTCACATCAAATCTCCTGAGGTAAGAACTGACATAACCCTGAGAGCCTGATTCCATCCAAGCATCTCTAATTTCTAGGCCACAGTGTCATACTCTGCTCTGGCTGTCTGCCTTGCATTTTTTGGTGCACAGTGAGACATTGTAAATAGAGGGATCAAAGCACTAACCCTGGTGGTTAATGCCTTGTTTGGGGAAGTGGAAGACATTTGGGCTCAAAACAGAAAACACAGTCCTCTCGTGTCCTGAGTGAATGATCTGACCACCAGGCTATGTTATAAAAAACCAAAGTTTTTGCAGGAGCGAAACAGCAGTAGCCATGCTTCCAGATGTTTCTTTTTGAAGTGGTGATCATCGCTGTTTTTTCCAAGTTGTGTACGTTGTACATTATGAATTTACAAGGCACATTTGTCTCACGGTTTCTGTAAACTGTGTCTGATCTTGCAAGCCTTGCTCCTGCATGTCACTAAGCAAATTAGAATAAATTACTCATCGTTTTTCTACTCATCTTACCCCTGGGTTGCAAAGACTGACAGTTATAACAGGCAGATCATGGGCTTTGTCTCTCCTTTAAGTAGTAATTTCTTTTAGTACTAGGTACATTGCTTCAGTATTGGTACTGTTGCTCCATCATAGAAAAGTCTAAGAGAAAAATCATGTATAGCTTTTTTTCCCCAATGATATCTTTATTTTTAGCTGGCTCATGTAAGGTTTTCTCCAAGGTCAGTCGAAGCAGCTGGATTTGCCCCTGGTAAAAGTACTTCATTAGATCATGAAGTGTCTGAAAAATATTTCAGTAGAAATGTCTTCTATTTTTAAAGGATTTATTTTTCCAAATGATTTCTCGGCAGCTAGAATAGCTGATTTTTTATCTTAGAAAGGGAACAAATGAAAATGCACGTATGAAATAATCCTTTCTACAGTTCTATGCCTTACACCAGGGCAGCCTATAGGCATGTGGGATAATTTTAGTTTTATGCTGCTTGAATAAGATACAAAGAAATGTCAGCTAGATACATATTTATTTCTGTGGCTTGTCTCCCAGGAAATAAATGTTTTTCTTTCATATTCTAGAGCTTGTTGTCTTTCTTTTTTAAGTTTCTCTTTTACCTCACAGCATTCCTTTATTCATAAATTACAATTATAACTTTATGTGACATTTAATATTCCTGAATTTTCAAAGAATGTTGAAAAGAATAAGTTAAAAAAGAAAAAAATACCATTAAAGGCAACATAGGTAAGGTATAAAACACTTTCTTACCTCATAATTTTAATTTTATGTTTATTTTTAAATTAAACAATGGTCCTTTTTTTTCCCCTTTTGATTTATGGAGGCTTTTTAGTCTTTCTAAGCAATCATGCTCTTGTCTTCTGGATTGTTAAAGAAAATCATGTACAACATGATTCTTATTTGCACAATTTTTTCCCCCCAGTCTCTAATTTGGAGATTGTACAAGTGGAAAGATGGATATGCAGGCTGCAGCAGTACAAGCTAATGCATTACAGAAAAGTATGTGCACATTTTTCCTTTCCAACAACAGCACAAAGACAACATAAGAAAGATAAAATAACTGGAGTGTATTTCTCATCTGCCAGGGAATCCTCAGGTCTCTACCTGAATGACAGAAATTATGGACACACTAGGTCAATGCCTGTCTGTGCCAGAAGATGTAGAAACCATACTGCTTCTCTCCTTTTCATTTCAGTAGCACAGAAATTATCTGGTTTGTATTCTGGCTGTGGTTTGTATTCTGCAGATGGGTGACTCAAAGTATTGTGTCTGTCTGGAGTGAGACATGACACACAGCTACAAAGATCAGGATACTTGCAGTCTTCAGCTCCTGACCAATGCAGGATGAAAGGGCAGCAGGAGCTGTACAACTGCTGCTGACATACAGAAACTAGAATAAAAGTGATAGCTGAACACCTACAGGCTTCAGCAAGAATAGTAGGTTTGAGAGATGAGCTGGAGTGCTGAGCTGAAATGTTATTCTTTTCCAAAATTCAGGCTAAGGAGAATAAACCTATAACTCCCCAAGGAGAGATTCCTTCAGAACAATTTAGAGAGCAGTACAAGGGGCAGACACTTTGCAAAGCAGCTCAGAAGTACACTGAATAAAATCCTGCCTTCTTGGAGCTCCAACACAAATTTAGCCTTGAAATGAATCACAGCTCATTTCTGAAGCTAATATATTTAGTGTGTAATGTAGAAGAATTTGTTCTAACCTCAAGCCAAAACCAGACCTGTTAGCTCTGTCATATCTTCCCCCTGCTATGTTGTTGGGAATTTAGGGCACAATTCAAATGTCTGTCATGCTCTTAGGAACAGTAATGTGCAGGCAGCCTGTCCTGGAGGCAAACTGATGGGATGCCCAACAGAAGAGTAGTGGAATAACCCTAGTCAACATGACTCCAGTTCTTGCTTCAATTGGAGACCTAAAGAACTGATGGGTTTGCTGACTAAATCCAATGTTGCTTTTGGACCTGTACCTCACTAAAAATTAAAGAAATGAGAATGGAATTTAGATAAACCACTGGGATTAAAAAATAAATGCTGTAGTTGAACTAAACTCTTTTACAAAAAAGCCAGATAGTCTGCTCAGTTGTTTCATGCTGAACATGGGTCTGTTTATTGAACATGAGGAAAAAAATTGGGTTTTAATATACCTGTAGGTATTTTAAAATGACAAAAGGGAAGCACAGGCTTCCTGTAATAAAAAAGAATGAGTAGAAAATTTACAGGATATATTGATATTCAGCTGGATCACAAGTTTGCTCATGGCTTGGAAAGGTATGCTAAAGGTGGATGGACAAAGCAAATAAAACAGTGCCAGCAGATGTGATAAAGGAATTACGTTGAAATTGCCAAGACAATGACGGTTCAAAGGTGTAGGGTCTCTAAAGGTACAGGGGAGCTGCTTGCCTTGAATAATGTGTTTCTGTAACAGTGTAGTCCTTGGACAAGCAGGAGAAGAGATGTTAGACACTTCAACAATTCTTCAAGACACACTTTTAATGCCTACCACTGATACTGAATTAGCTAAGATAAAATCTTCCTACTTTTAGCATGCAACTGAAATAAATATCTCGGTTCCAATAAGTTCTATTGAGTAATGTGGAATGATATGGGTTGAGAGGGACCCAATTTATTTAAGGCAGGCTTTAGTCCTATACTTTCAAAATTGGATGAATGAAAAGTTGATATTTATTATTAGTGGTAGTGCAAAAAAAAAAAGACAAAAAATACAGTCTAATTTTTCTTTCAGGAACCTCATATGAGTGTTGATAACAACTTGTCGAACACCATTTTTGAAAAGATAATTTTTTTCTGGGAAACATGAGTCAGACCAAGGGAAAAGTTTGGCTTTTCTTTCAAGACATTGTAGATGCCCCTGATACTTAGAAATATTTCAGCAGGATCACATTCTTTTTTCCTGAAATTTATGCTGGAACCTGTAATTGAAAATGCTGAAAATTTTCACTTTAGCTAAACAATTTTCAGTGCTGTCTAAAGGCTAAAGTTACTATGTCTGTCTTGTCCACCATCTGCCAGAGTATTTTATAGATTACATCAACTAAATAAAATACCACTGCAATTTAATTTTATTTGATGTCTAGTTATTCAAAACCCTCCATCAATTATTCCAGGCACAAGTCCTGAGAACTATTTTTCACCAATGCCTTATCTCTTCCACCTTCTCCTTCCGTTAGTTTGACAGAGTTTTACTTTCATTTTGTCACACTTATCACCAACTCTGTTGCACATCATTTTCTAAAATAATATTTCTGCAGACCAAATCCAAGTTTCCCCAAGTGTTTCAGGCCTTCCTCCCTTCTAGTAATTTATAAATATTATTTAGTTCCATAGTTCGTCATATTCATCTCAGGCAGAGCTCTCAGTCTGCCAGTATATGCTTCATTAGCTAATTACCTGGAGTGACTTCAGGCTCCTGAAAATTACTTGTCTCTTTAAGAGAATTGTCTGCACAGAGGCTACGGTGCCATTCATTCACACAGTTTTTGAGTTTTCCAGTAAAATACTCCCCCTGGAAACGTTCTCCTCCTGGGATAATGTGTTTGTCATAGAATTACCAACAATTTACTGCCTGCTCTTGCATTTTAGATGTGCAAGGCCTCAGACTTTGGCTTAATAGAGAGACTATAAGTGTAACCTAACCAGCCCTGTAACTCCTCAGCACCACTGTTCAAACATAACAGATTTTGTATAATTAGTAATATCTTTATAGAATTGAGTCCTGCACAGTAGCCAGACAGAAAGAAATACATTGCTAACTGCCCTCAAACGAACCAAGACAAATTTAGACAAACACCAAGCTGGTGTCCCATAAAACACAATTTAACAACTCTACTTCTTTCCCAACCTTCATTCATTCATTCATTCATGCCCTGCAAAACCAAACCCTAGCACACTGCATTTCAGTGACAGAAGCCTTTACTAATCCACTTGATTTAGTTTAGGTTGGGCTGGTCCTGAAGACCATGCTGGATTATAGCCTCCATCGCTTTCAGCCATTCATGTAGAATAAAAGATTCACTTTTTGACTAGTGAGCTGCACCCTCATATACTACCTAGGCTAGTGACTGTCTGTCCTTTATTCAGCAATAAAATTTATCCACCAGGAATTCCCTACATAAACATTTCCCAGCCACTGGTAATAAAAATATCTGGTAGCAATTTATAATAGTCACCAACACCACCTCATAGTCAAAAAAGAAAAGCTTCTGGTTTAATGAGAGGCTAAATATCATGTTGGGTTGCAGTTAATCCCTTATAGGCCCTAAAGAGAAATGTCTTGTTCTTTATTACTGCTACATATTTCAGTGCAGTTCTTAAAAGTTGCATAGTATGTCTAACAATATAACTAACACGTATAGCACAAGTTTGTATGGGTAACCACACATCCATCCAGAATAAAGCCTTCACATTTCAAGACCCACTTTACTGCTCCATTTGCACAGTGACAACCATGTTATGGAACACAACTTCTCAGATTTTTTATTTCATAGACCATTTGGAAAATACACACAGGGTATTTCTAATCTTCAAAAGCAGACCAGTATCAGCAACAGGCATTTAGACTCTTAGTTAAATTTATGTTACTGAATGGCATTTTTTAAGTTGCTTTAAAGATAATTTGTTAATTAGGTAGCAATTTGTTAATCAGGTAGCAATTAGCCAAGGCCCAAAAGCTCAGGTGGACTTCAGGTTTAGTATTTCTCGAACAGGACAAGGATAGTTATTATAATCAATCAACAGAGATCCCAAAATTAGTGTGAGGGGACTGTATTTTAGGCTCATTACATATATGACACCACATACTTAAACTGTAATAGTATAAATACTACAGTATGGAAACCACTGATTGTTTTAAAGATTTTTCTGTAGAAATGTCTTTTTCCCCATATGCACAATACACACACTACCGTGAGCATTCTGAGTGTTAAGCACTGTGCTATTCAGCAGGTCCTCTTCATAAAATTAATTGAAAAAAGATATTTTCTTTTGCTTTCATTCAAGCTGATTTAATTTAACAACCTAGTGGAAACATTTTATTTTAAATACTATTTTAAATTTATTTGGCATAACAGAAACTCATGTCTCCATTAAGTTCTCTATATTTTAAGACACTTTTAATTATGACTATGACTTACAAAACTGAAGTTACGGTTTTGAATGCTAACACTATATTTGGGCATTTAAAATGGAAACATGACAAAAATTAATTACTACAGAGCATTTTGAATATGCTACTATTATTTGTACTATATTGCATTATAGAAGAATTAGTGGGCAGAATAGAAAATCAAAATTAAAAGCATGCGTTAGAGATGAATGAACCTGATTTAGTGAAATACATTTTGACACAGCAGTTGTTTCTTGCCAGTTCAATGAGTTTCACTCAGGGAATATCACTTCTGGCCATAATCTACATGCTTCAAGTGGTAATCTGCTTTACACACAACTGTTTTTTGTCTGAATTCATGCAAGGTTTGATAAGATATATACTTCTGATTTTTCACAGTTTATAGCATTTAATAGTAATTTTTAACTGTGTTTTTGGAATATCATGCAATTAATAAGAAAAGCAAGTGTTTTCCTGCACATTTGATATATGCTTGTAGTGGCTTGAGCAATGGCTGATCTTAACTTACTTAAAAGGATATGGTGGTCTCATTTTTATCACATTCATCCAGCCTCAAGAAAAGTGCCAAGTAAATCAACACCCAGCCTGATTTCCTGTGAATATCCTGTATAAAGGTTCTCCCCAAAAGAAACATCAAGAATTTAGAAGGAGGAAGAAGAATTGTTGAAAACATTTTTACATGTATAAACACAAATTCTTAGCTCCTAGCTTCATTCAACACAGATCAGAAAAGATGAAATGTATCTCAGTTTTCGGGTCAGCAGATCAGGTCACTGAATGCTATTTACAGGTGTATTAAAAGAGTAACTGAGTCACTGAATATAATGGGGTGAGATTTATGCCCACACAGCAAAGAGGTTACATTTTTTGCTGAAACTCAAAATGTCAGTAATTTTGTGCAGACAGTTACACTTAGAAGGTTCTGAACAACATACTTTAAACAGGAATTTGTTACTGAAAGGTTGAAAGAATTCCTGGTTCTCAACAGGTTATTTTCAACAGTTTATTAGTATTGGACTATAGCAGAAAGGAAATATTGCAAAGCTGAAAGATATATAAATCAGATGAAAAAATTCTCCTTTTACCTTCTGGCTCCTTCTAGTATATGTGGCTTAAACTTGAATGAGAATATGAAGCCTTTTTTTCCAGTTGTAATAGCCAGATAAAATTTATTTAGAAAGAAAATTAGAGTGAAATGCCTGGGAAAGTTAAGAGATCACATATTCAGAAGAAATAGGGATGTTTTCCCCAATGATATTCCATGCAAGTATTTATCTGAGAGAGGGAAATAGAAGGAAAAAGTACTTGTCCTTTGAAAAGTCTGAGCATTGATTAGTATGTCTCTTGCTGTTATATCTAATCTTATACACATGCATGAGGTATGGATAAGTGCAGGAATCTGAATATTAAAGCTGAGTTCTTATTAATATCATTATATGTCACAGTCAGCTAATACGAGAAGATTATAATCAATTGCTTTCCCATATCTTGTTCCAGTTTCAGAGAAAAGCAGTTTTTCAATTCAACTAATACTACTGCAGAATTTTTAATTCATTGTTGTCTTTGAACAATTTGCACTTAACCATTCAAATTGACATAAATCCATAAACATAACTTTGACAATCCATGTTTCACCTCACGTAAAAGGAGGAAGAGATCTGAGTGGGAAGGGCCTATTTTATCCTTCATGGGCTGAGGAGAAAAAGATGTTCCTAAGCACCCAAGAGATTTGGATGTTTAGCTAACTAAAATGCTTTTGTTGAATCCATTAATAGACCATCTAATTATTAAGATTTAAAAGAGTTCTGTCTCTTCCAATTCAGTGTGGTATAGAATGGCAGATAAAACTTTGTGATTAACAGGTACAAGCAGCCCCTCTCTACTACCTCCTTTTTATAACATTTACTTAAAATATTGTAATTTGATATGTTACTGCTTTTCAAAGTTTGCAGCAGACTTAGAGTTTATTTGGGTTTTTTCTTTGTTTTAGTTGGATACACAATGAATGATCTCATTTTTGAGTGGCAAGAAAAGGGAGCAGTTCAAGTAGCAGAAGGTCTCACTCTGCCACAATTTCTGCTGAAAGAAGAAAAGGATTTATGTTACTGCACCAAGCATTACAATACAGGTAGGAAAGTTATTACAACTGAAAAGACATTTAACATTTATTGTTATAATAAATGTCACAGTTGGAGCACATTTTAAATGTTCTCACTGAATTCAGAAGAGGGTTAAAACATACAGGTGCATTGTGCAAGGTAATACAGTCTTAAATAACTGGCAAACAAACAAAAACTACCTGAAGACTGAACAAATTTTCATTTTAGGTACCTTAAGAAAATATAGAGTTGAAATAATTCGGAAGCTGTTCAGTCAGGGGCTTTATTTGTTCAGTAAGTGCTGTGACCACATTTACAATGTGGGATCTGAAGAACTACTGAAATCCAAAGGTCTACATGCTGTACAGCAATCATAGCCTGGCTCAGTCAGGAAAAAGGGACATAGGGTTGCCAAGCCAAGTTACCCCTGCCCCAGTTCATACAGCAAGGGGGCAATGTGAGTGAGCTGAAAGGACTCTTGGTGTGCAATGGCCAGCTGCACAAACTAGACATGAGCATGCAGGGATGGGACAAGGGTGAATGGATTCAAAGTGAAAGAGAGTAGGTATAGATATTACAAAAAAATTCTGTATTGTGAGGATGGTGAGGCACAGGAACAGGCTGCCCAGAGAAGCTGTGGATGCCCCATCCCTGGAAGTGTTCAAGGCCAGGCTGGATGGGGCATCCTGGTCTAGTTAAAGGTGTCCCTGCCCACGGCAGTGGGGTTGGAACCAGGTGATCTTTAGGGTCTCTCAACTCAAGCTGTTCTATAATTCTCTAATTCTATGATTCTATGATACTGAATTGAACCCTTTGTTGAACTGAGATATTTAGCTCATCTCTGGGATTATGTGAAAAAGGAGTGGATTAACATTAATAATATAGTTATTATATTTTTTTTAATTTTGAAAAACTATATCAATAACTGAACAGTCATAAGCACAATAATCCTGAAAATCAAAGTCTAAGAATGCACAGTTTGTATATTTTCTTGAGAAAAAAAAAAAAACTAAAACTCCTCCATTCTAATCCATGTATCTTTTAATTTTTGCTCTCCAGTATGATTAAGTATGTCTTAAAATTTAAGATTAGAATTTTTCATTTGGATTCTTCTAAAATGTCAGGGAGAGAAAATTAAATAGGTGGTGTTCATAAGGAATGTCCTAATACAATCAAAATTAAGGAGGAGTGCTTTCCAACATTGAGTTTTATCACAACTGCAGTGGTGCCCTAAGAGAAAGGAAGGTTCTCTTATAATTTCCATATAGAGTAGGAAGATACTGATAGAGATATTTTGAAGTGTTCCCTAAAATAAATTGGAAATACTTAACATGCACTTTTATTGTACAAATACTAATATCTGGATAATCCTTAAAAACCTTCTAAAATTTATGATACATATCCTATAGCAGAGAATTCTTTTTTCACTCAGACATTTCTTTGTTATGATAAGATAGAAATTCCTGTTGTTCCTTTTTTCCTTTCTACCATAATCCTTATGACAAATAGGAAAATTTTATTTTCATTATTTTCCACTGTCTCCTTTGAGCTATTCAAGCAACTTGCCCTTTCTTTTTAGGATTCTCCTGCTTTTGTGCCATTTTAATGATTGTCTGTAATTGTATTCTGTACCCTGTATATAATATTAACTAATGAGAAATCATGGTATGTTCTCTTTTTTCTAAAGTTCATTTGCATAACATGATGCTTCAAAAATCTCTGAGAAATTAACACATTACTGTGATGCTTAACCTATTACTGAATGGAAACCTGGTTTAAAACTTCAGAATTTCCAGTGATTTCCAAACACTCCATCCAAAGATGAATTGTGCTTTTACTCATTTGTCTGAGAATTCACCTTATAATCATCAGAGATTAAACGTTGTGATTCTGACTAAAACTTCATTTCTTCAGTGTTTTGAAGGCACTGCATTTTTCTTCACAACCTATGTTTCAAGCCTATTTAACTTGGTATTAATTTTTAATCTAAGGAAATTTAATCTAATCTAAGGAAAAATAGGAAAATATGCTGTGCCTAGGCACAGATGCTATTAACTGCATGTGAGGCCTCATGGTTCTCAAGACGTGGCTAAAAGCGGGCTTGTCTCCGTGCAATTCTGTCATATTTAGGTGAGAGGAGGAGTTTTCTCCACTAAGTCTAGAGGACAGTGTGGCCAATCAGCAGCCTGTTGTATTCTGTATTGCTTTGGCCAAACAGCATTTCTGTGGCCAAACATGCTCTAAGGCATGAGCGGAACCCACAGCCCTGGAAAGATGAAGCTCATGCCTGTACTGAAAAAGTAATTGGAACGTTTAACTTGTCCACAAGGAAGTCAAGGCATTTGATAACACAGAAACCTTGGAAGCCTGGATGCAGTTAGAGGATGGGAATGTTAAAAGATGTCAGCAAAAGATAAAGCAATTGCACAGCTGTGGGATCTACCTGTGTTGGGGGGGGGGGGGGGAAAAAATGTGATGCTGATGCTGAGCAGCAGGGGGAAGGGTATGTCCTCACCAGAGGAAGCAGCTGAGTGGCCTGCTCTGAGTTACAGCACCAAAACAACAGGTACAGAACTTTGTCAGAGCAAATCAAAGGTGGTTTCACCCATGAATGACTCCATTTATCCTGAGAGTCTCCACTTTGAGATAACAGTATTTTGTCCAAGGTATTTTTTTTTATTCAAATCTTCAGTATGAAGCAAATTTGATCAGATTAGAAGGGTTTTGTTTCTAGGAGAGTAAGAATTCCTTTTATTTCTTTGTTACATCCAATATTATTAACTACCATTTGTAGGCTAAAACCCCATAAATATTATATTAAAAGACAACAACAACCACTTTCACTATGTCACTTGGATATGTGATCAGTAATGTGCTTTCTTAAGGCTTCTGCAATGAGGCAGATATGACTTTAGGATACTCCACAAGAACCAAAATTTAAAAAAGCAATTTTTAAAACATACTGTGAAGTCTATTTCTCTGGCCTGTGACAGATTAGATAAAATGAATTCTTAAAATAATGCTGAGGAACTGAAGCTGGTATGCAGTAAGTGACCAAAGAAGAGTTTTCAAATTAAATTTAGTTACAACATAGGAGGGAAAGCTCTTCTGAGACATCCTGTAAAACAAAAAAAAAAAAAAAATCCCAAAATTCTCCCTGTGAAGCAAATGAACATGAAGCTTCAGGACAGTATGTGGAAATTCATCAGTGCATGTCCCATCAGTATTTCATGCCCAATTGAAAATGGTTCACTGTAACCATATCTCAAAAAATAAACTGTGTCTAAATATAGAGACATAACAGTTTCAGCAACAGTACAGCAAAATGGCTCATCAAATCTTGTGTTCTGAAGTGACACAGCAACATTTCTGATAATTTTCATGTTTTGCATCCACAGGCATATCCACAGTGACCATTTGGAAAGTGAAGTAGAATCATAACAACCAGAAAAATCATACATGAACCATTTACATTACAAGGATGGTTTTGCTTTGCCTCATTCCTATATGACATTAATTTCTTCCCTGAGCTGTTACGCAACACCTACATTTTATTTCAATCACAAATAATTTCAATCACAGCTGCAAAAAGCCCAATATACAGTAGCACGAATTGATACATAATGGCATTGGCTAACAGGCACAAACGAGTCTTGGCTTTACTCCTGCATCATGGATAATGCTTTACACCCGCACTTGAGTGATGCTGCTCAGAGGTGTCTCAGGTCTAATAATGCCTTCTGGATCAAAGAATTGGATGTAGTGTCCTCTAAACAGTGGAGCTATGATTGCTGCACTCACAACCAGAACTGACAGATTCTGTATGTGACCATTTCTGATAATTGCGGTCTTGATGAACAGCATGTTTCCTTAGCTCCACACTCCCCAGCTGACTCCCTCATATGCACACCCCAAACACAATTTTTTCTCATGATCCCATTTGTTCCTCCATTCAAAAAAGATGATTAACATTCTGTAGATTGTGGTCCTTTTAAGTCTCACCTGCAACCAACCTAGTGCCTTATATTCAGCCATTTTGCTGCCAGCTTGATGACGGTGATTAAAGGAGACATGACTTCAATGTCTTACTCTGACAACAGCTCAAACCCTTACTTGTGCTGACAAATACCTAAACCACGCTTTTTGAGACTTTTTAACCCCCTTAGGTTTTTTTTTTCATAGACTATTTCTCCAAAAAGGAGGTTTGTACTTTTTACCCAGGAGCTAATCTACGGGCGTGAAATCTCTGAAGCTGCTCATTCCTTTGCTGAAAAAGCAGAAATTATTATAAACACTGGAAAACAGAGTCTATGGCAGGCTGAGGATGTGACCATCCCTAGACACACAAAATGGCAATGTCTGACTCCAACAAGGCATTTTTCTCAAGT
Organism: Leptocoma aspasia; assembly: GCA_013399835.1. Classification (NCBI taxonomy): domain Eukaryota; kingdom Metazoa; phylum Chordata; class Aves; order Passeriformes; family Nectariniidae; genus Leptocoma; species Leptocoma aspasia. The sequence continues at coordinate 699,741 of VXAX01002814.1, forward strand.
GCAAAGAGACCACAATTGTCAACCCTGCACTGATCAAAATCTGAGTGTTCTACTTTAAAGATTCATTGAATAAAAATTCATCCTCTGTCCTGGAAGTGGAAACATTACATCTAGACGTCTCTTTAGTTTATACTTTTCCCCTCTCTGCCCCTGCTAACACTGTGCAGCACATGACAAGTCTTTCACATCACAAGGCTTCTGTTCAACTTGATATCTCTCCGGCTCCAAAGCCTGGGAGACCTGATGCCTACCCAGTCCATGCCCAGCCCGTGTCAGGGCAGGGAGTTACTCCATCCTCATCAAAGATCTGTGCATTTTTCTTTGCCATGACGTTGTGCTGGGTTCTCCAGCCTACAAAAGTGCTGCTCAGTGCAGCTCAGTTCTCCATTCTGAGGGATATGAGAACTGCAAATGTAAATTTATCAAGCCGAAAAAGAAATAGTTTCTCTTTTCCATATTTATTTTCAACTGTCTTTTACTGCAGTCATTATCAGTCTTACACCAATGTCAAGTTTACCACCTGCCTCGGTATTTTTTTCAAAAAAAAGCTATGTAAAGACCCTTCCTGTCCACCTTCCTTTGACATGTAGTCAAAACAGGTGACAGCCTCAGCACTGATTTTCCCCAATATACTGCTAATATCCCCAGACTGTGACTTGAAAGAAAAACTGAATGGTAGTACATTCCTAGAGTCATTTAGTGAATCTTGGCTTTAGATACATAGATAAATGCCATGTAAATGAAAATTTGTTTAGTTCTATATGTTAGACACTGGAAAATCATAATTTCTATTCAGGCTGTATGAATATAGATACAGTGTATTAACTATTTTATGATAAGGATAAAACAAGTACTTTTATAAGCAGCTTTTATCAGCTGCTTATCAAATTGCAATTTATATTAAAGTGGAAATTGGAAAGTTTCTAGAGACCGCACTCACCAAGTGCTTTTTTATTATCCTGACTCCTTCTAAGAAAGGTATGAAAATTACTTCAGCTAAGTTTACTCATATGCAATCAGTTTTATAGGTACAAGCTCTTGAAATAATGAGATTTGAGTACACATAATTTATTAATTTTATTTTTTCACAAAAATTTTATCACTGGAACACAAAGGAACAGACAGCATTTAGCTGTATTTCAGTAATAAGTAAAGCAGAGTTGCTCTCAAACAAGTGTGTCACATTCTTGGAAAACTAAAAAGGGAATGTCTTTACTGAACAAGGTAAAATCAAGTGGACTGCTTTTGTTGTGGTGATTCTGATAGTGAGTCAAACAGGAGAGAAAGTAAAGGGGACATTATCGCCTCATGGAAAAGTCAGTTTATATATTTCATTCTCCTTCATCCTCTCTATGAAAATCATCTGCTATTCTGACTGTGATGTTATACATAACATGCTGTTGCCAAGGGATGTTAATTGCAATCTTATTTTAGCAGATGCAGAGAAAAAGAAAGCACTCAACAAAAGGCAAAAGGAAAGTGCTGGTGGTCTATGTGATCCCTCTTATGGCAATACAGTTTTATTTCCTCCTGAGACTGTCTATTTTCAGCTAAGACTTTTTTCAGTTAGAAGATAAAATTGGCCTCAGAAAATTGCCTTTCAACATTGATAACTTCAAACAACTTTTTTTTTCACCAACCCATTTTGTCTGAAGACAACTGGAGCCAATAGCCACACTCTTACTAAAGGCAATGGCATTTGCCAGGGTGATTCCATCCTGTGTACTGGATAAAACATTAGGGTTTATATATGCAGGGCCTTTAATAAAAGTGTTGATTAATTACAGGATGAATGATTTTGTCTCAGGACAATACTGATCAAACTTCATCTGTCTGGGCCTTTAACACACAGGTATTTAAAGGACTAGCTTTCTATTACCTAGCACACTGAAGTTCCCCAGCTCAGGAGGAGACAGATGCCAGAGCCAGCATTAAGAAAGGGCTGGAGAAATACAGCAAAGGGAAGGTCTGTGATGGCCTGCAGTAAGATCATATTTGCAATATATATTATATGCCATGAACTATCCTCAGTGTGGGTTGTCCTGCAACAGATATTTGTTTTGAGTAACTATTTGTCCTTGTACAGAGAGTAGATAGGAATACTCAAAGCATTGCAGTGACAACCATTTAGTAAGAACCTGTGAATCCAAGGTATTGAACTTTAGAAAGCAGTCAAAGGCATAAGATATAATAGCTATATCACAACAATCTATACAAAATCTGTTTCTTGAGTCCACCTATTGTTTCATTTTGGAAGAAGAGTCTTTAACTTTTGTATTGAGAAGAAAGAGCTATCATTACTTTTATCTCTATAGAGAAAAGAGTGTCAGCTGGCTTTTGCAATACATTATTTTTGTCACATAAAACTAAAAATTCTGGTTTTTACGTGTTTAAAAATGTTAAACACAGCAGAGGTTTAGAATAACACTGAGAGGCAAATCCTCTGTCTAAGGCAATTTTCAAGCTCATTTTGAACTTAGGATCTTTATTGGGATATGGGGAGTAGAGGAATTGAGGTGCTTAAGAAAAGGCTTTCCAGAAGACAGACAAGTGGAAGAGATCTAAATCTAAGTCAGCCATTTAGGTTGAGCATATCCTAGCCACTGAAGTATTCTCACTCTCTCCTTTCCTGCTGCCTCTCAGTATTTTCTCTAATTTCATGCTAAGCCTTTGTCTCTAGCTGTTTTTCAAGAGAAACAGATGAAGTGTTGTTGCAGAGGAACAAGACCAGGACAGAACATCATCACAGTTCAATTGCCCCAGGATTCTGTTAGAAAATCTGCATAGCTAGCAATATTTTGATTGCTAGACTGGCTTGTTGGCTACCAGTCACGGGTGAAATCTGAATTGTGTAGTCTACATCCATATTGACAGATGTGTTGGAATCAGAATATGAAATATTTACTTCCCAGATCCAAGACACATATTCTGCAGAGCACCATAAAGATTTATTCAGATTTGCTTAACTCAGTTCAATTTTGCTAAGCTTTAAATAATTTCTATTCAGCAAGCATAAGGTTTGTTAAGTAAATAGATTCATGTAATTTCATTACAGTCTTTTAGCCACAGTCCTCTCTATATCCATAAGATATTTCACAGTAAACTGTTTATTAGCATTATCAATGACTTACAAGATCAGACTACCATTTACTGCTATCTAAAGTAGTATCAAGAACCTTCAGCAGATAACTCTCCATTCTGCATGGATTAACAGCTGAACTCTGCATGCTTAGTTCTTTTCTTTTCTCATTTGTTTATACTTATTCATTTTATATTTTATTATGCTATTAATTTTTAATTTCATAGCAGTTTAGTAACTGTTACTCCTTTCTTAATTATTTCTCAGGCACGCTATTTCCTTGACTCAGAATCCTGAAGTAATTGTCCCGTATTAAAACTTTCTCTATAGCTTCAGAAACAGCTACTCAGCCTTCCTGGGAATCGTAACATGTTTATGACATTGTAGGGGTACAGTAAGAAAAGTTTTCCCAAAAGACAGCTTAAGGGCTGCTAAAAGGAGACAAATCCTTGAACTCCTACCAACTCTTACCTCTGGGACATTTTGAGACAGATGAATCTATATAAAATTCTGGCTCTTTATGGCCTGAATTTACACCTTATGCTTGATTTCTCTTGCACATCCCACACTACTGACAGTACCTTTTAATGACACAAGCATACTGCTGACTGCATAGCCCATTTTTTAAACCAGCACATGCTACAATCAGAGGAGGCTGTGTAGTGTGAAGATGACCTGAAGTAGAAAAATGCTCTTCTTGGGTTAGCCATGGAAGAAACAACAAAAACAGTACGTGATCTAGATACTGACTCCAAAGAAAAGCAATTTATGCTTTCTGGGAAAATGAAAAATCATATAGACTGGCTACAATTTTATTTTTTCACTACAATTAAAATGGTTTCAGCGTGGACATTGCATGGAAATCTTGCCAGTCAAGCGTCTTTGGTAACAACATTGTTGTTACCAAAGAATATGGGTAAGAGATAAGAATGCACCATCACCAGTACATTCACTTTACATGCATAGGTACAATGCTCACGGCACTTTTGGGGCCTTTCATGCACTTAAATCCCCAGTTAGACTAGACTTAGAAACCCAAAAAATGTAAATTCAGTTCAGGAAGAAATATTTCTTTTGGGAAGCCCTGTATAGTTTTTCTTTCTTTTGCTTTACAAAAATCCATTTTATGGATTGTGTGCACACTTACATTTAGCTTTAGTCTGAAACTACCATCAGGTCTTAATTTGTTGCTCAGCCTCAGCAAAGCCACAATACCACAAGGGATTCCTGTCCTCTGGCTAGGCACTCTCTGGGACATTAACAGTGCATATCAAAATGAACTAGATCTTACCTTTCATGTACTGCCAATGAATTATTGGAGCAATGCTCTTAGTTGTTTGTCTATCTCATTCCCCAGCTGAGATGACTTTAAGGGTATGTCTCTTCTGATCCATTCAAGCATCCAGTCAAATAGATTAAACCACAGCTAACCTGGCTTTGAATTTGAAGTGGAATACAGGAAGGGAAAGGAGGCCCACAGCTGGATTCTGCCTCAGGTGGGAAAAAACAGCACAGCCTCTGCTGGCTGAAGCTCACATCTGCCAGTGCAAATGTTTTCTTTTTCCACTCAGCTTCATTAGCCAAGTTTATGCAGGTGGTTCTGATTTCAGTCAGGAAGGGCAAAAGCTAACATCAGCTCTTTCACACTTAGACCAGCAACTGCTGCAACTGCAGTGCTGACTTCCATCTGCAGCCTTTCCTCAATACTCGGTAGTGAAGCAAGGGAAGAATGTCTAGCTGGGTCGCCACCAGTCTTCCTCAGGAGCTGCTATATATTAATTTTTCAGTGCTGTACTGGAAGAGAGGAACACAGTAGTCTTGACTAGGAAGCACTGGAAGTATGCCTTCCAAATCCATAGACTCTCTGGGTCTAAAACAAAGGCAGAACTCTGGGTCACACCTGTTGTGGAGATAAGCAAAGGTATTTTTCTACTTTGAGACAGTAGAAACACTGTCTTTCTTTTTTTCACTTTCTTTCAAAAGTTTGAAAACTGAAAAGTTTCAGTTTCTTTCAAAAGAAAGTTTTTCCACTTTCTTTTTTTCAATTTTTTGTTTGGTCTTGGTGTTATAGGTTTTGAGGGTTGTTTTTTCCCTTGGCCAATGATATTTAGTCTAGTTTAGTAAAAATACTAAATCAAGCAAAAAATGCTTTTGTATAATTCCTCTGACACATCATTCAGTCCTAGTTCTGGCCTCTTCATTATCCCTGCTTTTTTCTCTCCTTCCCTGTGGTTACAATATATTCCATTTGCACTTCTTTCATTTAGAATCTCTTTAATTATTTTAGGATTCTGTTGCTTACAACTATTCTTCTTGTCCTCTTTAGTTCAATTGGATCTGTCAAATTTGCAATCACATAAAATAACCCATATCAGAGCTACTATATTATTTATTGTTCACTGTTTAGGACCACAGAATTTTTGTGCTGAGTGGTCTGAAACAGTTCAAGTCCACTGGAGTCCTCAGGAAAGAAACTCAGTTCTCCCATTTCTCTGGATGGAAAAAAAACAACATACGAACAATAGCTAATGTTTATTGACACTTCATATATGCATATATTATGCAGTCTGATTCTCCTTAGTTTTCCTTCCTAATTTGTTTTGAAAGGAGAATATAGGACCCTATAAGAAGCAAATGTTGCATGCTGAACAATTCTAACTGATATGATGCCAAATAAAATGGCTTTGCTTAGACCTAGATTGGGCTGATGCATTTCTGTCACTCCTTACCACCATGATTTACTGTGATGTATGAGACACAGACTGCTGCTGTCCAAGGCTGCTGAATTAACAGAATGAATGTCACAAAAAAAGAAATCTTCAGGGTAAGAACCAGTTTGAAGTAAGAATATGATTCCAACAAAGGCCAGTCAGTGCAGAACTTCTGGTTATGTGGGGTGTACTGAATTTCTAAGGGAAAGGCTAAATTGCATAGGTATCCTTTTGAAGACCATGAAAGAGAAATGTAGGGGAATATCCTGGCCTTTCCCGAAGTAAACACCAAAATTCCCATTCACTTTTTTAAACCAGGATTTCATGCCGTGACTGAGGCAGAAATCAATCTTGAAGCTGTGGAAGCAGATGGTTGAGCCAGCATCTGGGACACAGATTTTGGGAGTGTAGTTAGGATTCAGAAAACTCTGGCAGTTAGAAATGGAACTAATAATTGAGCTTGCAGATATAAAACTCCTGAGATACAGACTGTAACCTTAAAATTAAACATCAGAACAAATGTCTTTCTAAATTTTTTTTTAGTGTCTCAGCAGAATAAAATTATTGTAAAATTAGATTCATTATGGCATCATAGAAGCACTAGTGGCCTGTTAAAAGAACTGTTATGAAAATAATGTTCAGATGCACTTGATATCCCTATAATAAAAATATTTGTTTGACTTTATCTGAAGTTCATTTCTCTATGCCTAAGACTATGGTCGCAGCATAAAACACAATATATTAGTATAGGATAAGCTTATAAATCCATTACATAATTTTTTTAATCTGATAAGCATAAAATCTCTATTAATGTGGAAAAACTTTGGATAAAATGACATTTTGGCAACTAGAAATTGATTAGGACAATATCTATCAAAAATGAGTGGAAAACAACCAAAGAGCTTCATATCACTTAAGAAACATATAACGATATAGTCTTCCTTGTTAAATTTAGAATTAGGAAAAGTTTTCACTCAAAATAAGGAAGAAAACTGAGTTATGTGTATTTGCTGCTGTGAGAAACTGTTTTATGTATACACCACTTACAGTAACAGCATTGCCTTCGGCACCATTCTTATGTGAATGATATGGCCATTGGGCAGAATTAGAAAATCTAATGAGGCTGGGTCAAGATCTGTGAAATAATCTACAGCTTGCAGGGTAGATAAAAAACCCCAACCCCACAACAATCTGGCTAATCTAAAAATATGAGTTTATGAAATTTTTATGAGCTACCAATGGATTTATTTTTTTGTTCTGGTTTGAATAAGTCAGTAGAAGTTGCTTTACATTCAGTACGTGGATAAAACTAGGTCATTTAACTACCTTCCTAAAGTTTCCTAAACTCTGGTCTTTCTAGTCTTCAGTCAGTGTTTGAAACTTGACCATTTCTCTTATGAGCTGAAACAGTTTGAATGAGGACACAGGGAGAGATTTAGCAGATTCTCCTATTGATAACCTAATGCCAATACTGATATCACTATATTTTTCTAAATTTTTAATAAAAATAGAATTAAGCTTAAAATTGAACCAAATATAAAGGAGAAATTAATACAATGGGGAAGCAGGCATTTTCCTTGTACACAGAAGTATTTCCAAATCATGTTGCAAAAATATTTCCTCTCACAGAGGAAATTTCCTATTGTTATAATGAATTGTGAGCTTTTTTATGAGAAAATAAGAATTTCATACCTTATCAAATTCTTAATTTTTTAGATATTCTGCCCCTTTTCTTTCCAGTAGATACTCCTGTTACAATGGGGACTGTCTTTATTATAAGCCACTGCAGAGAATTCAAAACATAAATCTTTTTCTAGTGAACAAATATATTTGACATAGCATACATTCTTTAGGAGTGTGCACTAGATGTTGACAGTAAAAAACATTCTATTTCTCTTGAATATTTCTTCTTTGTTGTAAAAAGGAAAGTTTACGTGTATTGAAGTCCGATTTCACCTTGAGAGGCAGATGGGTTACTATCTCATCCAGATGTACATACCGAGCCTCTTGATCGTGATTCTCTCCTGGGTGTCATTTTGGATCAATATGGATGCAGCTCCAGCCAGAGTGGCTTTAGGCATAACAACTGTACTGACCATGACAACACAAAGCTCAGGTTCACGAGCATCTCTTCCAAAGGTAGGATAAATTTCCTTTGTTTGTATTATATTAATCATAATGTAATGTGACAAACACTTTCAGTCAATCTTACGTGTTTTAACTGTTAGCATCAAATCATTTTCTAAATCGGGCAAATAGTTTTGAAATATTTAGGGGGTTTTTGATTCTCCAATCAAATATATTCTTTCTCCCGTGTCTACTATATAGCCAGCCACATATCTAGTTAATTCCATAAACCTTAACAAGTAGTTAAAACAATGTTATTCAGTATTACATAAACCCTGCTTAACAATTGACAGCCTCATCCTTTTTCACATCCCAGTATCTGATGACATGCTAGCAGATATGACTGAAATTCTAAAGGCCATCTTACTATAGATTCTCAATTATAGTCCTTTCTCAAAACTGTTTAAATTATTAATTAGCTCACTAGTTACAAACACATTTACATTAAAAAGTAGAAAAATGTGAACCTTAACAGCTCCAAACAATTGTATAAACACAATGAAAATCACCTGAAGTTTATTTCTATGATTAACTATTTCCATTTTCTGCGTTGTAATTGCTTTAAATATTTTCTGTTTAATTTTAAGGCTTATTCCTTGACCATCTTCATGTGCCATTGCAGCTAATAGAAACAAAATGTAAATAAATTTTTTTAAGTAAAACAGATAGCCCTAATAGATTTGAACATGCTTTGTGTCCCAAATACATGGAACTGAATGTATGTGGAGTTAGCATCAACACATAAAACGGAATGCTCTAAAAACTAAAAAAAACAGCAATGTAAGAGGCTAACAGAGAGCTGCAGATTATTTTTGTCACATTTTGAGGCCTGAAGTTAGCTATGTTTGGTTATGTAAAAAAGCTCTCGTCACTCTGCAAAGACAGAGTAGGCCTTACTTTCTTGGTTCAGATCATGTACTGCATCTGGTCTTGGCAATACAGGATTGCAATGAGCTCTAACCTGTATCTTATTTTTAGTACTTTCACTGTGTCAAAACCACAGGACTAATTTGAAACTATACATTTGATTTACTGTGCTTATATTTGCGGATAATGAACCCATCAGACCTCTCCACCTACCTCCTTTCTTCTACCTAATTTTTACTCCAGGAACTTTCAGCCATACCCATTTTAATACAGGAATTCCAATTGGTCCCACTACAAGCTATTTTTTGCTTCCTTAGTGTCATTCACAGATCTCAGTGGGACAAATTAAGGAAGAGCATATGTTTTTTGAGGATTATTTGGTTTGTGATGTAATACACAGTACACTATAAGGAACTTTTAATGATTTAAACACATTTTGTAAAAGAATACAAAATGTGTTTTTTGTAAAAAGTATTCACAAAATACTTTTTAACAAAAAATTCACGTTTATAGATTGAATTGTTGTTCTTATTATTGTTTAACTTTGATGCAAAGTTTTGTTCCATAAAAGTATTGTTGGGATGTGGGAATATTGATGCACTTCCTCCTGCCATGAAGTACTAAACTTCACATCTGTGGTTTGAACATACTCAGGCTTCTCCTGTCTCCTCCCATAGGTGTCATATGTCAAAGCAATTGACATCTGGATGGCGGTGTGTCTGCTCTTTGTATTTTCTGCGCTCTTGGAGTACGCAGCTGTAAACTTTGTCTCGAGGCAGCACAAGGAGCTTCTGCGATTCCGGCGCAAGAGGAAGAAGAGCAAGGTAAAAGTAACGGCGTCCCCAGCTTAAAGGGCCTGACTGAATTCTGCCAGGATACAGGGTTAATTTGGTCAACACGCTGCAGCTTGAGGTGGCAATAGAAATAAAATGGCAGCACAGCATAAAATTCAGTATAGGCAGAGGGTCACTATAAGGGCCATGAATTGCATAAATCCAACTTGAATTCTCGAAAGAGGGATTAAGAGGGATTTAAATGAGGCATGGGCCATGTGGGAGCCATCTGCACAAGCATGAATTTCACTCTGTTGGAAGAGTTAGATTATACTTCAGTGAATGAATGTTACTAGTATTTGCAGCAGTTTTTACTACTTTGAGATTCAACAAATGTTGTTTCCTAATTTCATTTTAATACTCAATTCAAGGCCTTAACAGCTGTGCTTCATGCAAATATTTTTTAATACACAAAGTACTTGTTCAAATAACATTATTGGTAGAAGAACAAACATTTTACTTTAAAAAGCTGGCAAGTTTGGGGTTTTTTTCTTCTGTCCTCTAATTTGGTTTTAGTTGTTCATATTATTAGTAAGAAACTTAGTTATAGTAATAGTTGTTTGTATTTATATTAGATCTGGAGCTATACACACTACCAGTAAAATAACTCACTACCAGTGTGCAAAGCCAAACAGCTAAGGTTACAAGTTTGAATTCTGAAATTTGTAGTTAAATCAAGAAATAAGGAACATTTCTTACAATGTGTAACTCCTACTTCAGATTTTACAAAGTGTAAGTAGTTCTCCAGTCTGCTTATTAAATGAGTACCCCCCCACCCCCACCAATGTCATGCAGAGCCTGTCACTATCAGTCACTATCTAGAAAATTACTAGTGGATGAAAGTCTGACCATAGCAACATGATTCAGTTCAACCATCTTTCATTCCTGAAGACTTGGTCTACTGCTTACATCAGCAGGAGAAGATATTTTACAAGTTTCCCTCTTACTTAGAAGATCTGCACTGCTGTAAAGCCTACCTAAGCAGTCTCTGCTAGTAAGACTCAGTGTTAAAAGGTGGCCAGACAGTCAGGTGAAAATGACATTTTCATACATTTGCCTGTCCCTGTGTGTTGAGTCCCAGACTTCTTCAGCTGCACAGAGGAACTCATGTACTGTAGACTAGAGGATGATTTAGACTGCAAGTACCTGTGTTCAATGTCTGACCCTGTGAAAAATGTGCTTCTTTGTCCCTACTGACAGTAGTAGAAAAACCAGCAGTTTTGTAACAAAGTGTTTGTTCTTGGAATATGGAAACCTTCTGAAAGCTGTCCTAAGGTTTGGAATGGGAATAATGGGGTAGGGCAGACAGGAATTACTGGACAGGGGGTAGGTAAGTCATAATAAGTGAATTATGTATCAAACAGCTGTGGTAAGTTATATATCTATATATATATATATTTATACTTTTAGTCCCTTCATCTTTCTCACCATATACTATTGTTTCTTCTGGTTCTCAAGCAAATTTACCAGATTCAACTTAAATGATATCTCTCTTAAATGCAGTTCAATTATTACGACCACAGGATTAGGAACTGGCAGGTAGTATATTCCTTCCTCAGAATCAAACCAAATTTCTTTTCAGCTCCCTCTTAGCAAGACTTCAAATTCACCAGAGACACTCATTCAGCAATCACAATCAATTAAATTTCAGCTTAGAGGTATGTGAGAGAGGAACCACAATATAAAAAGAACTTCTAAGAGAAAAAGGACTTTTAAAGAAAAAAGATTTGTGCACGAATAACCACATTGGCTTAAGTGTTTTTCTGGATCATGGTATTTTTGAATTCACACCTAAAAGTCCTTATTCTAATTTTACACTTGGCTAGAGAGTCTTTAGCTTCATGTAGATTGCCTGTTAAATTCTCATGAAATTACAGGGTTAGGATTAGAGGCTTCAGAGTGTACAATAACGTACCAAGTACTTTGCTTTGATTCTGAAGGATGGAGACATGCATTTCAATGCTTTACTTCATAACATACTTCAGGTGAGGGTATTAAATATATATGGGGGTATAGGGCTTTCCCTTCTCCCTGTACCTATATGTTTCATCAGGAGACAAGCTTCTCTAAATTTATCACAAAATGCTTTGTTCCTCTGCAAGGTTATGATTTTAAAAAAATAGTATTTTTTCAGAAAATCTTAATTTAATTAAATGTTTCTTAACTCACTCCAATTCCATGTAGAGCTAGAGCTCCTGCACAGAGTTAAACACTGAGAATGCACCTTCTCAAGCTCTAGAGACAGCTCAGCTAATTGCTTCTGTCTTTCTCAACATTTTATGAAACCTTTCCTTGCCCAACAAGTATACAGAACTTGAAACATTACAGCATGGAGATTTTATCTCTCAAAAAGAAATTTGGATCACATCTTAAACCCTCTGTTATACGAATAATAAATGAGTCTTACAGATTAAAAACTGCAGTTAATAACTTGCCTTCCTAACCACAAATGTTATTATTTATTCACCACAATTTATAACCCTAGGATCATAACTCAAAGTAACTTTGTTTTCCTTCTTCTTTTGTCTTTTTCAAAGTCAGTTACTATAGCTTGTGATTATAAAGTTTTGTATGTTTATTATTCCCTTGGAGTAGGTCAAACAGCCACTGACTCTCAGGGATTAAATTGTATTGACTTTGAAAACTACCATGTATTAAGAAATGTTCATTTGACCATAAATTCAAGAAGTGAAAAGAGGTTATGTAAAAAGGCTGCATTTAAAGTAAATGGCAGGAGCTTCCTTGAACATTAGATCTTCCCTGGCAAAGAGAAAAACAATATTCTATTCAGTATTTACATCCAAAACTATTAGAGAAATAAAGCAGATAGGATAACTTATTAGACTTTTTCACTCTGTATGCTTACTACCTTGGAACATTTTACTAAGATCAGGTTTTTCTACCGGGTGAATTCTAATTGTTGAATACAGGGGGTTTTTTTGCCACTGGTATTTTATCTACAAGCGTACAGCAAAACTTCTATGATTTGATATGTTGCAAAAGTGCAAAAAATAGATCAGTTTGGAAATGTTCCATTTCAGGTATGTGTAGGGCAGCTAAAGAATTTCCAAAGTTTATTTTCTTTATAATTAGAAAGATATGCTTGTTGAAAGAAATATTTACTTTTACCAAGTAACCAAAGCAATAGTCCTATGATTGAATTTCAGTGTCTTTGGGAGGTAAGTGTATTCGTTTTCCTGACTTAAGTAAAAATCATTCATACCTAATTCATACCTAATTCATCCCAGCCAAAAAAATTCCACAAGCTCCACTGAAATCTATTCCAATTGTTTAAAAAGTTGTTTGGGTTTTTTTTACTAATGTGTTTTCTGGCCTGTCATAGCTTGTCTAGAAGGGACACAGAAACCAGACTATTTCATTCCTCCATGTCACCATTGGCACATTTCCATGCAGTCATTTCTATAAATATTCCCAGTGGATACAGTTTTTGGTTTTGGTTTGCTTTGGGTTTTGGGGTTGTTGTTTTGGTTTGGTTTTTTCTCATTCACCTTCCCTGGAAATTCTCCTAATAAGTCCATATAATTCCTCAAAACTATGTTTGCAACATGAACAACATGAAACCATATACAGTAGCAGTTGAAAGCAGCCAAAGGATCAAGAGATGCAAGTAATACAGTTGTTTATCCAAACCATTTACCATTTACTATTTGCTTTTTAAACAACATATGTTATTGATCCATACCACAATTATGATCTTTCACATCCTCAGGGTCTTTTTCCAGAGAAACATCCTGGCTTTCCATCTAATGCAAAGTTGATTATATCTGGCTAAATGTCATACTTACTGATTCTCCTGTATTTTTCTGATGTTTTGTTCAAATAATTGAATGCAATTTTATTTCTAAACATATCCTCAAACAAATTTTCAGGTTTTCATAGTTTGGAATCTTTTTAAAATAAATTAAAACTTTGGGTTATGTCCCTCTGAAAACACAGAGGAATTGGAATCTCTCTCTTAAGAAGGATATGTTTGAACTTGGATAAGACCCCTGCAGTAAATCCTATTGTTATACAAATTACAGTTATGTACACAACTGTAACAAGACACTTTGGCATCCAGAGTTCATCTATCCTTGCCATTTTCCTTATGCTTTTTCCACTTATAGTCACTGCCTTTTTTTCACACCATCTGGTTCATTTGCGGCCTCCATTCCCAGACAACAATTACAGCAGCATCAAAGGCAATTCTTAGGTACAGATGCATCCTCTGGCCACTATTTTTATGATTGTAAGTATGAATTTCATTCAGTGATTCCAAATTACTTAAAGGCAAATTTATTTTCAGAGACCCAATCCAGTTTGTACAGAACTAGCAAAAATTTTGAAGTGTCTGGGATTGTGTTATAAATTCACTTATAAATGAAAGCTGTTGTTGCAACATAACGTGCAATCTACTCAATGTTTTTTTCCAATAAGCATCACAGTAGGCATAGGAGACTTTTTTTAAAAGGGTCTAATGTCTTTATGATTACACAAATGGCATAATGAATCCTGAGAACAGGGGAATTTTGGTTCTCAGTTTGAGACTTCATTTGATACTTAGTACATGAGCCACAGTTCTTTGACAAAAAAAGAAACCTGGCCAGTGAAAAGAACTATTCAGAAACATTATGTTACCATTCCTTCAGAATTAAAGTTAATTATTCATTTCCTTCCTAAAATACAAAAGGAAAAAAAATGGCAGAATTAGGAATCATACAGGAGTTCTGAAGCACACATATGATCATTGGGTTTTTTTAGTTGCTTTTACATTGTATGGGGAAAAATATTAACTGTGTACATATTCTGAATCATAACAATTTCATTTTAGGTTAGCTGTTAATATATTTAGGTTTTGGGAATATTCAGTCTATTTGTTCTATTTTCAAAATCTAAAGATCACCATATCTTTAGAGAGGAAAATAGACATGCAAACTAGATTGTCTTTAATGGTAATCACGCCTTTTTTCTTTTGTTTTCTTTTTGGTCAACCATCCGTTTTGATGAAAGTATTTTGAGGGAGTTCTTGATGGAAATGAAATCAGTGAATCATTACAGCATAGGAATGGCTTGAGATGTGCAGGACGTATAGACGGGATTTTGCCTCAAATCTACAGTACAAATTTAAGGGTAAACTATGAAGAAGATGTCCCATTTGTCATAATGTGATATCCAACCATTAACAGAGGCCCTGTCCTTTTGTCTACAATAACATCTTCCCATGTGAACTTCATATACCTTCATTGCTACCTGTATGTGATGACGTGAAACGTTAGTAAAGGTACTGTCTTGTTAATTTCATAATCCATTTTGATCTGTTTAAATCTGGATTAAAACATAACACTAAAATTTTGCACTTCTTGCAGTGCAAAACTACTCAATACCACTTTCAAGTGAGCAATAAAAAAAGATAGTGTTCAAATTACCAAAGTCAAGGCTTCAAATAAGTTTTTGAGTTGTTATGGCACCTTACAGTCAAATGCCTATGGAGTTTTTTCAGCCCTTATATATGTGTTATTTCCCAAGATAAATGTATTACTAAGCACAGAAAGCATCATGGTCACAAGACCACAAAACTCACAGTTTTCTACTCATTTATAGCTAAGTATTTTATAGAATAACACTGATACAGAAGTCAATGAATTGAAATTATTTCCTCCAGACCACTAAAGAATTCTAACTTTCCAAATAAAACTTCTTATCTAAATTTTTTCCAGTCCTTAATTACATTAATTTTAATAGAAATGATAAAATATTTAAATGTAACTGCATGCAGAACAACTTTTAAGTCTTTAATTCTAAAGCTGAATGGGTGGAAAAATGCACTCAAATCAAACTCTTACTAAAGTTCATTCATAATAAGATTTTTAAAGTTTTATCAAAAATCTATAATAAATAGTTTTCTGTAGTGATAATGCACCAAAAAGGACACAAAAGAAACAAAAGCTTCCTTATCACTTAAAAAAATAATTCTATTAGTTCAGCCAATATGCAGGATTTTTTCAGGAAGAGTAATTGTAAAGGCTCTCAACTGGTTCGTACAGGGTATTGTCCTTCAGATGATTTCTATATCTGTAGACTCAGACACATGCATTCTGAGACATATTTCTAGTCAAAAAGAGGGGTTTTAGCCAAGTCAATCAATAGAAAAAAAGAAAAGGCACGTCGCTGACATAAATGCCTTCAAAAAAGCACTCAAAGCTAGTATTGATAATAACAGTAACTGCATCTTTCCTGCTGTGCACCTCAGATATGAATCTGAGGCCAACCCAGTGATTTTTCTGCATTATGAATCTTCTGGAAAACTTGCAGAACCACAATTTGACTATTCAAGCTGCTGCCCTGGAAAGAATTCTGGCAGCTCTTGGTATGCTCCAGAGGGAGTCCTTTCCTGCACATGCACCAGCCCTAGGACTTGGGTGTGACTTGGCTGGCTCCAACCATCCTGCCTGCCCTCGTGGAGGCACCATCCAACAGCCGCTGGGCAGAAATGCTGGACTCCTACAGGGAGCTGCACATCACTTCAACAACAGAGAGCCTTTCCAAGCAGTCTGCTTGCAGGTGGAACACAGGAGCTCTGCGAGCACGAAAAGAAGGAGAGACCTGGCCTTTAAAATATTCTAGGGGATCATTCCATTCAGGTAAACCTAAAACAGAGACGGTAAAGTCTTAGTATATAGTGCCTGACCCTGAAAACATGCACAGCTGAAATCTGCTACTCAAAAGGATAATTTCATTATCTTTCTCAGCCTCTGCAGTCTCTGCATTATTTTCTGGAGAAGCATAAAGAGACAAAATCCTGAAATGTACACATGAAGGTGTTTAAATGGCAAGTTTATAGCAAGTTCTCACAGTACATGCATTTCTAACTTAGTATTTCTCTTAACTGGAACACAAGACTACAACCATTAACTATTCTAGAATACAAATACATTAAAGATGTTATTTCCCATGCTTATCTGACAGGAAAGGAGCACTATTTCAGTAATTAAATCTCTGTTTTATCACGTCATGAAATAATGATCCTACCATTTTGTATTTCTGTTTTTCATTTCCATAGTAAAGTCAGTCAGTGATTTTTCCCCCTCCTTTTCTTTCATGTTAATTTTTCTTTATTTTTATTTCAAAAAGGCAGATTCTAATATAGATTTTAGATAGTAGTTTCAGTGCACTTTATCAGTCTCACTATTTACTAATTTTACATATATGGAGAAGTATTTCAGTCGGTTGATATCTACAGATCTGCTGGATGGTCATGCTGATGGCCAAATAGTTCACTTCAAACTTAGTAATTTATCTGCATTTTTTTGTAGCTAACATATGCAACTAATATTGGTAATAAAACTTGGATTTTTTTTTAAACAAAGTAATTAACAATTATTTGATGGAAGCTTTAAATATGTTTAAAATTAATTCTTCATTGAAAAATGTTTTCAGATTTTCAAAATGTCACAGACATTTTCAAAATGAAAAATTTAGAACTTTGGATTTAAGTTGCGCTCATTGAGAAATTGCATTTGTATAAAGTAAGAGGATAAAGTAGAACAAAAAACGCTTCTAAGTACTGAATTGACATAATAATTATTTGACTTGCTTTCGCAAATAAATATTTTTTACACTTTTAATTTAAGATAAGAAGAGCTTTAAAATATCAAAAATTCTCCTACAAAAGCAAAATTGACAGCTGCTCAACTATTTTTATAATACTTATGAAAATCATTTTTCAAAATACTTATTTAAGAATTAATGTAATAATTTCTATATTTAATAAAAGTGTAAAATCCTAAAGCAACTAGGCTAAATTAGACACAAAATATTGACATTCCTGAATTTAAAATTAGTATTGAAAAAATGGTGAATGCCATCAAAATCCCATAATTATTCTTGAGTAGTCTACATAAAAAAGGAATACACTGGAACATATTTCAGAACCAAATTTAGTCCTGACTTTACAGGTTATGTATCATTTATTTGTCTGCATGTATGCCTTTTTTATTACTTGAGGATACCTAGGTAAAGAGAAGTAAAAAAGATGTCTCCAGACACAAGCTACATTTTTAAATTGTATGCTATGAAAATATGTGTATCTTCAGAACATCTACTCTTTCTGTGTCATGTGACTAAGAATAATTTTCTTTTATACATCCCCAGTCCTGAATGTCTTTGCCAGTTTTCCCCTGGATTGACAAAAGAATGAGTCAGAAGAAAAATCTGGCCTTTAGCTCCCATTTTTCCTTCATTTTAAACTAAGACACTTTGCATTTGTTCTATTGCACCAGTACTATTCTCTTCATCTGATGCGTTCACAGGGAGCAGCAGAAGTTAGGCACACAGATAAGATTAATTAAATATACAGTGGCCAAATAGGCAGAATTCTCACTAATATAATGAATGTGAATATCATTAGTGATTTTGTGATGAGTATCTCCAGAGGCCAGGATCCTGGGCTGTAAGGCAAGGTACAGATTTAGTAGCTGTTTTCTAAAAGATAGTGTGAAATATGTCCATTTGTAGACTGCACATATTTACTATAAATGAAGAAACTTAAACCAAATCAGTTGTGTGCCCAATTACCACTAGTTTACTAGGCTTTCTAATTTCTCTAAATAGATTACAGAATCTATAAACAAACAGAAAAATTCTTTGCTTGTTAACAATCCAGCAATATTTTTGACTGATAGGGAAATTTCAACAAGATAGGATGTGGATTCAAGAAGTCAATGAGGTAATGGTGCAACTGGTATTTAGCAGCAGGGAAGATTTATGTAAATAATAATTTAAAAGAAAACCTTCTTGTTCTTTTTCTTTCTTTTCTTCTTTTTTTCCAACAGGATGATGATACACGTGACAGTCAGTTTAGCATTACAGCGTATGGAGTGGGCCCATGTGTGCAAGCAAAAGACGGAATAACACAAAAGGGGCCAAATAATCCTGTTCAACCTGTACCAAAAAACCCTGATGAGATGAGAAAGGTGTTCATTGACCGGGCCAAGAAGATAGACACAATATCCAGAGCTTGTTTCCCATTAGCCTTTCTGATTTTCAACATTTTTTATTGGGTAATCTACAAAATCATCAGGCATGAGGACATTCACCAGTAACAAGATTCAGGCTTGTAGTACATAAAGATCTGGCTGTCACACTCAACAGGAGGCTTTTTGTTAGAAATGCACATCAGAGTAGTGATTGGAAGAGTTAAAAGCAACGAGGGGGAGAAAAAGGATCCTGCATGGCCACCAATGACCAGCTACAGTGGGATGGAAGAATGACACCCAGAGAAGATACATCTGCTATCGCAAACTTTCCTTGTCAAACTGAATATTAAAATCTCTTTCACTGAAAATCACCCTCTACTGAAGCTTTACTGCCAAGTATTTATACATACTGTTACATAGTGGTATAATTGTACAGTACTCTTTGATGGTCCTTAAATTTTTTAAATTCTGGTGTATTTTTAATTTTAAAAATGTTTCCAGAATACCCTAGGTGAATCCCACAGTGTTACAGAATAGATCAGTGTTTGTAAGTTTTATTTTAATTTTACAATATAATGACAAATTACTGATTGGAGACAACAGTTTAAAGGACTTGATCTAGTCTCAAGGACAGTACTGGTGGTACATGTTTAACATTTTAAAGTCATAATTTATTCAATGTACTTCATATTACTGTTCCCTTGGAAGGTGTATGTTGAAATAATCTCAGACAGCACAAGGTATACTGCCTAGTCTTAGTCTACATTTCATATGAGAAATATACTAAACATTTCTAAAGTATTGAGTCCTGCAAAGGATTTTTTTTTCTTTTAATTACTTATACTTTGATAATTGAAGCATATTCTTTAATCTTTTTTTTATATTTTTAAGGGTTGTTTCTTTTTCTCAATTCATAAACCTCATACAACTTGTGAAATAGACAAATTACATCAAAATTTTGCAATGCTTCATTTTGATTCAATTAAAACTGAAAGCAAAGAATCAACTGCTTCACTGAAGCATTTGGAGGATTAATACAATTATGTTTATGCACATTCATCTCCTATATGTTACATAATTACAGGAAGTTTAATTTATGAATGTGTCAAATTTTCTGACTCATTCTTTGAAGTTTGTTAATATGACTTAGATACTGAGTAAGAAGTGCTTCGCAACTTTGGAAAAACATGCAGCTCTTCTAGAACATAAAAAAAAAAAACCACCAGGATGGTCTTTTACATTTACTGGGTTTCACATTAATAAATAAGAGAACAACTATAAAAGCTCTTAGAAAGATCTTCCCTGTTTAGGTTTAAATAAGCCATATTAGTTGCTTCTTTGAATTGTAACACCATAGATCACATTTATGGCACAGTGTCTAGGCAAGAAAGTATTTACTTTTGTCAGTCTATTGGCAAAACAAAACCATGCTATGGTGTGGAAATATAGCGTTTAGAATTATTAGATACTCTAAATCCAGTACGTGAGGCTGATTCTCATTGCAAAATATTTTTATTTTGAACGTGTTTAAAATGTGTGCTTTGTTGATGATCGAAATGTGTATACAAAAGCAGAACCAGCTGGAGGCAAACATCTGGTGCACAGCCAAAGGCAGGGTGCATATGAAGTAACAAAAGCAATGTAACTCTGCGCTGGGGATTGTAACATAGCAACCTTAGGTTTGGTTTGGTTTGTTACTGCTTTCCTCCCAGGATTAGTTAGAGAGATTCTATAACAGTAGCTCTCACATTTTGTGAAATTCTCTCAGAAAGAACATGAATAATCCACCTTTATTTTATAACTATTATTCTTTTATAGTTTTGCTTCATTTATAATCTAAAATTAATTCAATTCACTTTTTTCTTTTTTTTTTCTGATATTGTGTCTGCTTTTTTATTGATTTCTTTATGTGCATTTTTTAAAAAATATATTTGCTTATGAAGGTGTGAGGGGTATCATGAATTTATGGCTGATGTTCCCCTCTCTCAAAGTTAGAGTCAGTTATATTGTATGGAAAGGTTTGTTAACATGTTTCTGTTATCAACAAAATCAACTGTATTTTGTTTAAGGGCTGTTTTCAAATGCATATAACATTTGGCATGTGATTCTATTTTGATCCAATGGAACCAAGATCTCTCTGGAGCTGATGGTTTTGTGGACTTTTTTTAATGGAACCATAACATTTACCAAGATAACAGAAACCTCTCTAGTCCATTAATAATGTGCTTTTCCAAAGCAATAATAACTTTAAGTTTCATTTGGATTATTCTCAAATTACTTAGTATAAAGTCACATGGTAGAAAAAGAGAGAAATTGTCATTTAAGATTATAAGAAACTTCAAATCACAAATGCCTGCTATTCACCACTGACAACGGGAATAGTCCAAAAGTGCCAGCAGGCATGCCAGCCCTCTGCGCAAAGCTGGAATCAACAGCTACTGACATCAGCTAGGATTATTGTAAGAGATTATATTTTTGCAACTGTATAATGAAGCATCAGGAAATGATGTTAAAATGCAAGAATTGAAAGGTACTCTGCAGTATTTACCAGACTGCAGTATTTATGCTGCACTGCCATTGAAGAGGCAGTGGAAATGCAGGAAAATATTCATCAAGGAGATAATTCTTGAGGCAAATGGTACCTAGCAGGCTTCCTCCTACATATAAAAAAGACCCCATTCATTAGACAGGAGTAATAGCTACCTCACTTCACTATCACTGGACCTGGGCTCTGCAGAGGACAAGTCCCTGGCAAAGCCACACAAGAGGGCTTCTCATAAGCACAGCCCCTGTGTGACAGGATAATGCAGCTTTGTCCCAAGTCATCATTCAACACAGGTACAGACCCTGTACTTCTCAGATCATGGTTTTGTGATTTCTGTGGACCAGCCCTATACTTCAAAAATTAAATACTGGCACTAGAAGGACACTGTAACACAATAAGAACAGAAGGAGACACTGTAGGATCTGGAGGAATACCCCCGTAACAGAGCTACTGGGGAGCTGACACAGTCACCATAAAGGGGCAAAAAGGGATCAGGCACCCTCAGTATTTTTCCCAGTCCTGCCGTGTCTCCATAGGTACACTTGCTCAGGTGGAAGCAGTAACTACAGGGGGAAACAATTTATATCATCTGCTGCAAAGTTTATATTGTTTTGTGACAGTAGTTTCTACTTATGCAGATTGACGTCCACACCATCCTCTTTCTTGATGGAAAGAGAAGCGGAACAGGAAGGTACAGGATGAAAAGTCTGGGCTGTGCATAGCACAACAGGGGCCACAGGGAGCGAGAAACCCAAAGCAGAGCCTCTTACATGACTGTCTTTTCATTCTGCACTAGAGAGAGATGTGGCTGAATCCATGTCACCCTTCATAAGGCAGAAAAACTTCAGTACCTTGAGAGGAGAAGAAAAGCCCCTTAGAGATTCAGTAGAAATATTCAGCTATCACTGTACCAAACTCCTACGTAAATTCCAAACAGCAAAATGCATTTTATTTTTAAAACTAGATTCAAGTATCAATACAATAGGCTTGCATGGTTAGAGGGATGGCTTTTTTCTCTATAATGCTGATAAACTATGTGAAGATGTAAGGGAATAAGGAATACTAGTATTTTATTACTTAGAATTCAGCTATTTTAACACCAAAATAAAGTACATTTTACTTTCAGGGACTTTTGACAGCAAGTAGTATTATTTTAATAGGTTAGTATAATTCAGGAAGAACAGAGCATTTACTTAAGTATTTCTTCAGTGCAATCATACATTAATTTTCTTTGGATTCCTTTTCTTATCATTCTTTCCAAAATCTGCTTTATAAGGAATGATTTTTGATACATGAGAGATGATTCTGTTTACTCACTAGACAGAAATATTTAGGTGATTAAATGTGCACTTTACATTTAAGGAGTGAGGTATTGCTTCCATTTTGTGTATAATCCCTTACAGAACTGTAGACTGATAATGTAGATAAAGATAGAATATAATAAACTGTACAAAACCTTATATTTTTTAGGGAAAGATAAATAGTCTTCCTTAACCTTAGACAAAGAAAAAAAAAGTATTATTTTCAGCAATAATTTTATAGTAGAAGGAAATTAATTTATTTATACCATTCCCAGCCCAAGCTGACATGATTGGTTGCAAAAGATACACTTTTCATGCAACTTCTGCTCTCGTTTGAGCATTCACAGAAATAAATCTAATCCACAGAATAGAATTTGGCCTTAAAATGTGAAACTGCTAAATGAGCTAGTAATACATACGGTACCCCTGTGAGGTGGTAAAATAACTTTATCCACATCTTACTGCACAATCATATGGTTATTTAGATGAGTACAATATCAGATTTCACAACTTTTTTTCCTTTTTTGAGACAAGTAAGAAGAAAAATATTAATCTCAAATCAGACTACTTGTTAGTAATAAAACGGGTGTTCTGTTTTGGAGTGGTTACAGAAAAGGTGTCTTCAGGCAACAAGAACCTACAGTAATTACTGCACTACTATCAGTTTGGAAGGCTTGCGGAAGCAGGTTAGACTGCTAGAAGCAGTGGATTAATGCCAGAAAAAGTGTTGGCTCATTCTGTCTTCTTGACATTCTCAAATATTACTGCACTTCTTCACTTTCATCTTTGTGAAATATGCAAGAAACATTTCTTATGTTTGTATTTTAATGTACGTCAGAGTGATATTAACAGATGAAAGGGACTCAAGTAGCTACTGATGTTCCATGAATGTGGAATTGTGAGCTGTATAAAAAGAAATTGTGCCATAAGCTTTTGACATAAAGGTTTAACATAATATATGGTATTTTGTGTGTTAGTGATCCTGGCTTTTTAAAGGCTACAGCAAGAAAAAAATAAAAATTTATATGATAGTGTATTAATAACTTGTCTGTGAGTTTTCAAAATATTCTCCTGTGAGTTCTCTCTGACAGCAATTTCATCTCAAAGTACTTCCTTTTTTGGTAAAAACCTATAAATGTGTTGTGCATGGGTTTTATTAGATTCCTTTTTATTGTACTACAGTATCATATTGCACTTAAACTGACATTCTCTGCAGTCAGAAGTGTTAAAAATGTGAAATTTATGGTGTCACCCATGTCATTGTAGATATTTTGTTCAAAAAAAAAATAAACTTACCTTTTTTCAGAAACTGTGAAAAAATTTTTATTATATTTTTGGTAATGAATTTAAAGTCAAAAGAGGGACAGACACCACCATCAGAAAAAAGGATTACTACTCAGCAACAGTAACAGTGCACTACCATTAAGTATTTGAGGAGTGAAAGCAAAAGAGAGAAGGAGTAGAATGCCTTTGATTGTTATATGGGCTCCAGCTCTGAAAAAAAACCCTTGTTCTGAAAACTCAGGGAAAGTTATCCTAATAAATGCCTATTGAAATAAGTGCAGCCACTCTAAAATAGTCCTGCTGAACTTATTATCAAAAAGGCAAAGAGTTTCACTTGCAGCAAAATATCCTTATGAAAATTTTATAGATCTCTGAGCCCCTCCTGTGTAGTCCTTGATAGAAAACTTGAAGTTAGCGAATAAGAAGTCATTTGAGAACAGTCTGAGTTCTTCTAATTTGATTACAGCAGTGTTAATGCTCTTATAAAGACCACAGTCAGTAACAGCCACCTCTTTAGGAGACAGCACAGCTGTTTGTCACCCCCTGCACACACGTGACAAAAGGCAACATCAGTTCACGCCTCTCAATTTGCTTATCATGTCCATGGGGCACAAAACAGCAACTTTGACATATTCACAAAAGAAGGGTTTCCATTATCAGTTGCAAGTAATTCAGTTCAGCTTAGAGCCTTATAAAATGGAAACTTCTCAAAGGAACAGTCAAATGAAACCGGAACACCAGAGAAGCCTCAGCAGAAATCTTGAGTGAGCCTTCACAGAGCCTGCAGAACTCTCAGATCTTTGCTATTTGTGACAGCTATTGCTCCAGCAGATCTATACCATCTTGTCTTCCCTAAAGCAAAGCACAGCTGGTACCTCTGCCCTTGTTCAGATATATTCACAAGTAACAATGTCATAAACTACTGCAGTAGCAAATGTTTTCATGATGAGGTACCCAGTTTTCCCAGAGCATGAAAATTGTAAATGCACCCTACCAGGTGTGCAACAAGCAATTAAAAAATAAAGTAACAGCCAAGTAATGTGACCCGAGAGTCATAGGAAAAACAGGTAACAGATCTGAAAGAGATCAATATGTGATTTATGGCACAAACAACGTGGCCCTTTCAACACAGTGTTCTGGAAAAACATATCAAATATCTTCTTTTCATGATTGCATATATAGCAATCTATTAATTTTAGAAATACCTAGCTATTTTAAA
>VXAX01002814.1:724715-762346 GCA_013399835.1 Leptocoma aspasia
TAATAAACAAGTATATATTTTATATATTATATTTTCTCACTAACAAAAATGAAATATTAAATATTTATTTCAGAGTTTCAAAGTCACAGATTGGCTGAGGTTGTAAGGGGCCTCTGGAAGTCCCCTTGTGCAAACCCCTGCTCAAGAAGAGCCACTTACAGCCAGTTGCCCAGAGCCATGTTCAGATAGCTTTTGAATATCTCCAAGGATGACGACTCCACAGCCTCTGCAGGCAACCTGTGCCAGTGCTCAGTCCCCCTCAGAGTAAAAAATGTTTCCTGGTATTCAAAGGGAGCATCCTGTGTTTTGGCTGTGCCCAGTGCCTCCAATGTAGCCACCCAGCACTGTTTAAAAGAGCCTGACTCCATCATCTTTACATACTTCACACAAACTTTTACACGAGTTGATGAAATCCCCCAAAACTGAACACTGTAGTGCAGGTGTGGCTCTACCTGAGCAGAAGGGAGCAATCACCTCCCTCAACCTGCTGGNGACACCAGCTTGTGCATTTAAAAATTGATTGGTTTTGAGGACAACAATCCTCAAAAGTCACAGACCTAGAATTACAGATCAATTTTGCTTTTGGAAACAAACCATACTTTCTCAAAAATTTATTAATAAAAAATAATAAACAAGTATATATTTTATATATTATATTTTCNGTCCTGCTCCGAGCACCCCCTGTCCAGCTGCTCACCCCCCAGCATACACTGGTGCCTGGGGGATGCCACTGCTCCCCTCGTGCAGGGTTTTGCCCTTTCCCTCACAAGGCTGAAAATACTTTTCTTGTAATTAATTTAAGTAAATAAATTTAAGTACTCTGCATTTAAAAGCTCTACTGAGGTATCAAGTTCAGCCTCAAACCCACTTATGTTTTGTTTCCTCTCTTAACAAGCCAAATAACACACTGACCTACCTCGAAAACTTCTGTGTTACTTTAGACGTGTGTAGTTATTCTCATTAGGCATCTTCAGTAAGTACAGAAGACATTAAACAGTTGTTTTTAAAAGTATATGACAGAGCTGGTTTTCCACCTGAAAATGAGGAAGAACTTTACTGTGTGGGTGAGTGTGCACTGTAACAGATTTTCCAGAGAGGTTGTGGAGTGTCCCTCACGGAGATATTCAAGAACGGTCTGGACACAATCCTTTAGGATGACCCTGTTTAAGCAGAGAGATTGGACCAGATGAGCCCCTGTAGTCCCTTCCAACCTGACCCATTCTGTGATTCCCTATGAAATAAGAGCAAACCTCATGTAGATATCAGAACAAGCCCACAAGTTACTCGACTTAGGCTTAACATATTTCAAGTAGGAGGTTATTGGCCATTTTTACAAACCTCAACTGTACTTCATCCCGTTACACACGGACCAGGTGTCCCTCCCCACCCATTTCTTGTTTTATTCCAGCAAAGCCACCCGCGTTTCCCGGGACAGCACCGCCTGCGCCACAAGATGGCGCCCCCACACACGGATTGCCTCAGCATGTTTTGGGAGCACGCGTTTTGTTCAAATCTTAGCAAAATGCATCCTTCCTGAAGGCATCCCACCCACTGACAGTCATCATTAAGAAAGAAATTTATAAAATATAATTACTATTCATGCTACAAATCATTATTCATTTTGAAAGTGATGGAAACATTTTGAGGTGATGCTGTCTTAGAAACAAAATTAAACGTTGAGGGTTTTTGGAGTAGATTCCTCACAGTAAGGATGCCTTCAGAGTACAGGTGCAGCTACAAGTACAAATGCATCACTTATTAGATATGTAAAACAGCCACTCCATTTATTAACAACATGTGTGTTGTCATGCTGTCATAAACACAAAGAAGGAAGTATAAGAAAGTTTCAGGGTGACTTAATTGAGACTTTCCAGTAGCTGAAGGGAGCCTTCAAGAAACATAGAGACTTTTTGCAAGGCCATGAAAACTTTTTACACAGGCCAAGGGGGAGTGGATAGAAACTAGAAACTAAAAAACAGTAGGTCTAGATGAGCTATTAGGAAGAAATTCTTCCCTGTGAGGGTGGTGAGGCACTGGAACAGGTTTCACAAAGAAGCTGTGGACGCCCCACCCATGGAAGTGTTCAAGAGTAGGTTGGATGGAGCTCTGGGCAGCCTGGTCTAGTGGAAATTGGCCCTGCCCATGGCAGAGGGGTTGGAATGAGATGATCTTTAAAGTCCCTTCCAACCTAAACTATTCTATGATTTTATGATATATATGTTTCATTGAGGAATAGATAACTTCACATTATCTCCTATCCAAGATGAGTGAGCCCATACACTTCAGTAATATTAACAGTATAAATCTGTAACTCAGATTGTCTTGTAATAGCTTGTTGTACCACCGCCCTCCTGCTTTCCTAGCAGACTTCACCCCTTTACACATTCACTGAACAAATACAGGAACAGCAGTAAGAACACCCTAAACTTTGATCTGAAATGATACTGAGAATATTATTATAGATGGATGCTACAGAATAGTTGCAGACTAAAATAGATACTACATTGTACCACTAATAGAATTTTACTGTTTGTCCTTCATTTCTCAAGAGAGTACAACATACAGTTCCTTTCATGATTTATGTGCTAATTAAATAGGACCACTATGAACATTGCTAAGTTTGAATTAGTACTAGTCAATAAAGCAACTCTCCAAAATTAATGAATTGTGTGTTTAAGGTTGTCAGAAGTATTTACAACCTAAAAGCAACGAGTATTGAGGTTGTTTCATTTCCCCATAGACTTTGCAGGCTCTCTTCAGTGATCATTCAACTGAATTATTTTACACTTTGTATTTAACTTCATTGACAATAAAAAAAGGTCAGTAAAAATAAATCAAGAAGGGCATATCTCACTTCAATAGGAAACTTTTGAATTGTATATGACTGTGGTCAGACATAATACAGAAACAATTTTATACTACACGCAGTTTTGAGAAAATAAATTTAAAAGCGCTTTCAAAAATAATCTGTCTCCTTTCCAGTAGCCTCAGATTTAATTAAGGTTTATAATTACAAAAAAAAACCCTTGAATTTTGTTATTGCAAATATATGAGACCAAGTAAATTTCTGAAGAGTTCTGAAGCAGTATCAAAGCAGCTGCTAGATGAAGGAACAGGGAAAAGGTGCTACTGCTTGTGGCTGTAGCTCTGTGTTCAGGCAAAGCCTTCACATAAGAACCCTTTCTGTGAGGTCCTTACATACTGATTTCACCCCTGAGTTAATTCCTTTATTTCTTAATGATGCCTCCAGAACACTGCTTTCATTTGAAAGGCCGTACATTCCAACACCACCCTGTGACACAGGGCAAGTGTATTAAACTGGTTTGTTATCCCTGCTCACCTTCTAATTATTTCTCCCCTGTGACTGGCATCAACATTTCACACAGCTGCTCCACTTGTAGAACAGTTACGTTGTCTTTCAGATTGTTAAATCTCTAATGCTTTATTCTCACTATACTACTCATGCTTGTGTTCCTACTCTGGCACCCCCTGCACGGGAAGGTACGGACACAGATTAACATGAAAACCCCAAGCATTCTCTTGGCATAAGAGTTACCAGAAAATTCAGGTATTTAGATCCCTTCCTCACCTCTTTTCTTCATTTACTACCTAAT
The DNA here is from genome assembly GCA_013399835.1 of Leptocoma aspasia. NCBI lineage: Eukaryota > Metazoa > Chordata > Aves > Passeriformes > Nectariniidae > Leptocoma > Leptocoma aspasia. The sequence continues at coordinate 728,330 of VXAX01002814.1, forward strand.
CCTGGAAAAAGTTGTTCAGTATTAGCAAGTCCAAGTCATCTTAAGTGTTCTGTAAGTATCTTTTTCACTACACATTTTCTAAGTATCAAACCTATGTCTAAATCATATCACAATTTATAATTTTTTATTCCTTCCTTGTTTTCACCTGGGGTGCACAGTTCTTTTAGGTGTCCAAAGGGACCACAGGATAGTTACTGTAAATACACAGAAAATCCTATACACTCTCTTTTCCTGTCTACCCTCATAATCTCTCCTGAGCCTGTACTAGGTCTCATCCAACCATATCCCACTCTAATACTTGTGAAATGTCTACAGGGTAATTTCAGGGTACAGTTAGCATTAGCTCATCTGTGAATTTTGTAAGGTTATTTACCCTTTTTTAATTAAAGCAGAATATTTTACTTGTAACCACCAGAGCAACATAACCTGAATGCCTCTTGGGGCACGTGCAAAACCATGCAAAACAAATTTTTTTTCACAGTATCTAACCAGGCTACCAGACCACAATGTTTACTGGGAGAAAAACCTTGTAATATCACCTCTGTGGGAATGTTACAAATTATGCATGCCCATCCATCTTGCCTGATATAAGTCTCCATTGAAAAGGGTAATTCAAATTGCATAGTCAATAGTTTAAATCAGTGAGTGACTGAGGAAATTCTGTGGTTGCAATTTTCTGAGCTTAATATCCTTGACAGGATTCTAGGAGCTGGAGTTTCTGTGAATCTATTTTGAACTAGAATTTTGCTGTCAAGACTGTTTGGGCAGCCACCAATAGCTCTGTTTTATGGGTCTGAAGTAAACGAGAAAATGTCTGAGAAATTGGATCAGGATGGTCTACCTGCTTGCAAAAGGCAGTGGTTATATACCTCATTGCAGCTGGAATTTTAATTATTGTTTTTTCAAAGGAAATTGAATTATCATCTTTGACATAATCTTTCTGAAAAACTTCAGACCCTAAACAGATGTTCTGAACTCAGGGAGCTAGGCAAACTGTGAGTCGTCTCCAGTGTTTAATTGTTGTGTGCCTGCAAGTTAATGAGCTATTTATTGTCTTCATAAAAATAAAGTGCAGCAGAATCTAAATTGAACTGGAGCGTCTGAACCAAACTTGAACATCTGTAAAATATGCTTGCCATCTTGCCTCTCTTAATTCTGCTGACATCAAATCTAGCTCTGCCTTAAGCAAAAATATTTCTACAGACCTCAAGAGTGGCTGGTTTCAATCATACTATAATATTTTAAATAGTAAAATAAACATGGAAAATATTGTCAGAGGTGGTAACATAGTAATCATGCAACATCCAGAAACACTACCAAAATAATTATTTTCATCACACAACTTTTTGACTCTTCTTTCATCCTCCAATCTATTTTTTTGTTGTTTGTTTTGTTTATCTTTTTAATTCTAGGAATAAAAACCTATGGAAACAAACTAAATATTTTTGTTTGTGCCATTTATATCTAGACAGTAAATAGTCAGCAGAGGTCAGAACAAGGAAAGAAACACTTAAATCTAAAGAAACACCTAGCTCTAAACAACATATTTGAGTTCAGATTTAGAAAAAAATCACTTTTTTCTTTTTATTGCAAGTTTTAGAGAATATTTATAACTATCCCAAGTGGGTCATGCTTTTGTTCCTTTCCCGCTTGAAAACACAAATTGAAATTTTCTATATCAACGTTTTAAATCCATTAAACGATAACAACTCTTGTCTTTCCCCAGACAGTAGTCTTAACAAAACAAAGCAAATCCTTTGTGGAAGGAAGTGGACTTCAGACTCTGCATGTTCCCTCCAAACAGATATACCATTGAATGAGATACTTTTGACACTGCTCAAAGTCCAAACATATAAACTGCCTCCTTGGAGTTTCTGTGCTGATAAGAACTTCCCTTTGATCATCAGAAACAGGATGATGCACAGGTGATGAAACACATTTGCACAGGTGGTGAAACAGATTTTACCTGTATTTTACCTGCAGAGGAATCATCCTGGGATATTATAGAGAGTAAAAATTACTTATGAAATAGATCTGTCTAAATAATTGATTTTCCTATAACTACACAAAAAAAAGAAATTTAAGAAAAAGTTTGGCCCAATGTTTGTTTATTTTTAAAGCAAAATTCATCTTTATGTGAAATCAACAATTTATTGGAAACATAAGTAGGTGATAAATACAATAAATAAAATACATTGAGTAAAATTCAAAATGATAACATTATTATTTTCAGATATTTTGTAGTGGGCTGACCCAGTCTGAATGCCAGATGCCCACCAATGCCACTCTGGCACTTTTCTCCTCAGCTGGACTGGGGAGAGAAAACATAGGGAAAGGTTATGGTTCAATATAAGGACAGAGAGAGATCACTCAACTGTTGCTGTAACAGGCTAATCTCAGAGTTAACTTGGAGGAACAAACTGAACTTATTACCAATCAAACCAAAGCAGGACAGTGAAAACACCTCCCCACGACTCCTCCCTTTTTCCCAGGCTCAACTTCACTCTGATTTTCTCTACCTCCTCCCCCTCAGTGGCACAGGAGGATGGGGAATGGGGGTTGCAAGCAGTTCGTCACACATTGTCTCTGCCACTCCTTCCTCCTCAGGATGAGGACTCCTCAAATTCTTTATCTTCTCCCATGTGGGGTCCCTCCCATGGGAGACAGTTCTCCATCAACTTTTCCAACATGAGTCCATCCCACAGGCTGAGGGATGCACTTGAAATATTCCATAACTAAATGTTTTGGTTAAGAAAAAAAGGCCTAATACCAGCTATGTGATGCAAGTTTATATGTTCAGTGTACCTAAAACGTTCATTGTAAGTGAACATAAAATCATAGAAGTAAAAGAGATTTCTGAGTTAACGTAGAATCAGATACGTATGTGTGGAGAGACACTGGTTAAACCTGTTTTAAAAGAACTTCATAGCTTCTCAGCAGCTCATTATTCTTACTCTTAGAAGTTGGTTTTTTTTTTCAAAATATCTTATATAACTCCTTCTTTATGCAATTTAGGTTATTATTTCTCATTTTATCTACAACAAACAGAAAAAACATTACTCCCTTCCTCTTTGCTAATGACTGATTTATTACATTCCTTCTCCACAACATAGTCCTTTATTTTTCTCTTCTGTTTTTCAAGGAAAAAAAAAAATCAAAATCACTTATTCTTTCCTCGTAGATCGTGGTTTCCAGAGTTGAAATCACTGTTGCTTCTCTCTTCTACATGCATTTCAGCTAATCCTCCGCCTGTTTTGGAGAGGAAAAATAGAGCTGTACAAAATATTCTAATGAAAGGCTTGCTAGTGAGGTGCAGAGAAGAGGGATTACTTTGCATGTTTTGATTATAGAGTTTTGTTTATAAATTTTCTTTTTCACAGCTGCATGCTTCTGCTGATTCCTGGTCAGCCATACTAGCCGATAGACTTCCTTTTGTGCACAAATACTAGTAAGCTTCCTACTTCACTTATTTTAGCAAAGTATTTTGCTCACTTCTTGTGAACCTTCCTTTTAAAATTCCTTCCCCAGCTTCAAAAGTTTGAAGACTATGTTTGTGAAGCTGTCCCCATCACTTAATAATAACAAAGTTTCCCTGTCATAGCCAAGAAACATATTATTCACATGCTGTAATAAGAGTGCTTTAAGGAAGAAAGCATGAAATTTTGAGTAAATATTCATCTCATGCCATTTCTTGCTTTCAGAAAATAAAAAACAGATTTTCCATCCTTCCTTTTTCATACATATATGCTCACAGGCACAAATTTCTTATGGAGGATTCTGTCAGTGTTACAGAGCTGTTAGAATGTTCTCAGCATACAGCTGGCACCTAAAGAGAGGGAGTTTCTGTTATTGAATGAAAAAATTTTGTGATAAACATTCAAAGAACATCTTAGGTGTAATTCCTCAAAGTGTTTCGCTTGCATGATAATACTTTTTTAGAGAGAAAAGAAAAATCTGAAATTGCTGATTAAAGCACTGACACATTTAGGTCGTAGCAGTGTCATTTACAGGAAGACATCTGGTTCTAGTGAGAAGAAAAGCCTTTGAAGAAGTTGAATTCAGAAATCTGTAGTACCTCTATGGAAAACTGGTTTTAAAGTTGTCTTTCACTCCTAGAGAATATGTAATTCAATTTTTTGAGTTTTTTATATAATTGCAATGGTCTAAATTGCAATAAAATGCAGCAAAACAATTTAATATTCTTACATTTGGGTTTCCAATATTTCCAAGAATACACCCACACCTCTATTCCTCCTTCCCGTTGCTAAGGACAATGTGTTCAGAATCAATACTTATTTTTAATTTTTCTCTGAACCTGCCAAACTGTTCTGCATGTCAAGAATTATTAAACAGGACTGCTAGTTATTTTAGAGAGCACACGGGGGAAAAAAAGACCTAGATACCCTTCCAAAATCCAGAAATGTCAGCAAATCCAAATGCTTCCCTTGATGTAATTTCAAACATCTGAAAAAACATTAGTAGCCCAATGCTAAATCATTAAAGGAACAAGAAAAGAGACCTGATTCTTCGTACATTTTGTCTCATATAGTTATTATCTATGCAAAACAGGTACAGAAAAAGACATTCATTTTAAAATTGAGTGGGAAGGCAGTGAAGTATTTCCTCTATCAAAACTAAGCTCTTTGATGTAAACGGGTGGCTGATTTTATATCAGATGTCTCAGATCCACTGTGGAATATTTGTCCTCTTAAGCACTTTCTAAATAAAATACATTAACCATTAATTGGTGATGGTGAACTGTTCTTTTGCTTCCCTCTTCCATATCAGTTGCATCTCTGATTTCTACATGAGAAAGGGAACATGAGGTTGCTCTAAGAAGCAAAGTAAGTAGCAAGGAGTAATAAGACACTGAGAATTTCAATATTTCAAGAAGAGTCTTTTTTTTCTTCACTTCAATTTATTTTTCTAATAAGGTTCTTGTCTTGTGGTTCATACTAATGGCTGTCATGGTTTACTGAATATATTAAAATAAGTGGCAGAATGCTATTTCAGTGGTGCTATATCTGTGATGCAGAAAAATGGGTTCTGTTGAAACAGGAATGAAGTCAGAATTCATTATGTAGCATAGTAGGAAGAATTCCCATCCCTTTTTTCTGCTTAGTTTGTCTATTTGTTTGTTTGTTTGTTTTCCCTAGGATCCTGGCATTGTTGTTCTTACTTTGAGGTCATCCAAGAGGTTCTGTAATCTTGATTTTTCTCTTTTCCATGCTTGCAATGGGGTAAATTGCTACAAAAACACAAGGTAATAGAGAAGAAGGGCTGGTTGTGACCACAGTTAAGGAAAGGAAATACCTATCTGAAAACTAATTATTGTAACTTTACAGTGATTGCCTTTGCTTTTTTTTTTTTTTTAAAGCCATAAATAAAAGGAGACAATGAAAAGAGAGGAAGGGATAACTGGATAAAATTTCCAAACAAGTATGAAGCTTCAATAAAACACATTACATTGAACATGGAAATTCTCTGGGTGGTTCTGGACTCCTGTCACACCAGGGCCATTATGAAATCATAGGCATGTATATTCCTGGTCACAAAAACTCCTTCCAAGAAGTAGATGCAGTTGATTAAGTTACATTTAATAGCTGCTGCTTGGTCAATCCTGTGACTCTTTAGAAGCACATGGTACAATGCCAGATCAACATTAGCAGTGCACGTGATCCATCACAGCAAGTTCTGTAACTCTCCAACAATGTGTGACTTAAAATTCAGTTTCACAACTTCCAAACACAGCTGTTTGGAAATGTGTAAAACAGTTTCCATAAACTTCTCAACGACCTTGTGTGCTAGAGAAGAAAGGAGGAGCCAACTTTCATTCAACAGTATAAAACAGAAAGTCTTCAAACTATTCAGTAAACTAGAATCTGCTCTGCTTGTAACACCCAGAAAAAAGGATTTAGAGATGACTACAGAATAGCACTAAACTATCATGCACTGCAGGAGAGAAAAAGGCAAAAGGAATCATAGGAAGCATAATCAGATACACTTTTATTAGGAAAAGATCCCTTTCAACACTCCTGGAACTGTTCTGAATAAATGTGTTCAAACACCTAAGGCAGATCCAACAAAGGACTACTTAGACTACAAAAAAAATACGAAATTTGTCTTTCACATGAGATGGCTTGAACAGCTTAATTTTTTTTAATTTGGTAATAGAAGCAGCAAGTATATATGACTAATTTGCAGAAAGTGAACATATCCTTGTAATCCTGATGAGAGATAAAAACCAAGAACAAAAAAATAACTCTTTTAAGCTAAGAAAGAATAATGGGGGAAAAAAAAGAGGTCATAAGTATTTTAGACTTCTTATTGATGAAAGAATCCTAACCTGTAGAGCTTTCAGTATTTGGAATAAACTTCTAGTGAAATCAGTAGGAGAAAAAGCATTCAAATAGAGAACTTTGAGGGAATACAATGTGCTTTCCTACAACAGAATGGGATTTCTCTCAGTGACTTATTTCCTTCTAGTCCATTGTTTCCACTACTGTGTGAATTTGTACTTGTGCACATACATATACATATATGTGTATGCAGATAACATTCGCAGTGTGTAGAAACTACATGTTATTGTATAACGCATTTTACCCATGACACTATGTTTTTACCCATGTCAATATTTCATCTGACTGTATGCATGTGAAGAGTAAATAGAGATATGTGAAAGGTTGGCTAGGAATTAAATGTCATAACCTTTTGCCACTGCAAAGCAAACTATGTACTTTGGGTGTATAGCCCTGAGTCAGTGTTTTTATTGACATTAAATTGTTATACAATATTTTTATTTTAGATAAACACAACGACAAAGCAAGAACAAACACATTTTTCCAGGAACTATTTAGGATCGAGTGTACCTTAGTATACCCTGAAAAACAGTGAATAATTTAAGAGTGACTCATTTGGGCACCAGCTTTGGAGGACTGTTCAATTCCTGCACTATCATGGACTTACAATTAGTCAGAAGAAAGCCAAGTGGGGCCTATTTTTATTATTGTTAGTTCAACCACAGTGTTGATGGAATTACTGAAGTTGGTACTAACTCACTCACTGTATTGAGCACAGCACAGTCTTCAAGAAGGTGTGATAAAAATTCAGGCAGTCCAGCAACCCACTGACAGTGAGAGAGGTGATGTCATCCCTTCCAGCCTCCTCCCTGATACCCAGATACAGCCCTGCCCTCTCTCTCATACCAGCTCTGTGGCTGCCCTTCAGAAATCTAATTCGGGTCACTAAGATCACTATTTCTGTTTTATCAATAAAAACAGGGAAGGAAAAGTCAATTCTAGGTGCTCAAAGTCAGGACCATGGGAGGCTAGGCTATGCTTTTTGTATAAAATATTCTTCAGTTGATTGAATCATGTGAAACTGCATTCACAGTCTTCAAAAGGGATGAAAAAAACCTATTTCTCAAGAGCAATAACACCATTTCCACAGATGTCTTTTAGACAATCCTTCCACCAAAACACTGAGGAACAGGAAGGAGACCTAATTTTTCAAGGACTATACCAAAAAATACACTCATTTTACGTTTACTATTAATCTTTAAATTATTTCTGAATGGGTAAAAATTTGCATGCATTTGTGAGTGTATTGTACGTATATAAATAAAGAATAACCCAGTTACCCATTTCATGTTTCAAAACTCATTATTAACATTTATAGCCAAAAATACCTGTGGCATTGATGATTAGATTATCCAGAATAGTGACCCAAACTAACTACCAAAAGAAGAAACATTATTTGCTCCATAGTACTGAAGGGTTTCTTGGCTATTTCTAAAGGAGCAAAAGAAATTGAAGTATTTCTTGAACAAAGCTGGCAAAGGAAAGGCCCTACCCAAGGCCCTTCTCAGGCTAGCAGTCTGTTAGGCTCAGTTACTGACGTCCTAAGCACTCCTCAAATTGAGCTGGATTAGTTTGAACGACTGGACATTGACTGGTCCACTGTGACTGAAATGATCCCAGGAACAAATACATGAATATGTATTAGTTATAGAAATTAGTTATTAGAAAATTAGTTATTAGAAAATATGAGTAGTTCAGCTAACAGAGCTGATGGAACTGTGGTCTCTGGCAAAATTTCATAATACCCTTCCAGGTCTGAACAATTCTAGCCAGCTTACCTCTTCTGATACGTGGAGCTATGCCTTAAGTCCCTCATGAGACACAGGGAAAAGAGCCATGGCCTGCTATCTCCAGCACACCCAGCCAGTTAAACCTGAGACGCTCAATCACCACTACTGCAAGGCAGAATCTGGAAATCATCACTAAAAAAGCTGAAGTTTTTCTACACTAAATTCTGCAATTTTTAATTGTATCTAATTTTTTTACAGATACAGTGTCTTTTCTACAATACTGATCACCACATTATCTAACAGCTCCATTTGTATTTTTACACTACCTCTTTGGGCAGAAAAAAAAGGATCTTTTTCTACATATGAGTACAGAAATTATGAATAAGTACCATGAGAAATTATTTTAAAATTTTAAAATGAAAGAAACCAATTCAACACATTACTTAATACTAAGCCAACGGCAGCATCATGTCTTGTCCTTAAGTCCTTTAGTGATGCAATGTTAACAAAAGAAACATGAGATGCATTTAATTTTTTTATTTTACTGCCTTCATCCATCTTTTTTATGCTCAGTGGTATTAGCAGAAGCAGTGCAGCATGCTCTCAGCCACTCCCAACAGAAAAACCCAGGAAGCCCTAGCAGCTGGGACAACCTTTCCTTTTCTTCCTAAAGAATCAGCATCTACTTACCATGCATTTGAATAACATTGTCTTTCAATAAAATGTGATAAGGTTGTGCTGATTTATTTGCATTTTTTTTCTATCTAACTGATAGAACAAATTGTACAGCATACTATGCATATATAGTCCTGCATGACTTTATGCAAAAGCAATTCCAATGGTTTCTTCCTTCTGTTTTCCTTTTTAGTACCTTTGTATTTCTTATATTTTTAAGAGTTCTTTGCCAAAGAAAGAAACGCTTTCTTTTTCTGAAATGCTAAAATAACTAGTTATGATCAGACCCATGGATTACAGATTAAGCTATGGGTTTGTGCCTCAGCAGAAAACAGATTGCAATCAAATTTTTATGAGTATCATACCTTTCCATTTCCCTTAAACTCTCTTTCAATTCCTTAGTTATTTTTGCTGAAAGGTTCCCCATTGTGAAGGGAATTGCATGAAAAGCACAAGTGCTGCAGTTATACTGAGGAAATATTGTTGTGCTTTGTTATGAGTCAGACTGGATGGAGTCAAAACATATTACTTGGTCTTAAGAAACACTGGCTGAAAAAAATCAAAATCACAGATATACATCTGCATTTATAGAGTATATAACATCTGGACTGAAATGTTTCCGTCATCCAATTGAAAGTGATAAATATTCTCTTTTATTTTCTTTGTTGGATCTACTCTAAACTACAAATATATGATTTTTTTAACCCTTAGAAATTTTATAGAAAAATCTGGAAACAAATTTTTGTGTAAAAATTATGATGCTTAGTCAGAATACCTTGTTTTGTTTCCTCTTTCCCACGGTGTCAGTGGTAAGTTTCATGTCTTCCTGCAACTTCTGAAAGCTTTATCTCACACTATTCAAAGTCCAAAAATCAAGTTACAGACACGAGCCTCTCTGTCTGTTCCCTTCACTTGATGCAGCTTCCTCAAACTGCAACACTCAAATGTGAATTTGTCCCATGAATATCATCCCTTTTCATATCTGCATGACAGGAGATGTTTTGGAGTGTTTCATGATGAAAAGAGAATGATGACATTCACTTTGCTCAAAATGGCTGAATGAGAGTACCTGCACATTTTTAGAGAGCCCTATTTTTGTATGGCACAGAATTTTAAACCTTACTTTTGCACAGTCATGGCAATTGCTCTTCAGAAAAAACAGTATTGGAAAGGGGATTGCTGTGAAAGGTGAGAAAAATTGGGCACCAAACTTATGGCTAAATGCCCTCTGAATGTGGAGGTTTTTGAAGCCTGAAATAAGATATTTTTTTGATTAATTCAGAATTTTTCCTTGAAAATTGAGAAATATTTCATTTATTTGTTGTTTCCCTTTTTTGTTTTGTTTGCTTCTCATTTTTCCCTGAATAAGTCTGAATGAGTTGCCTTGAAGAGCATTTTTTAAGGCAATACATAGTTCAGGAAGTTAGTGTAAAAGAATTTGACTTTATGCCTTCAGAGGAGGGTGGGGGATGGTTGTGGTGTGTTTGAGAATAATAAAATACAAACCAGAGTGAGATCACTTATCCTGAATTGTTACCTTCTCTTTTATCATTATCTCACCAGTTTCATCCACTCATTTGAATGTCAGCTTGTTATGAGAATGTTGATGTACTACTGTCTCTCACTTGATCCTGTTAACTCAAAAATACATAAAAGGCAGGTTTTGGTGCCACTGAAGAGACTCATACCTCCATGAACAGCTCATTTCACATAGTCTAGGAAAAAGAAGATGGAGAATTCTTTCACCCTGAAAATTTACCTGATGAGGTGATGGAGGAGGAAAATGTTGTACAATCTATTCTACAAAATAGACTTGCTTCTTGTGGTCTTCTGCTCAGTTAAAATAAACATCTTTTAAGCCTAAAGCGATCTCTTAAATTTAGAACTCTCAGTTGTGCACATATTCTTGTGGACATTATGAAAACAAGAAGTTCACTGTTACATGTTAAATTTATACTCAGTAAACCTGCCAACAGGGTTTCCAGTTGACTTAGAAAAATGTCAAGCTATTGCCTTAGAAAAGAGGATATTAAAATGCTTGTTGATAATTTTGTTTCCCCTGGAAAAAGGCATTGAGGAGAGAAGCCTTCTCTGAACAGTCACATAATGATAGTGACCATGTGTTTCAACTCACAGTTTGTTCTAGTTAAAACATACATGAAATTGATGAATTACTGATATGCATAACTGTGCCTTGCTTAAAGAGACATATGTAGGACAATAAAATCTTTGAGCAAGATATAGTATCAGATCAATTTACAGAACTTAGATCTTGAATGTACTCATCACTTTCCTGCAAAAGTCCAGTGTCACCAGGTGTACAGTTATCACAGCAAAACTCTGTCTCTGACAATTACTGTTGGAGCTTTCATTCACAAGCGTGCCATTTGTTTTCCACTAGGCCCAGTAGGTAGATCATTTAGGTGAAAATAGGTAAGAACATATGTTATGGGTGAATATCACCTGATTATTTTGAATTGTATTGTTTACAAACACCTATGTACATGTATGTTTATATATATGTGCTTATATAATATATGTAAACAGTACCTTGTGTATTAGCTACTTGAAATATTTATTATTCCTACAAGCCTGCAGAAGACAGCAATTATTTAGCAAGAAGTCAAGAACTTAACTCTGCATTATTAGGAGACTGGAAACATATGTGGTGCTATGGGCAAATTACCACTATATGACTGACATACAAAAGGTTCACTTGAAAGAATGCCTGTAAGACTCTCTTTCCTAACTGCAAAAGAACCTTTCTACATCACCAGTCCATTCCTGTATCCCCTGCCTTCTTGTAGCCATAACTGGCATAGAGAGACAATGTTTTCCTAAATTGTTTTGTTTTCAGTCTTCTGTAACAAAAACAGAGAAAGAAGTCATGCATTGTATTAAACAGTTATTGCAAAATGAATCGTTATTTGACATACATCAGAAAAAAATATGAAACTAATTACGGCATGCTCTAGCTACAGCATTTGGAATCTTGCCATTTGACAAATTTATTTTCTGTTAACTTTCTGGAAAACAAGTCCACTAGTTTTGTTTAGATAATTGTTACTCTCAGTTTTCTTATCAACCTGAGCAGTTATTTATCCATACAGCATCATCAGTATTTGTTCTTTAGGATCCACAACCCTCCCACCACAGTATGAATGTATTCTCAAGTAAACAAACACACACACAAAGAGGAAGAAAACACTGAAACAAACAAAAATAAGGAACTTCTTGCCAAAAAGAAAAATATTTAACAAAACCCTACTCTGTAGAGTTCTCTAAGCAAAAACTTTAGAAGTCTGCATAAGACTGGCTTCAAAGGTCTTGACAGCAGGCTCTCTCAAAGCAATAGGGGACTGGGAAGGGCCTCAAATTCCAGAATTTAGGCTATAAGCCACAAAATATTTAACTGCTGCTTAATTTGAAGCAGACAAGTAGTCCAAATGACTGTAAGCTCTGTCTGCCTGTGTCTGCCTGTTTACTTGCTTACCTGCCTACAGCTAGCAAAATCTTTTCCAAGTGTGGAAGTTATTCTCATGGAGATGTGTTTTCAGTAGGAAACTAGGTGTGTTGTCACCTGAGGTAACAAATGCCTAATAAATTCCTAATGAAGACAGGCAGTTTGTGGCTTTCATACATTAGCAATTCACCACAGCAGATTGTGCTGCAGCAAAGGTCCAGCTTGATCTCTAATTTCATATTGAAATTCTGAACATATTTATCTTCATAAGGACTTTACCTCATACTAGTAATCTTATTTACTGTGTGCTAGCTAAACTGAGTAATGATTTTTTTGGAGAAAACAAGATGTGTGAGAATTCATCTGTTTACTTGGGATCTAAATTAAGACTCATCTGAAAACAAAGTCTAATGAATACACTGAGAAAAGTCTGGTGATCTTTATCATCTTGCTGTTACAAAAGAAGGAAGTTTCTTGAACTGTTAGGATGCAAATAACTCATAAGGACCACAGGGAGGAGGGGAGTTGACTATGTGTTGGGACAGATATTGGTCCCTTGTTAAGGGCCTTCTTGGCAAAATTTGCTAATTAGACTGAATCATGTAGAAGGTTTTAAACAAAATAATTTTTTTTCTTGGCAAGCAATCATAAGGTTAACATTCTTTTAAAAATCCAAGCCAGGCTTCTGGTGATTTGCCTGATTTTCCAAATGAAACATACACATGTAATGTTCCTAGAATCCTGTTTGTTGTGCTTTGGGGTTTTTTTAGTGGAGATAATTACCTGCTTTATTGCTTTAGAAAATGTTAATTTGAGAGGAGTTGTTTTTTATTGTTGTTTTGCTTTGCTTCATTTTTACATCTAGTTGCAGACCTAGGCTGAATTAAAAGCTTAGTAGAGGCAAGATTCTTCAGTTTTGCTTTTAGGTAAAATAGGTTAGCAGTATGCCTTCAGGTGTCTCTTTTTTTTTTTGTATTTATTTACCTGGTACAAAAGCTGAGGTTCCTTGTCACTGCATGTATTCTGCTTGTAGTAATTACCCTGAGGTAAAGGCTTACTTAATAATCAGAGTGAGGTTTTTATAATTGTGGGGTTTGGAAGGGTGGTTGCATGGAGTTGGTAAGTGTGTGAAGCATGATGCCTGCTTGGTAGTACTATGAAATATTTACTGTTTATTTAATATTAGGAAATTCACTTTTCCCTTCCAAGAGAATCTACATGGAACCAGGTTTATTCCTGGCTCACTGTGAGATAATTTTTTTCTGAAATAATATCTCTAGGTACATTCTGAGTAAAAGTTTAAAGCAACTCTGCACTTTATCCTGTACCGTGGCTCCTGAACAGAGCAAGTGAAGTCAGTATAAACCTGGAAGAAATAACTACACATAAAAACTCATATACAATAATTATTAAATTGAATTAATACAAATGTAATTAACTAAGTTAAATGGCAAAGCTCATCCAGTAATTTCCAGTAAATACGTACATGTTCTTATTCATACTCCTCATGAATCATATGAGTATCTTTCTTTGACAGTTTTATTCTTTGAATGTGTTTATTGGAGAGGCTGCCAGCCTGCTTGCATTTAACAGAGAACCAAATTTGGACAAATTTATTAAGAATACCAGTGTAAATGTATCCGTTTCAATGAAGTGATTACTGAAATTCACTAATGCAGAGACTGATGTAATTTACAAGAATAAATATAAAAAAGTAGTAAATAGAAAATGTAAATAAATAATGAGCCAGAACTGAAGAACAGAAAACTATGAGACCGTGGGCGCCGAGTAAAATCAGTATCCCAGTATACTGATTCTAAAAGACAAAGTAAGTAACTAGGAAAAAGTGCAAGGCAAGCACAGATCATATTTTCTCTAATACTTTCCTGGCTTCAGTCATTTTCAGTTTATCAAATTTCTTGAACCTCATATAGTTTGTCTCTTTGGTAACCTCTCCCAAATACTTGCATCACATTTCTAAGTGTCTTTCCAGTTGTTTGCTTGAGCACATGTTTATTTAATATAAAATATCATTTTGCAAAAAGTTCAAAATATATACAGCACCACTGCACAATCAACCACCTCTTTTTGTTTTAAACTACAGCTTCATTCCTTAGCCCCGAGTCCCTGTCCTGTAAAAGACAGTGAAGAGGTCTCTCTAGCTTCTACACAACTGTCTCCAGACAGTTATGATTCTGAAGAGACTTACCATATGCCTATCCAGTAATCTCTCAGTTGAACATGATTCAGTTTAATCATTATTCATTCTGAAGCTGTTTTATATATTTGATCATCCTTGTTGTTCCTTGAACTTTTTTGATTTCTGCTGTAGGCCTATATTCTGCTGAATTGAGATAAGGAAAAATTCACAGAATTCTGGAAGAACATGAAGCATATATTTACAAAGCGGCATAAACATTTATTTGGCATTTGCTCTTGCTTCCTTTTGTTATAATTCTTAACATTCCTTTTTGTCCACTGATGAATGTTAAGTCAGTGTTTTGACGGAGCTATTTGTCGTAGCACTGGTTCACTTATGAGGAGCAAAGTTGCAGATCACCAGGCCTCATGTAAAGCTAGGGTTTTCTTTCCTCATGTGCATCTTGTTGTATATGTCTAAAATGAATGTTAGCTGCCTCTTCATTACATAGTCACATAGATTTCTAAGGTCCTTTATGCATCTTTAAATGCTCTAATAAATAAGATTATCTGAAAACTGTTTCACCTGCTGAGAATATAATTTTCTAATAATTTAGAAATATGTTGATAAGCCAAGATGCTTATCCAAGATGCTGTGGAATGCAGTGGAACTACAGTGGTAACCTCTCTCTCTTGTAATGAAAACATACAAGTTATATTTTGGTTATCTTTTAACCAGCATTTTATCCATGGGACCTTCTCTCTAATTCCAAAATAACTTAATCCCCTTACAAGTCTTTGAACAAATACCCAACAAGTCTTTGGAGAGGTAAACTAGCAGTCAAATTACCTTTAGCTACATGTCTGTTGAGCTCTTTGAAAATCTTCAAGAGGTTTACAATGCAGGACTTCCCTTTAGTAAAGCTATACTGAATCTTCCCAAAGGATTGCAGTTACTCATGTTTCTACCCTCAATTAATTTAATCCACATTAAGGTTGTGATCCCTTAGATAATTAAATGTTTAATTATTTTTCTTACTTGAGCCACCTTTTAAACAGCATGAAGCTATCTAAATGGATGAAGTGCTACATCTTTTTCAAGGATATCCTGTGCTCTAGTATGGACAGGCTATCTGATTCTTTTACAACTACACAAAATACAGGCGTATCAGTGCACCCCCCAACTCCTAAGCTATCACAAAATGTTATACTGTAATTGTGATGCATTACAATGACTAATTTCTAATGGCTAAGCTTCTGTTAAAAGTTGGAAGCAGCTCTCACACAAACAGATACTCAGTCTGGAGAACTAAAGTATGGTGTTCGGCGAGAGAATTTTTCATCATCCTTTGGGCTCATTCTGAATTCCTGAGTAGCCAACAGCTAGGAAACCTTGTACTAGAAGTGACACCACTTGGGTTAAAGCAAAAAGAGGTTATTTTATCTTAAACTAGATCAATAGATAGATGATAGAGATAGATAGATAGATAGATAGATAGATAGATAGATAGATAGATAGATAGATGACAAAATAAAATTAAAGAAACAAGACAAAACCAAACATGAACAAACTTAAAAGCATTATTAACAAAAAGACACTAGACAACTGTCAGCGATTCCCAGGCTAACTTCTTCTTGGCAATTTTTCAGAGAAGTAGAGATATTTGGACCACTCCTCATACAGCTCAAGGCTCCAGGAAACAATATAGTACCAAGTGATTTAAAAACTTTGCTTTAATATTTATAGAAGCAAGGATTCTCAAAGCTCATAATAGCCTTTCATTGTGTATAATGGTTAGGAATACGCTTTGATTCTGATAAAGTCTTCAAAGTACTTACAGACTATCAATTTTTACATATACAAAAAAAGCACTAAGAATTTTGTAATATAGCTGAGATGAGAAGGAAGAAATTATGTATTTGGAAATATCAAAAGATATGTAGCCAGGATGGAGCATAAAGAAAACATAAAGGAGTAGGAGACTTTAGATAAGATATTATCTTCCAAGACATAGGCACAGAAATAGAAATCTTGTCCCATCTGTACAATTTGGTCATTTCAAAAGATCCTAGAGAATTTCACAACATTTTAGAGTCAGCAGTTATCTCTAAAGTAGCATTTTATTTCAGACCAAAAGTGGCCTCATGAAGGAAGTCCCTCAGTTGCCTCCAATCACTACATGTTGGTTTGCATTGCAGGGCAGACTCAGAGTGCATGCACTGATACACTTCAGGGTGAGACTGTTTTACAGTGCAGGACTTCACTTCCACATAATAACACGTCAGCTGATAACAGACATTCACTTCATGCAAGCCAAGAGCTAACCTGAAGTACTCTCCCACTGCAAATGTGTTGCATGGATGTCCTCAACAGCTTGCTACCAGCTAAGGCAGATATAGCCAGAATAAAAGGGACATCAATAGCTCATGCAGTGGAACAGTGCATGTGTGCTATAGCACCCAAGCACAGTTTTGCTCAGCCTTCAGAGTAATATGTTGCAAAATTTATAAAATTGAATTGCTATGATTCCATGTGCAGACTAGAATTAAGTTTAGCTTATGGTAATATTTAAAATGTATGCATGGAATTTATTCTCCTTAAACCCAAAACAGATTAATGCTGAGGAGGAAAAGTAGTTGAGTATGTGCAGCAGATGTGTTTTCCACATTTTCATAATCAAGAATGATATTTGGCCTGAAGTAAAGTTTTCCTCAGTTCAACTTTTGAGTTAGATGCCTGGCGGTAATAAATACCACCTACTTTGGTATTACACCTGTGAGACGTGGCACTTCCAAACTGAGTCACTTAAACACCATTTAAGGTCAAGTCTTCAGCTCTTTGTCTCTCATGACAGACTGAGAAAACATATTAATACGAGTGTCGAATTTTAAGGCATCCAGCACACACACACACACACACACACACACACACACACCCTGATTGCATTTTTCAAGCCCTTGCAGGTGTGTAAATATGCCAGCAGAGTACACATATCATTCAGTCACCATTATCATGGTTCTTTCCATGAGACAGATTCAAAATTGTACCCAAGTCTCTCATAAACCACAGTCAAGGCCGAAATGAACATAACAAAAAAGGTTTATAATTTTGTCACGGCTAAAAAAGTCATAATTTGTCTTAATCCCAGACAGTTTAACAGGTCTTTCTTAAGCATTATTCCATTTGTTCATGAACAGATGGTCAGTATAGACTACTTAGTGAAAACATATTTACTCTACTTGACACACAAAAAGGACCAATATTGACAAGTCTGTTTAAACGAGGAATCCTCTAGACTATGGAACTCCTAAGACAGCTACAAGATAGATAACATCTAGCTTTTGGAACAAGGGCAATGAGGAAATTGTTTCAGCAAAGCAACAGTGAAACATATGGAGTTATTACAGACATCCACGTAATAACTGGGACATGATAATTACAATGTCAATCAAGGTGGAACATGATCAGAAACAGATGAAAGGGAAGGCAAAGATCCAAGTAGAAAATATTAATTTAATTGAAGTGAAGACTAAAAGATGGTAAATACAAAAGGAATTTAGACAGATGACAGCAAAGATGAAGACTTCAGCAGAAGTGAAAATGAAAATTTTGTAGTACCGGAAGCTGTACAAAAGATTCTGGAGATAATTAGAGTAACCATAAAGGGTACTCAAGGGAAGTCTGTGTGTTTGCTGAGACAACAGGATAACTTGCAGTGTCTGGAAGAACCTGATGGAGCTCTACAGCAACTAGTTAGAGTGTTCTAGTATGTGAATCCTTGCTGTCCAAAAAATGGACACAAATTCATAGCTTTAACGCTCTTATTATCTGACTTTCCAAACATCACATTGCTTTTCAGGCACTTTATACTTTTCTAGACTAATCTCTCTAACCCAAACATCATTTCAGCGTACAAAGATAGCTTGGAAATTTCTACAGTACAGGTAAAGTGAACTCTGACCAAAGCAGAATGAAATTTTATAGAAACTGAGAAGGGAAACCTGGATGCCATATTTGCCAGTAGAAACTACAGCACACAAAGCTTCAACCGCAGAAAATGGAACAGATGAGACAGAGAGGTGTTCTGTTGTTACATTACCATGAGTCACATCTAATGCAGTACTGTACAGGAAGTTAAAATCGTAATAATAATTCCACAAAAACTGGTCAGATGAGAAAAGCCAATGTTTTTTGAGATGGATACACAATATAGATGTCTTTGGAGAGGACTGCATAACTGGAAAGTATTTATTGTTTTTCTGAAAATCTGTTCGCAAGCAGGACAAAAAGAATGGCTTTTTCTATGTGATACACACTGCCATGATTTGCAAGGTCTCAGTAAATTTGCAGTAGAACATTCAAAGATACAAAGGTACTATGCCAAAAGAAGCAGTCAAATAGTTTAGACCACACCATACAAAGAGCTGCATGACAGTCTTAGGCAGGTATTCACAACCAGACTGAGCTGGTGATAAAGACTGAGCTCAGATGAGTTGTTAGCAATCTCTAACCTACACTAGTATCAGCAGATTATCACAAGTTTGCCTAAGGCTTAATGATGAGGACATTATTTGTCTGAGGTATTTTTAATGGGAAATGGCAGAGGGAGTGTATTGTGATACTATCTTTTCAAATTAGTCACAAATAATTATCAGAAAACTTCCATTAGTAAGAGGTCTCTTATGCGAGGCTCCAAATCTGTGAGACTGACATATCAACATAAGCTATTGTCAACCAAAATCTCGTTAGGTCACAGAGTTCTGTCTGAAATGCTATGTTCTTGGTCTCACTGCATGTCTGGTGGTGCAACAGTTAGGAAAACAAATCAGAAAGTATAGAAACCAATGGATCACATCCTAATGTGATGATAAACCCGTGGAGGTGAATTACAAAATCCAGAGGACAGACTAAGGAGCAAGTCATGACAGCTGGAATGGCAGGAGGTGTAAATCAAAAGCAATCCACAGCAATACTCATCCAAGGCTAATATGTAAAGTGACATTACAATGAAGAGCTGTTCCTACGCATGACTGCCACTTAAGATCAGAAAAGTGATACATTTGTTGTGTCCTCCCTTCACAATTACTTCTGACAGTGAAAGAACAATGCTGTAAATAAGATAAGTGTAATGGCCCTATACGATGTCTTTGCTGTGTATTCTAGTTTGCAACGATTTGAGGTTTATTTTGTGGAAAAACAAATTTGACATAGCTGCTTTGTAAGTGATCTCATAATAGGGAGAAAGAAGATAGTTGTACTTTATTCCTTTAATGTTTTTCTTTTTTTAAGAACAGGGAAGAAGAGAAGAGGTATAAGCACTGTTTCACACCTCAGGAAACAAGCTGCTTCCTTGGTCTTATTGAGATCTGGAAACTTTGCATGCCAAGATAACACCTTTTTATCTAACACTGAAAGAAAATTTGTGATTTGTGTGCTTATTGCAGTAGTATATTTTACCTGACTCCATCCATCTGAAATAGGTTTCATTTTTCCATTTCAAATAAAATTGTAACACTAGCTAGAATTTTCATTAAAATATATTCTACACAAAAATAATATGGATCTTAAATGAGATGTGATAGTCTTCCTAACATAAAAATTCATATGATTTTCTGTCAGTAAGCTAAGAGACAAAGTGGAATGCTAATATTTATGCTGTGTTTTCATTTTTTCATGCTGTCACAGCTGTCTTAGACTAAACAAAACAGCTCTATTTTAAAGCAAGAGACTCTACAGTTACTTTAAAGAATTAACAGAGCTTCTAGAATATTTGCTTTTAAGACACTAATGGGAGATACCAATATTAAATAAACATACTGAAAGACAAATATACACATTACCTAAATAAAAAACAAGTTAAAAGAATAGTTTGGCTATATATTTATTTAAACACACACACATATCTGTGTTTAATATTTAAAATAATAAATATCCCCATTATCTTATTTTCATACGTATTGTTTTATTTCCTTTCCATTTCCACATATTATTCATATGGAATAAGGGCATACTGTTTGTACATCTAAATTTCTCCTTCAGTGACACAAATTTAATAAATCACAACATGAGACATAAATATATTTTTAACCATTGAAGTGAACTGAAGGTCTATAGTTTGAAGTAAAACTCTCGAACACCATATTAGCTTTACTGAGATTTCAAAAAATATATTCAGGAAAAGTAGTGAAGTGTGTTGATTTGGTTTGTATTTAGTTGGAGCCAATTGTATAACCTGTATTAACAAGAAATTATAAACAGGGATCAACAGATATCTTCTTCAGTGGTGCTTGTGTCACCTTTCTTGGGAGGATCATGACCATTCCACCATCTAGTAAATTACTTCTGATGTATCAAGAGTACAGGAAATTCAATCTTGTCTAACAAAGAATAACTGCAAATTTCAAGAAAAGCTACTTATATCAATTAACCTAGGCAATTTTATTGCCATTCATAGCTTTTAAATCTCTTTTTTGATATCTTTTCTGTCCTCATATCATATATCAAAACATTTCCCTGCAAGTTCATGTCCACGTTTTTAACTTCATACTAGTTTATGCCTCATGGCATTTTCTGCAGATGTTTAGATTATGCTCCTGTATTTTCTTCATTATCATCATTATTATGCATAAGGCTAAATTAGTTACAGATCAGCATACCAAGGGTGTTCTGATAAAATGAATGCAAATAATGGTTTTGTGTATATATTTTTTTTTTCTCAAAGTATTTCAATTTACAAGTAAACATTATATGAGTAGATTCCATTGAATTAAAGCTGCTTACCTACTTAAGTTTAAGCACATGTCTAAATATTTGCAAGATCTGACCTTTAGAAGATTTCTTTAGAAGAGGAATAGCTTTGTATACTAACTGTATATTAAGAAAATCCCTTACTTTTGTCCCTGAGGCAAAAAAAAGCTGTGACCTGTCATAGTTTTCTAGTTTATGAATGAGAATTATTTCAAAGTTATTTGAGATTTGGAGATAAAAGAAGCAATGAAGCCCTATATCCCCCTTGACAGTCTTATAGTACTTTTGGCATATGTAACGGGTGTTTTAGAAGAGTGTAACATAAAAGCAAAAGTTTTGCTTCAGGATTTATGGTATCACACGAATTTTAAAAATTGTAATCCTGTGAAAAATTTTCCTCCATAAGGACTCAAGCCAAGTCCTGCCTAAAGAAACATAAATCTGGAATCTTTTTATTGAAGTCAATGGATATGTTCCAGATTTAAATGGCTGCAAGTAAGACTAGAGTTTGGCTTCACATTTTAGTCACAATCAGAAATTTTTAAGAGTAGGATGTTTGACAAATTATTTTTATATAGTTTTCCTCTGGAAGGAAATATTTATAGTTGTTATTCTTTCAGCTGAAAAAATATGGTTATTTATTCCAACCCTTGCAAAATGAGGCTGATAGTTTTGCCACATAGGATGAACACAAGACTGAGTCATGGTTACAGTATGCTGGGTGTGGCTACAAAAGAAAGAAATATTCCTTACCTTGACAATATTTGGTTTTTGGGGGGGGAGGTGAGGATGGGGCAAATATGGGTGATTTTATCAGTGAATGGGTGTGTTCCCAGCATATTAGCTGGGTATGCCAGCCGAGTAGGGCTCTCTACAAACTTTTGGTACCAGAACATAGTAGCAAAGACAACACATAGTCTCATAAGGAAACACAAGAAATCTTGAAGTTACAGGAAAGCCCTTACACTATGTTTGAAAGTGCCTAATGTATCTGAGGGAGGTATACAATTTTCACAACAACAAAAGTTTTTCCAGGTTCCTCCTATTGGGTGCAAGGTAGATCACACACTGTTACCATATTTGTCCATCTATAACTTCCAGATTACCCACTAAAATCCAGTGCAGTTTAGCAGCTATGTGGATTACACATAAGTCTTAATATCATATGTAAAATGTTAGAGCAGAGCATTTTTCCTGTTGCCTCTGGTCTACAACAGCCTGCTGCTTTTCCTTCCTGGAATCCACTGGCCCATGTTTTCATCTAGTCTTCCCCTTCCACTTCGACCTCCCTTCTCCCTGATTTCCACGGCTCACGCTCCCTGTGACCACAGACACACTGCTGTCAGTACCCCCCCCCTCCTTTCACCTTGCAAAAGTTACCTGAATGTGTGGGTTATCAGAGCACTCCTTTTCAGAGATCAGAACTTTGAAAAGGCATGGGTTACTAAGTGCAAATATTTAACCAGGAAAATAACACTCTCTGCTTGTGCTCATGAGGATCAGATATCCTTTCCTCCTTCAGACTCTGTTTCTGCAGACTCTATTTCTGTGTCAGGTGAGAGCCTCAGGAGCTCCCCCAGCATCCATCATTCCTGGGACTGTCAGCTGGGCATTGGGAAGGGCCTGGTGGCAGGGAGGCAGCCCAAATCCCAGACCCACAGATGTGCACAGATGTGTGGCTGCGACAGTCACTCAGGCTGGACCTGTGACATGCACTGGCCGAAAGTGGCTCCCGAGGCCCTGCCATGGGCCACCTGAAACCACCTCTCCCCACAACACTTGGTGGGACAGGACTGTGTGCAGTGGCCTGTGGGATCCACAGAGGTTGAAACATTCTGGACACACAGGCAGGGGCGAGACACTCCCAAAGAGGTTCATGGTGAGCTGAAGAACCATCCTCATATTTAGCCCCAGTGTAAGAGGGGCTGAGAAGAGGTGGAGGTCCCTGGCCAGATAATAGACAAACACAGCCCTTCACCAGGAAAGCAGCATCACACAGGGATGGATACTCTCCAAAAGCAACAAGAAAGTTACAAAAAGTGTCTCCTACCTTAAATGCGATTTGTTTGTGTGGTTGGTTGGTTTTGGTTTTGGTTTTTTTTGGGGTTTTTTGGGTTTTTTTTGTTAGTGTTAGTCCCATTCCTTATTCTACTCACAACATTGAGTGGTCAGGCTGGTGATGTGGGAGCCATTTCCCACAGTCTCAGAGGAGTTCTAGCAGCAGGTAGTCCACCTGATGGTGGCCTTTTAGGCTTCTAGGGTTTTTTTTGTCTAAATATCACCACTGATCTGTCTAACCTCCTCTAAACTGAAGAATTACTGATACTGAGATTACTGAGAAACCAAAAAGTGTTTATCTCTAATCTGCACAGTGCACTAATCTGAACAGTACAATCTGCCTTTTAAATATCTGCTTGAAATAGGGAGATACTAAGCAGCCCTTTAAATGTTGTTGCAGGCCTGAAGAAGGCTTTTTTCTCTGTGTCAGGCCTTAGTAGATGGCATGCTTGCCAAGATGATACACAGAGCTTAGGGCAGGTGCTGGAGGTACAGCTTGTTCTTCCAGATCTCAGGGGAGAACAGGAAGCTCTTAAAAGTTTTTCTCTCTAACATTTCCCTTATTAGCACATTTGTTCTATATTTGTTTTGTATTCACCTCTGCCAGAAGATACCCTTCAGCATGATCTCTAGCAATAAATTATCTTTTGAATCAGGATACCTGGGATGGACTTTAAAGTCCTACTTATCGAGTTAACCAAAGATAATTTTCAACCTATAAAGAACATGTCCCAGAGAAATATCTGCATGCAAGAATTCAGTCCTGATGCTTTTCAGCTGGAATTCTATGATTTAGTTTTCCTATGAAGATTCTCACTTCCCATGTGAGGAAGTGTAATGGCACATGCAAGGGAAGCTCAGGCTAATTTGACTTCAAATCTCTCTTATTTTCTTCAAGACCTTGTATCCAAAAACCACTGCCAGGTCACATGCAATCCCTCTCAGTTCTTCCCTGAGGATTGGCCACACATATTGCAATATTGCAACAGGACTGCAAATATTCAGTACTCTTCTTACTCTTTCTTATTGCTGCTAATTCTTTTTAAGGACGGACACACACAGACAGACAAAGACTGACAAAATATTGTCTATGAGTCAATCTGCATACACTGAAAATTTTCTTCTGGAGACCAATGGCACATTAAAGAATAAAAGACAGCAATCACCAAAATATGTGCTAGGTATTTGACCTACGGTTCAATGAAGGGAACAGGAATTAGTCTGGACAAGATGATCCCTCTTCTTAAGACTGTGTTTACCTCAAGTTCCACTGGATTTCCTTCTTAACCGGAATATTCTTTCTTATCCCATTTTAGGAACACAGTTCTCATTTAATCATTAAAATGCTACTCAACTCTGTTACAAAAAACCAAAATTACTAAGACCTCAGTGATATGTTAATTTTAAAAAAGGTGGTAACTAAAAGACTTATAGTTTCTTTTAGAAATTTTTTTTATTTTCTTTTATCTAACTATACTCTTCTCAACAGACCTTATCTTACCGGTTTTTATGCCAAGTGTTTGCTCTTATACCTATGTTCCCTATGACAGTGAAGATATTTTAGATAAAGTCTTCAATAGCTGGATATATTTTTCCTCAGTAAAATGCTGATAATGGAACAGAGGCTTTACCTGCAAGGAAAATATTACAGCCTATGACAGCAAATGTCATATCAGTCTAATACATAAAAAACCAGATACCTTTAAGTTCATAACCCCTAATGTTGTTCTGCAATAAAACTTGGGCTAGACTCTAAATCTTTCATTACTGACAGCCAAAAGTAAATAATCTATTGTAAATGATGTAATTTTCAAAGCCCTTTTACTTTCTCTTTGCAATGTCATAACAAAGCTTATGGTAGCTTTTACAGCCGACACGTCAAAATCCCTGTTGGCAAAAATACTCTGCTGTTTAAAAAAAAAAAGTGGTTTTTATCTATAAAAACCAATGAAACCCTGGTTTTCCAGTGAACCCATGGCCAGGTCATCCACAGATTAATGGGCTTTAAGCCTAGAAGGTACTATTATTACAATTTGTTATGACCAGATACACACAGCAGAGCAGATCAGCAAGTAAACATTCCATTAAGTCAGTAACTTGCTCTTGAATTGAATTATATCACAGTACAGAAGAACTGAACTTCTATCAGATAAATGTTAAGAAATTAATGGGAGCATGAGCTGGGAATACATGGTGGAAAGAGAGCTTTGAAGACAGCCTTTACACCTGAATCCATGGTAATAAAAACTTCAGACTCATTTGGCAAACCAATTTTAAAGAGAAAAACACTGGTGCTTCTAGAGAAATACAGCTATAGAGCCACACTTTCAGCCTGTGGACTATGCATTCTCACTCAGAGACGTAAATCTCTAAACTTCACCTGGAGGTGTACACTGGTCATCCTGCAGGATGGCTGTGACTGCTTGAAGAACACTTTATTAATAGTTAGTGATATTCTTCTAACATCCAATCCAAGATTTTTTTCAGGGTCAGTCTATATGTATTTGTTCTTGTGCCAGCATTGTTCTTTAACTTAAACAGATTTGTTCCCTCATGGTGTTTATCCTTGAGGAGAGCAACCTTATCCCCTCTCGGCCTTCCTTTTGCAAAGTTAAATAAATCACACCCTTCCACTATCTTTTGTTACTTAGCTTCTCCTTTCCTGTTATCACCCTTGTAGTCTTCTCTACAAATGAACTACTTTCAGTTTAATTTTTTGCATATCTGTGACTGGAGTTTTAACTATTCCAGATGACTGCAGCGCCATTGTCCTGCTAACCGGCTCCCCTGGAATTCTCCTGGTGGGGAATATTTCAGTCTCATTTGCCTTTTTTCATGCCTCCATCCCTTGAGAATGTACACCCCTGACATGACCACCAAAAATGCTTTATTGTTCTCTTCCTTAACTACTTACAACTAAGAAGGTGCAATCAAATAGCAAATATCTTTGTTATCATGTGTTCATAACTATGCTGAATCTCCATATAGATGACATTCTGAACCAAATATCTCCTGAGCAGATCAAACAGTAGCAAGAGACATACACACATGGCCAAGAACAGTTGAAGGCGTGGAATGAAATTGCTAAACCTTCTTATTTAACCACAACAGGATTAAGCTTAATGCTTCCTTATACAATAATAAGCATTTAGAGGGAGACAAAAGCGAAACCTGGCAGCATCCAAGTACAGAGAAATATAAACAAATATTGTAAATCAATACACAGTGGTTAGATTATTTTTTTCTGGTAATTTTTTTTTAAGTTTGGTAAGGTTTTTGTTAAGCAACAAAGTACTGAATACAATGAACTTACTAAAAATTCTGCATGCTTTCATACCTCAGAAATAAGGAAAGAACAAAAAGAAATACAATTTTTACTTCCCAAAATTTGAACATATACATAGCAAGCACCAGCTTGTGCAGAAAAGTATTTTTGAGATTAAAGTTGTAAAAAATAATTTCATAACTTTCTGACTATTTGCATCTCCTGCCTCTTAAATGAATTTTCTTTAGTAGTGGAAGGTTTTCTCTACCTCCCCTTGCAAGCAATAGTATTTCAATGAAATGGGAATCTAGGTGCCTATTTCTATAGTGAATGTCCCAATGACCAAACAGTGTCACTCTTCTTCCAGTTTTTAGTGTCTCACTCTTTTCCTTCTGCAGTTGCCACAAGATGGACTGTAACAGGAATAATTGAGAGTCATTCCATACGCAGGAAGTTAGAATGCTCTCTCAGGAGGTAAAGGACATTATTTCAAATCTCAAGAATTTCTCATAGAAAATGCCAGACTCTATAGTCTCTGTCTGATTATCCCAGCCTCCTGGCAAAAGGAAAGGTGACCTCTCACTGGATTTGTAAATACACTCCCT
The DNA here is from genome assembly GCA_013399835.1 of Leptocoma aspasia. Classification (NCBI taxonomy): domain Eukaryota; kingdom Metazoa; phylum Chordata; class Aves; order Passeriformes; family Nectariniidae; genus Leptocoma; species Leptocoma aspasia. The sequence continues at coordinate 755,372 of VXAX01002814.1, forward strand.
CCTTCTGCTTTTATGAGAAAAACCTGGAAAGCATTCCTTTTGAACAAAGGGTTTTACTAAGAAGTGGGTAATGAAAGTAAGGATCAAGCTCATTTCAGTACAGCAAGCAAGAAAACATATCCATTTAATAGAAAATATGTTTTTCTTTTAATTGTCTGGTTAAGCAGCCAAAACAGAACTTATTTTTTGCTCTGTTTTCCATATCTTAGTCATTGCAATGTCATGCAGCTGCATATTTTGACACTTTGACAGATGCTTCCAGATCTGCCCAATGGCCGAGGAATGACTCTCTTACTTGGAAGCACTGTCTGAGGCATGGGAACACATAATGCTTTTTAAAGGGGAACTGAACTAAGCTTTCCCTTACTTTTTAGATCATTATGTGTATAAAAAGGAAAGAACCATTCTGCTCTGCCTTGTTTCTTACATCAAAATGCTGATTGCTACCACTGGGGAATATTGGCCGTTTCAGTTGATTCTTTATGGAATTTTGTTATTATGCTATTACTTATTACGGAGCTGTGCCTCAGGCACTGACTTCAGCTCTTTCTAAAGCTGCAGATGATCAGCTAGAATTTGCGCAACAACACCGATTTCAAAACAAGGCTTGTGCATTCATGCAAATTTAAGGGCAAAATATATACCACATAAGGATGAGTGCTTTTGAGAGTTTGTATTAGAAGTTTACACTTTGGTATTACAGATCAAATCCTAGATCTTTTCTTAATTTTCTTCACATCACTGAAGAAACAACCTGCATTTACAATACGACACCTTCTGTATTCAGTATAGATTTTTGTGCAAAATGGCCATTTTGTTCAGAACTGTCACATCAATGCATCTGGCTTCCTTAAAATGCAACCTTTCAGACCATTAGCTTGTGTTCTGGAATGCCTTCAATCCAAAAGATATCTTCTGGCACCAGACATCCCCCAAAGACCCACACTCCTAACTTCCTCAAAGAGGGTCACTACTTTCTTTTTTGAAATGTTTTTTATGAACATTTACTCAAGCAGCAAGACCTTTGTTTTCAATTTTAGACAGTTTAGTTCCTGTTATTTTCTGTAAGGTTCTGCAGGGTCTTGAAGGTTATCTGTCCTTTGTTCTAGCTGAGAGAATATGCTTTAGTAAGTAGTTTTAGCTAGAGACCTAAACCTCAAGTCAGTTCAGCCTGTTTTAAGAACATGGAGTATTTATATTTTTTAAATTTCGAATACATTGCGTGTTGGTTCTGAATCCTCAAGAGATTAATGCTATCCTGTCAAAGTGGTGACTAAATTTGCATTAAAAGAAAGTCTAAATTCTGTAAAGAGCATTTCACAAGATTAATCTTCTGAGACCATATAATTCATATTATTTGTATAAGGATAGTGTAAGCATGAAGAATTGCTTTTAATTACACCATTCAGAAGTGAATTTGTAGTTGGTTTTCCATGATAATTTGGTCTATTCAGTATCTCTGAAACATTTTTATAATTGCGGCTGTTATTTTCTTTTTCATCGTTAAGGGATTGTGCATGAATGTACTTGACAGCACACAATTATATGATGCAGTGTGTACAGTAGTGTATGTCATTCTATCAAAGTCAGAAAAAGAGCTATTAGGTTAAAAGCTTTAGAGGAACACATCTATTTAGGCCATTTCAATGGTTCCATCCACAGGATTAAGAAGAGGGATATGTTATTCAGATACAACCAAAACAGTTCAATAAGGGTTTTGAGGACAAAGGCTGAGTCAATCTGATGAGCACATTTAAAGGCGGAGTCAATCTGATGAGCACATTGTCTTGAGCACAGATAGATTTCAGTGATGTCTGTCAGGGTTTTCTGGACTTCTTTTTCCTTTGCATTGTTGCTTCCTGATGAAAGAAAGGAAGTTACAATTGATGCATCAGTGTTCGGCTCCTGAATGCACAGAAATACCATTTTGCTGGATGAGCAAATAATATTTCTGGGTTTTAAACAATATCATTCACCTGGAAAATAGGTCTACTACATGCATTTTAAGAACTTTTAATTTTTCGTGCTAAAATTTGTCATTTTTGCTGCCTGTGAAGTTTTATTGTCATGTTCCAAAAATTCAGCAGAAGTTTCTAGGATTGCTCATTCATGATGCTGTGCTTTTTCACAGACGCCATTGGGAGCATATTATTCTTCACCTGTTAGAAAATGCACCACCTGGTAAACTGCTCTTTTTTGGACGTGTCCTCCTTACCATATGTTTTTATTTGTTTGATACATGAGGCAGGGCCATCCTACAAACACTCGTGAACAAGGTAGATGATGAGCTGTACTCTGCCAACATCACCTCTGTACAGAAGTGCTCTTCTCATGGCACTACAGAGCCTGGCAAATGCCCCTTTTTAGGACTACACGGAACCTGTCAGAGAAGGCAGGAGCAGCAATAAAGCATATAATGTTTCTGCTGCTCCCTGGAGGAAAACAAAACTGTGGTCAACATCCACACACATTACCTGGTGAAATTCGTGGCTCCAGGGTGTTTGCAATGATATTTTTGCTGCCTCTGAAAAGACTTGCTGAAGTGTGTTGAGCCATGCTGGTGGAATGAACTGATGAAATAATGAGAAGCAACAGTTAAATGTTATATTGAGATTGCCAGCAGACACAGTGCTTGACTCCTTTTCACCTGAAGTAATCTTCTGGGGATACTTTTTTCTGTGATAGTTTTTAATTTGTTTCATCATGCAAATGTCCCCAGCCTTTTCAGATCTCATGGCCATCAAAAGGCCACTCAATATTTTTGGGTTAAAAAAATTACAAGTGGAGATGATCTATATCGTCACCTGATCTCCTAATCGGGAGTGCGTCTAGCCTGGTGCTGTGAAAAAATGCAATACTATTTCTGTAATTGAAAGTCAATCACAATTACAGATTTAGTTGACAATATCTGGGAAAAGGCTGGCAACTTTGGAGGCTTTGAAGTTTTCTCAGGTGATCCTAGGCTGATTAGAAATGGTCTTCTTCCACATCATTAACATTCTCAAAGTGAAGGACTATACCTCTACGTCAGAGTTTGGCTTAGATAATTCACATGATTCTTGGGATTCATGTTGTAAAACTTCCAGATTAACTGTTCCACTTAGCAATGTTTCAGAAGTAGAGTTCTGGAACACTATTCTTCTGGAACAGAAGTTCTTTCTGTTTCTCCTTCTGAAGTAAAGGTCAGAGGAATGCTGTGAACACCCTGTACTGCTGTTCCTGGAACCATAAACACAGTTTGTGGCTTTGGGAATTGTGAAATTGCCAGATCAAGTAGAAATATTGCAGTATCAGAGGTAGTTCCCTTTCTTTCTTGGGACTAGGGAAATTAGTAAGTCCCCATCCATATTTTCATCATTCAAACAGTATACTTATGTACGCAATCAATCTGTTTTTCTAGAGAATCATTTACACCCTGCTCCTTCTCCTCTGGGCAGTCCCTTCCTTTCACCACTGAAAATAGACACAGTTTCAACTGGAAAACCTTACAACTATGACAAGGGGCAGACTTCAAGTGTTATTGCAGTTTCACAGAATTACAGAATGGGTAAGGGACCACTGAAGGTCCTCCAGGAGCCTCCCTGCTCAAGCAAGATTCTCTAGAGCATGTTACTCAGAATTGCGTCCAAACAGTTTTTGAATATCTCCAGGGAGACTCCACAATCTCGTGGGGCAATTTGTTCCAGTACTGAGTAACCCAAACAGCAAAATTCTTCCTCATGTTCATGTGAAAAGCTGTGTTCCAGTTTTTGCCTGTGGTCTCTTGTCCTATTGCCTGGCACCACCGAGAAGGGACTGGTTCTTGACACCCTCTGTTCAGACACTTGTATACATTGATAAGATCCCCTCTCAGTCTCCTCCCCTCCAGGCTGAGCCAGGTGTATCATCCGTGTGTGCTCACAAAGTCAACAGACACATGCAATAACATGCAAGAGAAGTAGAACTTCCTGAAATCAAATCAGAATGAAGCAGTAAAACCACCATGATACCAAATAGGCAACATATTTTTCAATTAGCTTGAGCATGCTACTGGAAATTTTTCTGAAGCCAATACAAATTATGTGGTTTTGGTTTACCAGTATTTTCTGTGGAAAAAAATGCTATTCATGAAAAATTTGGACCAACTTTAGTGAAAACTACTTGCAAAGTGCAGAATAGATTCATAAAACCTCAGAGATCTGATCTTCAAAGTATTCTTTCACTGATTGCAAAATCTATTCTTTATTCAGTGGTGATACAAAGGTGTTAACATTTAGGAACAAACTGAGGAGCTAAAATCTTGCTAAAAACACGTAAATGAATAGTCACATGAATGTACTTGTGCTGCAAAGAATCTATATAGCAGCTGTTAGCATATAGTCACTACAGCTAAATTAAACACTAGTAATAATTTCATTAAGTAAACCAAAATGAAAAACAGACTCTCATGCGCCAGAGGCAACATTTTTTTTTTAAATCTTCCATCTTCCAAATACAATTATACCATCTTCCTGGAGTCATCCTGAAGTAATAATTCATTTCATACTCGTTGGCTGTAAACATCCTGGTACAACACAAAAAAAATTAAATTCTTTTTTATTTATTACCTTATATTGTTCCACGGCTAGGATGCCTTTAGAATGAGTTGCTCTGAGGTGAGAGAGCACCAGGCTTAATCTAAAATTATTTCACAATGGATTAAGAGCTAATTATTTATGTGATCTCAAACATTTCATGCTGCCGTGAACTCATTAACTCATTGTCTCCACCTATGTATATTTATGACACACATACACATGCACCTATATGTTCTGTCACCTCAGCATAATTCTTGGATCTCAGGATTGTAAAGACTATCAAGAGGATATAAAAGTTTTTATATCTCAGAGAAACTAATTTACTTATAGGGAATCTCCACTTGTTGCATAGGGCAGACTTGGGTTTCATGGTTATGTGCACGGTTACATTTTCACTGTTGCTCCAGAAAATCTGGGTCCCTTGAACGCTTTATGTCAAATCTACCAGTGGGTATCTACTACTCCTTAAAGCATATAAAATTATGTGGATGCCAATGTTTAAGCAACAGAATCCTTCCCACTATTGTCACTAAACTGAGGTAAAAGATATCTCACAGAATACAGTGCACCTCAAAGATTTAGTTCAATACTTTAGCTTTGAGCCATAACTGTTTTGAGGCTTTTTGTGAATAATCCTTAGGGAACATAAAATGGCCATAATAGCCACTGCTCAAAAGTTGGGATATTTGCCTTCTTAGGCAGTCTGTGATGTACCTCCTCTCGGGACAGATCTAAAGCAGAAAAATAATCATGTGGTGCAAATCTGCATTTTTATTTACTATTGTTTATTTGACAGTGACTGTACTAAAGACAGTTTATAAACATAAAAACTAAGTTGCTAAAATTTGAATATTAATTTGACATTTTCTGACGTGTTTGTATGGTCTAGTTTCTTAAACATTTTGACATAATTTTTGAATCTATTTTTCTTTGGAAATTTGGAAGAACCAGATGTTTAGTTGGAACTTCCCTATCACAGGATACTCCATGTGTATTTCACATTTATGGTATACTAAATTCTAGTCATCCCATACTGTGTGTTTATTTACTTTTCTCATTTTCAGTCTCTCTCTCTCTTTAGTTCTGTTTTTCTTATTTTACTTTAATTCTGACTACATATGCCTTTCATAATCACAGAATTGAAAATTCATTTAGATTCTATGAACAAAAGATGCTGCCTGATGCCAGAAAAACAAAGAGAACAGCTGTCTCAAAGTGGGTTGTTACTTAGCTGTATTTATTTACCTCATTTTTTGCAAAAATATTCCTTTTTAAATACTGGTCACAATTAGTTAATGTCAAGAGAAATGACATCTCCTGCTGATACAGCTTCTAGGTTAAGTGACCAGAAACTATCCCATGTAAGAATTTGACTCAGAGGTCTTTCTGCTTTACTTCTCTATCTATTATTTCATTCTTGGTTTTTTTTCTTTAAGACTAAATATTTTGGAGTATCTAGATGCAAAAATTAATCCACAGTTACGATAAAATTACTTTTCTGTTGGAATTTTCCATTTCTTTTTGGAGTTAATAATTGCAGGATTTTTTTTTAGCCCATGGGGTGAGACAGGATTCTTTGCAAGAAATTAAATTGTCTAGAACTTAAATTACTCACGTTGGTATGCATATAAACAAATAACTAAAATGTTTCACATAAGCCTGGATATTTCTGCAGCTACATAAAATGATCAGTTAAATTTTTAAAATGTTTAAAATACATAGGCATACTTCAGGAACTCCTGAAGGACTACTTAAAGTGCCCTAGTATCAAAAGAAGGGCATTCCCTCACACCAAAACCAGTATCACTGTACAGCCTCACAGCCTTAGGGTTAAAACACTTTCTAGGGAGATATGGATTTCAGTTCATTCATTTCATGGAAAGTCTTGAACCCCTTAGCCCCTTATTCTATGTGAGTGCTTTAATTGTTCTGGTATTCCACAAAACAGAAGACAGATCACCTCTACCACCTCTTATTTTAAATTTTAAAAAGTGGTCAAAGCATCCATATTTTGATTGAATTAATGTGAAGCTGCACAGGTAAATACTTGGGCAGAAAAACCCCATTTTTCAGACTAATGATTGCATTTGAGTTTCAAACAGCTACCCGTCTTAATCCTAGCAAGATGGCAGTCAATGAAAATAATGGAATCTTTTGCATTAGAGGAGTTTTGCCACCAAAAATACAGTACCTTACATGGTTCAGCAGGACTTTTGAGAATCACGTTCTCAGATTTAGAAGCTCGAACCATCTGCAGATCCACTTTTGGCACTATAATAGCTTTGTGGATCTTGGCCTGAAACCCTCTGAGCCTTGATTTGAACTATGAAAAGCTGTAGTGATCTGCTATGGGGAAACTTTGACTCTGACTCCCAAGCTACCTGCATGCCAGGAGCTATTGGTGCTACCAGTGCTGTAC